>CM071855.1:23091920-23213016 GCA_036507275.1 Sicyos edulis | reverse complement strand
GCCTCAACATCAACACGATCTGTCCAACTCCTCGGTCGGACATGCCAAGCGCCCTGCTCCTGCGGGTGCGATCAACATCTTGGCGACCGCACGAAGCACCACCACCCTCTCACTAAGGGAAAAGCAAAGAATCGGGCCACAAATGGCCAACGGAGTCTAAGCTCGCCTCCCTCGGAACGATGTCCGGGGCATCCGGATCTATCTGGATACCTCAACAAGCTGCTAAACAAACTGCTCGCACTGCGGGAAAGTTGGCATGATGGCTCACTAAGCCCAAACCAACAACGAGTCAGAACCTGCTCGTCTCCGCTCCACAACACTACACAAGGCATACACTAGATGAAAGGTATTGTAAATTCTTAACCCTTTTCTAAAACAGAAAACTTAGGCGCACTGATGGACCGCCGGAGTGCTGGTGATCATGGGAAAGACGACCTACAACAAAAGGTCGGTCTACAAAGTCTATGACTCGAGCTCGATACCAATCAGAAGACCCGACCCAAAAGGGGCTCTAAATAGGCCTTTACCCCAATGCATACATTCAAAGGAAAGGATAATATGCAAATAAGTTTTTAGATTCCCAATTAAAACAAAACAATCAAGGTTCAATCAGAAATCAATATAGTTTCTTTGAAACTCATTTTAAGGCAAATACATTTCCAAAACGTACACTCGATGAGAGATTTATTAAAACATTTGGAACATTCTCAAATTCGATAAAGCGGGAATCCACAAAATCATTCGAGAAAACATCCTAGGGCTCGTGCGTGCCTACATGCATTCGGGGGGGAACATGAAAGACAAGAGTCATAGAAATAAAAAGTCGAGACGACAAAGACGTTCCCATGATCTTAGCTCCTCCTTCACCATCCGCCTCGCGCCATGGTTACACGAAAGATAAGTAAGGGTGAGTAACGAATTACTCAGTAAGAATCCCCGACCGGGGTACAATACGATGCACATGGTCATCTAGATGAGTGTATGCAAGCTATGAACATAAACACATAATAGAGCACATAGCTTAAGTCCACACTTGGACCTCGGATGCCAACTCGTGGTCTTAGTCGGAATAATCCACACCACACAATACGCCCTATACGAGAACCAAGTCTCGGCCTCACTGTCTACCGCCGATCACGAAAGGTACACTAGCTCAAGATCCCGAGGAGCTCTCCGGTCGTATTTGTAATGAGCGTAAGCATGCACCGCGTGCTCTGCGAACTATGGGGGTGCGGGTCTAGTGGCAAGCCGCCCATGTCCGATCACCACGCCTAACTAAATCTCTGGATCGGTGTCACCGACATAGGGTGTGAGACACTGACACGTGAACTATGTCACTGAACCACCGCACCGAGGCTAAGGAACCGGTCGTGATAGGCTTACACCGTGAAGCGGTCCTTGCCCTAACGGTGGCAATCAAGGGCTACGCCGAACACGGCGAGGACGTGCCGATCGTCGGGACGAGGCAATGCCAAGTCATCATCCCGACCGTTGGGGCATTTAACGACCGCCACCCTCACCCAAGATTGCGGGGGCCTCACGGTCGGGTTAGCTAAACCCTAACGGGGTCGAGGGACGGAGAACTGTCTCGACGCCCCCGCCATGGATGCAAGATACTTTATGCATCGAGCCCGGATGATGCTACCTACCTACACTTTAACCTATCATATCAATAACATACAATCCAATACAATCCAAAACGTGCTCAACAGATACAACGAACCTAGCATGGTACTACGAAGCAAGAACAGATATGAGCATGCTAGAACGGAACAACCTAGCATGGGCTAACATGAGAGAACAACATACGAAGTCATGCTAGTCGAGAATTTGAAACAGAGCACCTAAACTATACATGCCGATAATCACAAACAAACATACAAACAACAATCACATAGAACATCGCAGGTCCACACAACTCCGGTAAGAAATCCTTACCTTGGCGGGGGCAACTACACACAAAATCCTACGCCTGCGATCGATCCCGAAAGCTAGCTAACGAGAACCTAACAAACACAATAGAAATCACAATCATAGCCCTAAAAATATAATAAAACAAGCGAGGCTCGGCTCAGGGCACTCACACGGGCACGCCCGACACGCGCGGACTGGTGCAAAGCGACGGCGAAAGCTCTTCTGGCGCCGACGGGCGCAGAAGGGGCGATAGGCGGCGAGGACCGCACACATCGGGCGCTGACGGCGGCGTGGCTGCGTAGCGCTATGCGGACGGACTGGCTGGGCTTGGCGCACGGCGCGCGGCAAGCGGACGAGACGAGGAGCGCTGGCGCGAGGCGAGCGCGACGCGATGCACGAGCACTGGCGCAGCGCAGCGAGCGGCGCGCTGGCCGCCAGCCAGTGCACGCGACGGCCGCGACGGCGGCGGGCGGTGCGGGCGGCTCGGTGCTGCTTCGCTGGCGTGATCTGGCGCAGCTGGGCTTCTTTGCTAGGCGATCTGGGCGGCTGGGCTTCTTCTTGGCAGGCAGATCTGGGCATGCCGGGCGACTGCTACAAACACACACACACACAAGCTCTTCTCCTTACCTTCGCCAACAAGAACACCCAATCGAGAAGATGAAGAGGATGAAGACTTACCCGGAGTGATGATGAACGATCCAAGGGAGCCGCAAGGATGAAGAATCGGCAAGGAGAGCTTGGGAGAAAGCTTGGGCGGCCACAACTCTTTTGGAGAAGAAAACACAACAAACCTAATTTCTATTTCATTTAACCAAATGCACCAAACACCAAAGATCCAAGGTTAACTAAGATGTGATGCGAAAGAGCAACAAGAGCACCTAATGGCTCAATTGGCACACATCTCTACAAGCTTCCCAGAGACCGGGTTCAAACCCTTTGCAAGCAAAGACAAATTCCTTTATTTTTACTTTTGCATCTACCCATGCTCAAACCAAACCACAAAGCCTCAAAAACCTTCATAAATCCATCCAATAATTTTAGCAATCGAAAAAGATATAAACGGCCCCGACGGCCCGACTAAATTACTAAAATACCCCTAGGGCATACTGGAAGGCGGGACGAAAACACGGGCCGTTACATCCACACAACCCCTGTAAGAAATCCTTACCTTGGTGGGAAGACTTCTACACACAAATCCTAAGTCTGCGGAACAATCCCGAGCTAGCGGCGGGAACCTAGCAAACCAACAATAATCGGCATCTAAAATATCTAAACAACAATAGAACGACAAGCTCGGCTCGGGAACTCACGCGCGCGACGACACGAGCTTGGGGTCGCTGGCGAAGTGGCACGGCAAGGACGCGCTGGCTGCGCGCACAGCACCGCACGGACGGACGCTGCCGCTGGCTGCTACCGCACGCGACGCGCAGGACGAGATGGCGTATGGCGAGCGTCTGGGCGAAGGCGTCGCGAGCGGCGGCGGCGCGTGACGACGACGCCAGCGGCTTCAGCAGGACGGCGCGCGGCGAAGCGGCTCGGGCGGCTGCGCGCGCGGCGAGCGATTCGGCAAGCAAGCGGACACGGCGAGGGCGCGCGCGATGGCGACGCGGCGCGGCCGGCCTATGGCTGGCGGCGCTGACCTCTGGCGGCGCGGCGATCGAGCGACGCGCGACCACGCTTGGCGATCGGCAAGGCCGCTGGGACAGATCTCGGGCGCGCGAACGATCGGTGGACGCGGCGACGGCAGCGGGGCGATCTGTCTTCGGAAGCGGCGAACATAAGGTCGCTGGGACAGATCTGGCGTCTGGCGAGCGATCGGGGCGATCTGTCTGCGGCTGGCTCGGCTACACTTACCGGGTTGCAATCAACACAACACACACAACACACCTCTTTTCACTTGGCCAAACGCACACCAAACGGATGAGAAGAAGAAGAAGAAGATCAATACCTACCCGGAATGATGATAATCGAACCCAAGGAGATGCAAGGATGAAGAATCGGCAAGGCTATGGAGATGGAGAGCTTGGGCGGCCAAGAGGTGTTTTGGAGAAGAAAATGGAATAACCTTATTCTATTTCATTTAACCAAATGCACCAAAACTCCAAAATCCAAGGTTAACTAAGATGTGATGCGAGAAAGAGCAACAAGAGCACCTAATGGCTCAATTGGCACACCTCTCTACCGACTTCCCAGAGACCGGGTTCAAACCCGACTCAAAGACAAATTCCTTTATTTTTACTTTTGCAACGAACCTTACTCAAACCAAACCACAAACCCCTCCAAAACCTACAAAAACCATCCAATAATTTTAGTAATCGAAAAGACACAAACGACCACGACGGCCCGACCAAATTACCAAATTACCCCTAGGGCATACCTGGAAGACCGGGAAGAAAAACCTGGGTCGTTACACCTATCCACTAGAAACTCATACAGTTATGAAAAATCAATATGCTAACAAGTATTCGCAGGGTCCACACAACCCCGGGTAAGAAATCCTTACACGGAAACAAGTGGAAAGTAACTATCACGAATCTACAACCGACCCTCGAGCTTTTAAGCGAACCCGAGCGACCGAGAAGGCACCGGCTGTGGGCAAGGCGCGCGAGGTGAGGCGTGCGAGCGGCAGTGCCGCCGCGCGTGTGGTCGAGCTCACCGGGCCGCTGGCGGGCGATCGTGCGATAGGGGCGCTGGGTGCGGGCGGGCGGGGCAAGGGGCGAAGAGGCGCGTGGCCCTCGCGCCAAGACGAGCGCGTGGCGGCGGCGGGCGAACGGGCGGCAGACGCGTTGGCGCGCGCTGGCGCGCTTGGCGCGACGACGAGCGAGCGACGCGGCTGGTGCGCTGGTGCGTGGTCGTGGCGGATGCGGCGAACGGAGCGGGCGGTGCTGGCGGGCGCGCACGCACGGCGGCGACGGCGACGCTGGGGCGTGGCGGTGCGAGCGATGGTGTGTGTGGCCGTGTAGGTGCGGCTTGGGGCGGCGGGCGTGGCGGGCGCGGATGGGTGCGCGACGGCGGCGTGGACTCACTGGAGTGCGGCAGCGCGTGGGCGAGGGTGTGGGGCGACGGCAGTGTGGGCGAGGGTGTTAGGGTTTTGCTAGAGAGAGAGAGAGGCTTTTCTTTTTTTTTCTTTTTTTTTCTTTTCCTTCCTTCCCTAAGTTAAAATAGACTTGGGAATCTCAAATGTCCTTCCCCAAGGCTTCCCCCCTTCGAGCCCTGGCCAACGCATTTATTATTATTATTTTTTTTTCTTATATAGTTCCAACTCCCATTTCCTCTTCTTTTTTTTTTTTTTTTTTAAACTGCTTCCATTTAACTGAAATCCGGGCTGTTACAATACTCCCTCCTTGGAGGACTTTCGTCCTCGGATGTCGCTGCATCAAAATAACCCCGGGTAGATTCTCCTCATCTCCCCTTCCAACTCCCAAGTAGCTTCCTCAACTCCCTGATTCCGCCACTGCACTTTCACTAAGTCAATCGCTCGGTTCCTCAAAACCTTTTTCTCAAATGCCAGGATCTTTATGGGTTTCTCCTCAAAGCTCAAGTCATGGTTCAACTGCAAAGGCTCAAAATCTATGACGTGCGAAGGGTCTGCCACATACTGGCGGAGCATTGAAACGTGGAACACACTATGTACTGCAGCCAAGGACGGCGGCAAAGCTAACCGGTAAGCCACAGCCCCAATCCTCTCAAGGACCTCGAAAGGTCCAACAAACCTAGGGCTCAGTTTCCCCTTTTTACCAAACCTCAGAACCCCACGCATCGGGGCTACCTTAAGGAAAACATGCTGGCCAACCTCAAATTCCAACTCTCTACGCCTAACGTCTGCGTAGCTCTTCTGCCTGCTCTGGGCGGTCAACATACGAGCTCGATTTTTCGGACTGACCTCATTGGTCAATCAAGCAACTCCGGACCTAACACTTGCTCGTCTTCAACCTCTTCCCCGAATCAGGGGATCTGCAGCTTACCATACAACGCTTCAAACGGTGACATCCGAATGGTCGATCGAAATCGTTGTTGTAGGCAAACTCCATCAAATACGTGTCTTTGGTCCCGGCTACCCAAGAAAATCCAACACACATGCTCGCAACATATCCTCTAAGATCTGATTTACCCACTCAGTCTGGCCATCGGTCTGTGGGTGGAAGGCTGTATTGTAGCTGCACTCTGTGCCCAAACCTGCCTGAAGGGCTTTCCAAAATCGTGATGTAAAACGGGAATCCCGGTCGGAGATGATTTTAAGCGGCACCCCGTGGTACCGACTATCGCTCAAGGAACAATCTGTGCCCTTTGCTCCACGGTATAGTTTATCCTCGCCAGGGAATGAAGTGTGCACACTTGGTCAACTTGTCAACGATCACCCAAATCTGTGCATAACCTCTAGGAGTCTGGGCAAACCCGAAATAAAATCCATGGTGATCTCCTCCCACTTCCTTTGTGGCACTCGAGCGGTTGCAACAAACTCGCTGGTTTCGCCTAGGCGCCTTCACTTGTTGTGGTGAGACACCGACCGACGAACCGGGCAATCTCCCTCTTCATCCCCATCCACCAAAAAGTCTCGCTTAAGATCTTGATACATCTTGTTACCCCCAGGTGACATGCGAAAAGCGAGTGTGAGCCTCGGTCAACAACTCTGTCTGAATACCAAAGATCGGTTTGGGACACATAGCCGACCCTTATATCTCAAACCACCATCTCGCGATATCACAAAATCGAAGTCACCATCACCTGAACCCTCTCATACAAACTCTTTAACTTAGGATCACCTAACCGCCGTCGATAATCCTTTGCCTTATCGAAGAATTTGGATGGTCAATCGAGCTATCTGGCGGTAACATCTCCTAACAACACCTGCTATTTCGCGCTCTCCTAAGGTCTTTCCTTATGATACTCTTGGGATTTGCCAATGATGCCAAGTGCGAGGTCTTTCTACTTAGTGCATCGGCTACAACATTTGCCTTTCCAGGGTGATACAAGATCTCACAGTCGTAATCCTTTACAAGCTCCAACCACCTCCTCTGCCTCATGTTCAGGTCCTTCTGAGTGAAGAAATACTTGAGGCTTTGGTGGTCCGAGAAAATCTGAATCTTTTCCCCATACAAGTAGTGCCTCCAGATTTTAAGTGCAAAGGCGATCATTGCCAACTCCATATCATGAGTCGGATAGTTACGCTCAAATGCGGTTTCAAGCGCCTCAAGGCGTATGCTATCACCTTACCGTGTTGCATCGTAACGCAACCCAAACCAAACTTGCTTTGGCATCATTGTACACCACGAAACCCCGATTCCGCCTGAAGGCGCCAACACATCGCGCAGACGTCAAACTACTCTTTAGCTTAGCAAAACTCTCATCGCACTTCCTATCCCAAACGAAATCGACACCCTTCCTTGTCAATCGAGTAAGCGGGGTGGCTATAGCAAAAGAGTTCTGAACGAAGTGGCGGTAATATTCGGCCAGACCCAAAAAGCTGCGAATCTCTGACACAGTCGTCGGTCTAGCCCATGAACTAACGACCTCTATCTTGGAAGGGTCCACAGCCACTCCCTCCTTAGACACAACGTGTCCCAGAAAGGCTACCTCCTCAAGCCAAAAGTCACACTTTGAAAATTTCGCATAAAGCTGGTTCTCGCGCAAAGCTGCCAAAACCTGCCTTAGGTGCGAAGCATGGTCCTCCTTAGACTTTGAGTACAAAAGAATGTCATCTATGAACACAATGACAAAGCGGTCCAAGAAGGCCTTGAACACTCTGTCCATCATGTCCATAAATGCAGCTGGGGCGTTCGTCAGTCCGAAAGACATGACTACGAACTCATAATGACCATACCTCGACTCGAACGAGCTATTTGTCTTGGGGATATCTCGCATCCCGAATCCTCAACTGGTGGTAGCCCGACCTCAAATCAATTTTCGAAAACACACAAGCCCCTTGGAGCTGGTCAAACAGATCATCGATACGTGGCAGTGGATACTTGTTCTTGATGGTCACCACGGGTGCTCCCCACGAGGACACACTCGGCCTAATAAATCCTTTATCAAGCAACTCCTGCAGCTGATCCTTTAACTCCTTCAGTTCAGCTGGCGCCATACGATAAGGAGCCTTTGAAATAGGACGAGTCCCTGGCTCAAGCTCTATTGAGAAATCCACCTCCCTCTTTGGCAGCAGACCAGGTAACTCTTTAGGAAAAACATCTGGAAACTCACGCACAACGGGCACTTGCTCAACAGATACCCGATCACGGTCCTCCCCGAATAATTTAGCTAAGAAACCCCAAGCCCCTCGAGTTAGCAAACGGTGGGCTTTAGCTGCCGAAATCACTGGCGGACACACCCCACTCTGGGTGCCCCGAAATTTAAAACTGGGCTTGCCCGGCGGTCTAAACACTACCTCCTTCTGGTGGCAGTCAATCAAAGCGTGGTTATTAGCTAACCAATCCATATCGAGGATCACATCGAAACCACTCATAGCTAACACTATGAGCGTAACCTGCAAAGACTCGTTGGATACCTGTACCCGACCCTCCCTTACCTTCTGACTAGCCATCATACTAGCTCCTGAGGGAGTAGCAACAGATAACTCAAATCCTAAGGGTTCTAAAATCATGCAAGCATGCTCAGCAAACACAGCAGAAGTAAAAGAATGTGTGGAACCCGAATCAAATAATACAAAGGCAAGGTGGTCGAGAACTAGAAGTGTACCTGCCACTACGGCCCCGGCTTTCTCAGCCTCCTGGCGGGTCGTAGCATACACTCTCCCTTCTTCGAAATTTTTGAGCCACCATCGCTTCTGGTTGCAATGCCGGGCTCGATGCCCTTCCTTTCCACAGTTGAAACAAGCTCTAGGGTTACCACCACAAGGTCCCAATGTTGCTTCCCACAGGATCTACAATACGGTGGCGGCCTCCCACGCCCGCTGGCGAGGTGATCACGATTCTGGTCTCGATCTTGGTCTCTGCCATGATAAGAACAATGAGGGCGCTGACCGCCCCCACGGACATTGCTCCCTGAGTCAAACTTGCGCTTCTGGCCCGAGTACACTGGGGCCTTCGACACTACGGTACTAACAACCTGCTCTGGAGGATACTTCCCATCATAAATCGTTGCCAATCAGCATCTTGCCTTGGCAAAAGTCTCAGGGCTGTGCCCCTAACATCTGAGACACTCCTGTCTCAAACCCGCAATAAACTTCACGATCTTGACTCCGGGTAGCAATCAAGCTGTGGCGCGAAGTATCCATACTCTGAGAACTTCTTCTCGTACACCTCGATTGAGTCAGACCCCTGCTTAAGGTTTGAAAACAGCTCAATCATCTTTTCTTGGGCTTCTTCACTGATAAATTTCGCCTTGAACTCAGCCTTGAAGAACTCCCGGTGGCGGTGGAGACCAACCGGTCTCTCACTTAAAGTGGAATCCCACCACCACTTAGTTTGTCACTGGCTAACACATGATTTGCACACCGAGCTCATTGCACCTCAGGACACTCCATCACCATAAACGTATATTCTAACTCAGCAATCCACGTGGCAGCTACCAACGGTTCCCTAGGGGCACTAAACTTCTCCTGCTTCCATTTCACAAAATCCTTCAGCCACTTGCCTAGATCCTCAACACCTTCCGCCATAACGGCCTCATTCACAATTGGCTCCTGCGGAGCTGGCGGTACTAGTGGCACTGCAGTCCTCTGCTGAACCAACTCGGTCAGCTGCTCTATCTGAACGCGGGACTCCTCCCTCTGCGCAGCTAACAAAGCTTGTGTTTCAGCTCTCTGCTCGAACCTCTGGTCGGCTAGCAACCCAACCATAAGAGCCCTCATAGACTCCATAAAAGCGGCTCCGGTGCGGCCTCTCGAGGCTCATTTGCCTCTACGCCCTCCGGGCAACACGGTTGAAAAAGTGCGGCGGTGGCCTAACATCAAGATCGCTTGGGACGAGGTCCCCTAGTGTCGAATCGATCACGAATGCCTGGGTGGTCGGCCTCGAGCCTCCACGCCCTCTACGAGTGGTCGCATACGGCAATCTACACCCAAACCAACAATGAGTCGAAACTGTCTTCCTGCTCTACAACAACAAGTCATGTACATGCAAGGTGCAAAGCGGTATTGTAATTCTTAACCCTTAACTTTAAACTTACGGACATACACGATGGTGGTGAATGATGATCATGGAAAACAACCTACAAGCTGCAGAGTCGAGTCTCTGAGAACCTATAACTCGAGCTCGATACCAAGCTGTAAGGACCCGAGCCAAGAAAGCGGTCTCTAACCTAAAGTCCTTACTTAGCATGCATGATTAAGAATGTAAAACGTCATTGAGCTTGAAATTTAAAACTTTGCAAAGTAGGCATATTTAAAACAAAATCCATAATTTCAATTAAATAAAACAAGTAAATGGTGATCAAGTACTTTCTTAAAACAAATCAAGGGAAACAGTGACGAGAATCATAAAATAGTTTTTGAGTGTTTTTCCTAGGGACCCAAGTCCCACTACATGCTAAATCATAAAGAAACCAGTAAAAGAAACGTGCAACTCAGAGTCAGCTATCCATGATCATCCAGCAGCCTCCTCGTAGCCATCCAGCCTCTGTCCCAAGTTACTTGATGGAAAACCACCGAGAATAAGGGTGAGCAACGAAATACTCAAGAAGAATCCCCAACAGGGGTTGTCTGAAACAACTCATCTACCACACGGACATGCAACCATACAATGACTTAGAGCGGAAACGGTTGGTTTAGGCTATGAGCTACTTCAAGGGCGAGCCTACTCAAGGGCTTTCGTCTACAGCCTCTCCTAAGTCCTACATTTGGATGCCCTTCGGGCCTTACACAACCTATGTAAAGACCCAACCCGAAAATGGAACTAAATCTAGGTCTTTACTCAGCATGCAAATTTAAAACATAAAAGGACCCAGCCAGGGTCGGATTAAAAGCTTTTCAAACACATGAACGGGAAAACAATCAAAACAAAGTAAACATTCATTAGGCAAAAACGAACCATTCAAATTAAAAGCGATGATTGATCGTACTTTACTTAAAAACATAAAATAGTTCAAATCATAGTTTTCCCTACGGATCTAAGTCCAACTACATCTTTGAAATCCAAAAGCAATAAAATAAGACACGGCAGAGTGTCAAGCGGCATCCATGATCTCCCGGCTCTCTCCGCTAGCCACCTCGGTCTTTGTCCCAAGTTACTGTGGAAGAAACCACGATAAGGGTGAGTATAAACATACTCGAGAAGAACCCCGACCCGGAGTGCGATACGATGCAATCTATCATCTAGCGACCTAGTACACATGCCACAAATATCAACACGGATCTTAGCTCAATGAGCTCACAAGGCAAATCCGGAATCCACGGAAGTCTCCTACTTAGGCCTAATGATTGGCTCTCAAACCAATCCCAGGACATCTCCAAGGGTCTTTCTCCCTTGGCCAATTGATCACTCAAAACCGATCCCAAGATGTCCGACACCCTCGAGGGTCTTTCTCCTCGACCAATTGATTAACTCTAAAGTCAATCCCAATGGGTGTCCTCAAGGGTCTCTTACCCTCGCTATAAATCTGGACTATCGGGAGAGTACCGAAGTCCGGCTCTAAACAAGAAGGCGGTGTACTCACGAACATTAGCCCGGGAGCTCTCCGAACCGGCTACTAACGCGTGTCTTGCGCACACCGCATGCTCTTCGCAGCCGGCGTAAATGCACGGGGGCCTAAGGGCAAACTCGCGGGCGGGCACGCATGCCTAAGACTCGGAAGCGGTGTCACCGATCACGATGGTGCGAGGCCCTCGGCACTCATCTGTGCGACTGTACCACCGACTGAAGCAGAAGCTACCGGCCAAGGTAGGCTTGCACCGTTGGCGGTGGTTCCGCTCTAGCAGCTACAAACTAGGCTTATGCCAATGAGGTAGCTAATCCTCACCGTTTTGCCGGGAAGCAAGGTACGTTATGCTTCGCTCTACTCCCGACCGGTGGGGACAAGGTACGTTATGTCGCTCTCGGCCTCTAGATGAAGACAAACCCTATCATACTAGCTTAGACTACCAAGTACGTGATTCTGGCTAACATCCACAAAGACATCTGTCATATATAGCCTAGCATGATACTACGAGCTTAAAGCGGGAATCTCAAGCATTGCTTTGGAAGAACAAACCTAGCATGGCACTAACATGTACAAAAAGGCAAAACATGCTAGCAAGAATTCAATCACTAGCTATCCTATCCACTAACATGCTCATAAAGGTAAACAAGCATACAAGGCACAATTAAGAAAGCATAGCGGGGTCCACACAACCACGGTAGGAAGTCCTTACACTGAAACAAGTGGAGAATAGCTATCACAACCAAAAAGACCCTCGAGCTTAATACGAACTCGAGCAACCTAGGCATAAATAAAGCATCCTAAGTAAATACATACAGCTGACGGAAGCTTTGAAAACACAAAGGGATTGGTTCGGGAATTACCACCGAGAAGACACGGGCCTCGGAAGCAAGGAGGGTGGCTTGGGCGCCGCTTTGGTGCTGCTGGGGCGCTGGCGCTGGGCGCTGGGCGCTAGGCGCGCTTGCACGTCGGGCGACGCGCAGGCGCGCAGTGCGTGCAGTGTCTGCGCAAGGCGACGCGCGAGCAGCAGCGCTCATTGGCCGGGCGCGCGAGGGGTCGCGCTATGTGGGCGCGCGCTGTGGGTCGTATTGAGAGCGCGGGGAAGCGCTGGGCGCGCGCGCGTCCTCGAGCTGCGTTGCGGCATTGCGGCGACCACGAGCGACGTCCGGGCGGTCTTGGCGGCTACACGGCGACGTCGGCGGCGATAAGTGCGGCGGTGAAATTTCTTGTCTGGTCCGCAGCGGTCGGCAAATTTGTGGGTGAGCGGTATGCGGGCGGGGGTGGTGCGTGCGGCTAGAAATTTGGGGTGGCTCGGGGGTGGCTCGATGGTGTGGCTAGGGTCGCTCGGCTAGGGTTTTCGGAGAGAGAGAGAGAGAGAGAGAGAGAGAGAGAGAGAGAGAGAGAGAGAGAGAGAGAGAGAATGCGGCTCTAAGGGGAAAAATTAGGAGTTTCTTGATTTTCCTTCTTTTCCTTATTTTTAAATAGGTTAGGAGCCCTAAGTTCCTTTCCCAAGGCTTTTCTCTTACGGGTCCCGGCCAAAGAAATTCTTTTCTCTTTTTCTTTTAATTAAGACTCTTTTCTTAAAACTCCACATTCACCATTTAGGGCAAGGCTCAAATCCCAAAAGATTAAATTAATTTTCCAATTAATTTTGTTATTAATCGGGAAGGAAAAGCGGGGCCGTTACAATACTCCCCCTTAAAAGACTTTCGTCCCCGAAAGTCCTAAGACTGGAACAACTCGGGTAATGAGTCCTCATCTCATCCTCTAGCTCCCACGTCGCTTCCTCTGCGCCTCGATGCCTCCAAAGAACCTTTACTAAACTTATCTCTCTCGGTATGCAATACCTTGCGCTCACAAGCCAAAATTTGCACGGGCTTCTCCTCGAAGGATAAATCTTTATTCAACTCTAGGGGCTCATGCTCTAGCACATGCGAAGGATCTGCCACGTATTTTCTCAACATCGAAACGTGGAACACATTATGCACCACGACAAAGACGGGGTAAAGCTAACCGATAGGCCACCGCTCCGATCCGCTCAAGGATCTCAAAAGGCCCTACAAACACGGGGCTCGACTTGCCTCGCTTTCCAAACCTTAACACCCCACGCATAGGTGCTACTTCGGGGAAAACATGTTGACCCACCTCAAATTCCAAGTCTCTACGCCTCACATCGGCGTAACTTTTCTCGCCTACTTTGTCTTTGTCAACATGCGAGCCCTTATCTTACGTGACTGCGTCGTTCGTCATCGAAGTAACTCGGGTCCCAGAGAACGCCTATCCCCAACCTCCTCCCGAACACCGGGATCTGCAGCGCTTTACCATACAATGCCTCGAATGGGGCCATCCGAATAGACGCACGATAGCATTTGTTGTTGTAAGCGAACTCCATCAAATCACAGTCTTTGGTCCCAAGCGCACAGGAAGTCCAAGACACGTGCTCTCAACATGTCTTCAGAATCGATTCACCCTCTCGATCGACCATCGGTTTGAGGTGGAAGGCGATCTTTGGCGAACTCAGTTCCGCAGACCTTTACGAGCGCTCTCGAAGCGAGATGTGAACCGAGAATCCCGATCGATACTATCTTTGCGGGTACCGTGGTACCGCACAACCTCGCTCAAGGAACAATCGCGCCCTTTGTTCCACGGTATAACTAATCTTCCGGGAATAAAGTGTGCACTCTTGGTCACCGGTCCACTACTACCCAGATCCGAGTGAACCCTCTCGGTGTCTCGGCAACCTGCAGAGATAAAATCCATCGAAATCTCGTCCCACTTCCTTTGTGGAACACTTAACGGCCGCAATAAACTGCGCGGGTTTACATGCATGAGGGGCCTTCACTTGTTGACAAGTGAGACACCGGCTAACAAACTCCGCTATATCTCGCTTCATGCCCATCCACCGTAACGCTCGCTTGAGATCTCCGGTACATCTTGGTACCTCACGGGTGCCAAGTGAATGGGAACTATGTGCCTCGGCGAGCAACTCTGCTCGAACCCTCTGCGTCATCGGGGACGCACAATCGATTCTCGGTACCTCAAGCCTTCGTGCGGTGTCACAACAAAGTCGAAATCGCCATCAGCCTCAACCCTCTCGAGCAACCTCCTCAACTTGGGATCACTCGGTGGTATCGATGATCCTCTCCGCTAAGCGACGGGTGAACCGATAGTGGGCTACCTCTGGCGGTAACCTCTCCCAACAAGACTGCAATACCGGTTCGCTCAAACTCTTTCCGCAATTCAACTTGGGAGCTCAAAGCAAAGCTCTTTGAATGCGACGCCTTTCTACTACTCAGCCGCATCAGCCACAACATTGGCTTTTAGGGATGATACAAAATCTCACGATCGTAGTCCTTTACTAACTCGAGCCACCTCCTCTCGCCTCATGTTCAACTCCTTACGAGTGAAGAAATATTTGAGGCTCGGTGATCCGTGAACAAATGAATCCTCTCACCATATAAGTAATGCCTCCAAATCTTTAGAGCAAAAGAAGCTGCACCAACTCCATATCATGAGTTGGATAGTTCTTCTCATAAGGCTTCAAGCTGCAGGGAAGCATAAGCTATCACCTTCCCATCTTTGCATCAACACACTGACCTAAACCATACTTGGAAGCATCACTATAAACTACTGAAACCTCCTGTTCCTTCCGAATCGCCAACACACAGTCTTGTCGTCAAAAGTGAGCTTAAAAGCCGGGCAAAACTTTCCTCACATCTAGCATCCCAAATAAAGTCAACACCCTTCTTGGTCGACGGGTTAGGGGTGCCGCCTTAGCGGAAAAGTCTTTCACGAAACGCCGGTAATAACTGCTAGACCCAAAAAGTGCTGAATCTCGCGACCGTCGTCAGTCGGCCCATGAGCTAATCGCCTCTATCTTTGCGGGGTCCACCGCTATACCATCTCTTGACACGATATGTCCAAGGAAGGCTACTCTCTCTAGCCAAAATTCACACTTAGAGAACTTTGCGAACAACTGGTTCTCACGCAATCTTTGTCAAAACTTGCCTCAAATGCGAAGCATGGTCCTCCTTTGTCCTGGAATAAATCAAAATGTCGTCTATGAATACGATAACGAAGTTATCCAAGAATGCCTTGAACACTGGTCCATCATGTCCATAAACGCCATGCGGGGCGTTCGTGAGTCCGAAAGACATGACCACGAACTCATAATGACCATACCTCGATCCGAACGCGGTCTTGGGATATCCGCATCTCGAATCTCTCGGTGATGGTACCACGAACTCAAATCAATCTTAGAAAACACCGAGGAGGCTCACGAAGTTGATCAAGCAGAGATCATCTATACGCGGCGAGGATACTTATTCTTCACCGTGACTTTATTGGTTCTCTATAGTCTATACACAAGCGCATGGATCCATCCTTCTTCTTAACAAGCAGGCGGAGTGCTCCCCACGGGGACACACTCGGACGGATGAAACCTCGATCCAAAGCATCTCTTGCAATCGCACTTTGAGTTCTCTCAACTCGGTGGCGCCATACGACACGGGGCTTTCGAAATGGGAAGAGTCCACGGCTCCGGCTCAATGGTGAAGTCCAACTCCCGCTTGAGGTAAACCCAGCAACTCTTCAGGGAAAACATCGCAAACTCTTGCACCACGGGGACCATGTCAGCGATCCAACGCAGTACTACTATCTCTCGACGGCTTTGCCAAGAAGCCCCAAGCTCCTCGAGCCAACAATCTATGGGCTTTCATCACTTTGAGATCAAAGCGGGCAAGTTTCATACCGACACCGCATGAAACTTGAAGCTCGGCCTCAAAGGCGGCCTAAACACCACTTCTTTCGGTGGAGTCTATCAAAGCATGGTTCTCTCGCCAACCAATCCATGCCAAGGATTACATCGAAACCGCTCATAGAAAAAGCACTATGAGGGTAGCCTCTAAAATCTCATCGGATATACGTATCGGCCATGCTTAACTCTCATCGCTAGCTAACATACTCACACCAGAAGGAGTGGCAACACACAGCTCAAACCCTAGAGGTTCGAGCTCCACACAAGCTTGTCTAACGAATGCATCGTAAAAACAAAGGAATGGGTCGAACCCGAATCAAACAATACAAATGCATAGTCTTTGTAAGACAAGCGGCAGACTACAAGCTGCATCATCGATGACGCTCCGCCTCTGGCGAGTAGTGGCAAACACTCGGACTCTTTGTTGGGCGGTCCCGCCGCTTTGCTAAATCCCGAGAGCTGAGAATCGGCCAAGTGCCCCTCCTTGCCACATCCGTAGCAAGCACGGGGTAAGCTCCACACAGACCAAAATGTGCCTTTCCGCACTTGTTGCAATGAGTGGTTGCTGGTCCCGCCTGCTTTGGCGATCTCCGGCTCTACCACGAGGTCGTGCGCCGATCTCGACCACTGGATCGCCTCGCCTGGCGAAGTCTGCTGACGATTGAGCGGAAACCACTAGAAGTCCTGCACTTCCTCTTCTCGCCCGAGTATCTGCCGGGCAAGGCGAATCGATCGAGTCAGCAACAGTGGCTCGCAGGGTCTGCCTTTGGCGGATACTTCGGGTTATAAATCGTGGCCAACTCTCTCGCTCGATCATAACTCTCGGGAGCGAGTGCTCGAACATCCTGAGCAACCTCCTTCCTCAGCCCACAAATGAACTTCTTAGTCTTGAGCTCCTCGGTGGCAATGAGCTCCGGCTTGCGAAAATAGCTATACTCAGAGAACTTCTTCTCATAGGCAGCAATACTATCTCGATCCTGTTTGATTTGAGAAGGCCTCTGCCATCTCCTCTTGAGCCTCGTCATTAACATACTTAGCTCACGAACTTCGTTCTAAAGAACTCCTGTGTGGTGGAGAAGACCCAGGTGGTCTAGCTCTATCTGTGGACTCCCACCACCACTCGGTGTGTCGGAGAGAACATGGGCCGCACATCTCGGCCTCTGTACATCTGGGCATCCCATAACTCTAAAGATGTACTCCATTCTTGCCAACCACTGATCGCCACAAGTGGGTTCTCAAGCGTCAAATTCTCTTGGCTTCCACTTGGTGAAATCTTTCAACCACTTGCCAAACTCAGCAGCTCCCTGCACTATCAAGTGAGTCTCGACCGGGTCCCGATGACCTGCCCCTCCGGTTGAGCTACCGGAGCTACCGGGGCTCTTTGGAGCTGCTGGGGGTGCTCTTTGCATGAGTTTGTGTCAACTGGGCTATCTCGTGCCCTAGACTCCTCTCTCTCACATTTGCTAGCATTGCGCGCCGAGTCTCAAGCTCTCTGCTCGGCCATTAGGCCCATCATCATGTCTCTCATAGCGAGAAATATCTCCTCCCGAGCTGCACCTTGAGGCATAGCAGCCTCCGCCCCTTCTCTGGGCAAGTTAACCTCTGGTGCCACGCGCGCCTACGAGCCCGATATACCCTGGCTGTTGGCTCTGCGGCATCTCTATTTGCGGTTCGAGACGGACTGCTCCACTACGTGTAACCGGCATCTTTGGCGATCTACACGGAAACCACAACAGGTTAGTCCACGCTCGGACTTTCTCTGTCAACAAAGATAACACATGTGTACTCTTGCATATAGTATCATAAACAAAACCCTTAGCTTATTGAACTTAGACAAACTGGCGGCCTTGGAGTCTTTGGAGATCATGGGAACACAACCTACAAACAAAGGTTAGTCTACAGAATCTATGACTCGTGCTCGATACCAACCTGTAAAGACCCAAACCGAAAATGGAACTAAATCTAGGTCTTTACTCGGCATGCAAATTTAAAACATAAAAGGACCCAAATTGTGGGTCGGATTAAAAGCTTTTCAAACACATGAACGGAAAACAATCAAAACAAAGTAAACATTCATTAGGCAAAAACGAACCATTCAAATTAAAGCGTTGGATGATCAAGACTTTACTTAAAAACATAAAATAGTTCAAATCATAGTTTTCCCTACGGATCTAAGTCCAACTACATGCTGAAATCCAAAAGCATAAAATAAGACACGGCAGTGTGTCAGACATCCATGATCTCCCGGCTCTCTCCGCTAGCCACCTCGGTCTTTGTCCCAAGTTACTGTGGAAGAAACCACGATAAGGGTGAGTATAAACATACTCAGTAAGAACCCCGACCGGAGTGCGATACGATGCAATCTATCATCTAGCGACCTAGTACACATGCCACAAATATCAACACGGATCTTAGCTCAATGAGCTCACAAGGCAAATCAGGAATCCACGGAAGTCTCCTACTTAGGCCTAATGATTGGCTCTCAAACCAATCCCGGGACATCTCCAAGGGTCTTTCTCCCTTGGCCAATTGATCAGCTCAAAAACCGATCCCAAGATGTCCGACACCCTCGAGGTCTTTCTCCTCGACCAATTGATTAACTCTAAAGTCAATCCCAATGGGTGTCCTCAAGGGTCTCTTACCCTCGCTATAAATCTGGACTATCGGGAGAGTACCCGAAGTCTGGCTCTAAACAAGAAGGAACTGGTGTACTCACGAACATTAGCCCGGGGCTCTCCGAACCGGCTACTAACGCGTGTGCTTGCGCACACCGCATGCTCTTTCGCAACCGGCGTAAATGCGGGGGCCTAAGGGCAAACTACGCGGGCAGGCACGCATGCCTAAGACTCGGAAATGGTGTCACCGATCACACGAGTGCGAGGCCCTCGGCACTCATCTGTGCAAACTGTACCACCGACTGAAGCTAAGAACCGGCCAAGGTAGGCTTGCACCGTTGGCAGGGGTTCCGCTCTAGCAGGCTACAAACTAGGCTTATGCCAATGAGGTAGCTAATCCTCACTGGCTGCCGGGGGAAGCAAGGTACGTTATGCTTCGCTCTACTCCCGACCGGTGGGGACAAGGTACGTTATGTCCGCTCTCAGCCTCTAGATGAAGACAAACCCTATCATACTAGCTTAGACTACCAAGTACGTGATTCTGGCTAACATCCACAAAGACATCTCATCATATATAGCCTAGCATGATACTACGAGCTTAAAGCGGGAATCTCAAGCATCTTTGGAAGAACAAACCTAGCATGGCACTAACATGTACAAAAGGCAAAACATGCTAGCAAGAATTCAATCACTAGCTATCCTATCCACTAACATGCTCATAAAGGTAAACAAGCATACAAGGCACAATTAAGAAAGCATAGCAGGGTCCACACAACCACGGTAGGAAGTCCTACACCGGAAACAAGTGGAGAATAGCTATCACAACCAAAAGACCCTCGAGCTTAATACGAACTCGAGCAACCTAGGCATAAATAAAGCATCCTAAGTAAATACATACAAGCAGCCGGAAGCTTTGAAAACACAAAGGGATTGGTTCGGGAATTACCACCGAGAAGACACGGGCCTCGCGCAGCAAGGAGAGGGTGGCTTGGGCGCTGCTGGTGTGGGCTGGGGCGCTGGCGCTGGCGCTGGCGCTGGCGCTGGCCCTGGCGCTTGTGCGCACGTCGGGCGGACGCGCGCCTTGGCGCGCGCTGGGTGTGTGCGGTGTATGCAAGGCGACGCGCGAGCGAGCGGCTGACTCTGGCTGGCGGTTTGCGAGGTCGCGTGTTGGAGTGGGCGCGCGTCGTGGGTCGCGCCGAGCGGGCGCGCGCGCGGCGGCGGCGCGTCTCGAGCTGCGTTGCGGCCTTTGCGGCGACCACGAGCGACGTCGGGGCGGCTTTGGCGGCCACGGCGCGACGTCGGCGGCGATGGGGTGCGGCGGTGGAAATTTCTTTGGTCTGCAGCAGTCTGCAGCGGTGTCGGGCGGGGGTGTCGCGGCGGGGGTGGTGCGTGCGGCTAGGGGGTGGGTGGCTCGGGGGTGGCTCGATGGTGTGGCTAGGGCTGCTCGGCTAGGGTTTTAGGAGAGAGAGAGAGAGAGAGAGAGAGAGAGAGAGAGAGAGAGAGAGAGAGAGAGAGAATGCGGCTCTAAGGGGAAAAATTAGGAGTTTCTTGATTTTCCTTCTTTTCCTTATTTTTAAATAGGTTAGGAGCCCTAAGTTCCTTTCCCAAGGCTTTTCTCTTACGGGTCCCGGCCAAAGAAATTCTTTTCTCTTTTTCTTTTTAATTAAGACTCTTTTCTTAAAACTCCACATTCACCATTTAGGGCAAGGCTCAAATCCCAAAAGATTAAATTAATTTTCCAATTAATTTTGTTATTAACCGGGAAGGAAAACGGGGCCGTTACAACCTAGGACACAGTGATGCCCAGTGGGGCCTTACAGACTTAGGTTTCAGTGATACCCAGTGGGGCCTTACACCCTAGGATGCCCATCGGGCCTTACACCTCCAGAATCAGTGATGCCCAGTGGGACCTTACACACCTAGGATGCCCATCGGGCCTTACACCTCCAGAATCAGTGATGCCCAATGGGGCCTTACACACCTAGGATGCCCATCGGGCCTTACACCTACAGAATCAGTGATGCCGAGTGGGGCCTTACACACCTAGGATGCCCATCGGGCCTTACACCTCCGGCTGTCCATCGGGGTCTTACCCGAGCGGGACCTACACTAGACCCTCCTACTATCTTCTATACTAAACCTAACATGTCAAAACCTAACACGGAACTAACGGAATACAAACTTAACTCGAACATGAATCAGAAGCAAACATGAAGCCTATCCACTAGAAACTCATACGATTATGAAAAATCAATATGCTAACAAGTATTTGCGAGGTCCACACAACCCGGGTAAGAAATCCTTACACCGAAACAAGTGGAAAGTAACTATCACGAATCTACAACTGACCCTCGAGCTTTTAAGCGAACCCGAGCGAGCGAGAAAGCACCGAGCTGGGCAAGGCAGTGAGCAGTGAGGCGTCGCGAGCGGCAAGTGCTGCGCGTGTGGTCGGTCGGCTGGGGGCCTTATTCTTTGGCGGCCCAGCCAGTGCGGCAAAGGGCGGCGCTGGTGCGGGCGCGATGGGGCAAGGGCGAGGCGCGTGGCCCCTAAGCAAGACGGCAGCAGAGCGCGGCGGGCGGGCGGGCGCAGCGTCAGACGCGGTCGGCGGCTGGGCGCGGGCGCAGACGGACGAGCGACGCGGCTGGTGCGCTGGTGCGTGGTCGTGCGGATGCGGCCGAACGGAGCTGTGCAGGCGGTGCGCTGGGGCGCACGGTGCAGGCGACGGGCGACGCTGGGGGCGTGCGGTGCAGGCAATGGGCTGGCTGGCTCTACGGGCTGGTTGTGCAGGTGCGGCTTGGGGCGACGGCGGCGTGGGCGCGGCTGGGTGCGACGACGGCGTTGGCGAGGGTGTCGGGCGACGGCGGCGTGGGCGAGGGTGTTAGGGTTTTGCTAGAGAGAGAGAGAGGGTTTTTCTTTTTTTTCTTTTTTTTTTCTTTTCCTTCCTTCCCTAAGTTAAAATAGACTTGGGAATCTCAAATGTCCTTCCCCAAGGCTTCCCCCCCCTTCGAGCCCTGGCCAACGCATTTATTATTATTATATTTTTTTCTTATTTAGTTCCAACTCCCATTTCCTCTTCTTTTTTCTTTTTTTTAAACTGCTTCCATTTAACTGAAATCTGGGCTGTTACACTTCGGGTCAAGATTCGGTTGTTTGGTTGGGTCTTAGAGCCGTTTTGACCCTTGGGGGTATTTTGGTCTTTTGGCTCTTCAGGCAGGATTTGTGGTTTTCAGGGCTTCGAGGTAGCTCCTGCCTTTGTCGAGGCTTGTTTGTTGTTGGCTGCGAGTCCCGAGGTGTTTGGGCTAGTCGGTTGGATGCTCGGTTGTGGTTTGCGCTTTAGCAAAGTGATGGTTGGTTGTGTGCTTCCTTTGGTATTCGAGCCCGGGCCCTTATTGTTGATTTGGGAGTTGGATTTTAGTGAGTTTTATTTATTGGAAAAGATTGCTTCGGTCGGGTCTCGAAGGAGGAAGCCGGGAAATGGGATTTTAAGGTTTTGTTTTGGATAAAAGTGGATAAGGATGGATTTTATGGATAGAATCCCATTTATTTCCTTTTATTCCCATTTTTCTTTTATTTTCCCATTTTCTTTTATTTTCTTTTCAAAATCCATTTTTTTTCTCTCTCTCTCTCTCTCTCTCTCCCTGAGGCCCCTAGCCCGAGCCCCTTTGGTCGCCCAACCCAGCTAGCCCGAGCATCCCAGCCAGCCCGAGCCAGCTTGCTCGCCCAGCCCTGCTCGCGTCGCCCAGCCAGCCTCGCCCAGCCCGAGCCCCAGGTCGCGCCATCGCCAGCCTAAGCCTCGCCCTGCTCGCGTCGCCCGAGCCCCTGCCTCGCACAGTGTCGCCCAGCTCGTGTCCGTCCGTGCCCGAGTCGCCCGCACAGTGCCTGCGTCGCCAGCCCGCGCCATCGCGCTTGATGTCGCCCGACCCCCGCTCGCGCCGCGAGTTCTCGCCAGTCGTCGTCTCGTCGCGCCTTTGTCGCCGTGTCGCGCGCCCTCGTCCCTGTTGCTCGCCGTAACCGCGCGCGTGCCTTGTAGTCGTCGCATCGCGTTGCCCCACGCGCCGTTCCTGTGCCGAGCCGCGCCACGCGCAAGCGCCCAGCCGAGCCAGTGCCCGGGCCCTGTGTCGCTAGCGTGCCGTCCGAGCGCAGCCAGCGCCCAGCGCCCGAGCCAGCGTTCGAGCCCAGCGCGCCAGCGCCCATTCCTGCGCCCAGCTGCTGCCTAGCCCGTGCAGCCGGCTCGTTCGCGTGTCAGCTGCGCCTCGTGAGTTGCTCCCGAGCCGAGCCCTATTTATTTTATTATTATTTAGGCCTATTGTGTGTTTATTGATGTGTTTGTTTGGCTCGTTATAGGTTCTCGGGTTCGATCGCAGTTAATTTTATTGTGTGTTGTTGCCTTCCGACCAGGTAAGGATTTCTTACCGAAGTTGTGTGGGCCCTGCGATATTTTGCATGATTATGCCTTGTATGTTTGCTGACTGTTATGAGCATGATAGTAATAGATCAGCTTTGATTGATTTCTGCTAGCATGTTTGCTTGATTTTACATGTTAGTGCCATGCTAGGTTTGTTCTGCCAGCATGCTTATGATTCCTGCTTAAGCTCGTAGTATCATGCTAGGTAAATGTGTTTGATGTCGGTCATTGTTTGCTAGCCAGGAATCATTGATTTTGCTCTGTACTCTTAGATTGAGTTGTAGGGTTTGTCATCATCCAGAGGCTGAGCGGACATAACGTACTTTGTCCCCACTGATCGGGAGTAAAGTGTGCGCAGCATAACGTATCTTGCTTCCCCCTCGGTCGCCAAGGTGGATTTAGCTCTGGTCGGGAGTAAAGTGTGGGTAGCATAACGTATCTTGCTTCCCCCCCCCCCTCCCGACCCGCCGGTTGTGGAATTAGCTACCCACTTCGGCATAGCCTAGTTTGTAGCCTGCTAGAGCGGAACCCTGCCATCGGTGTAAGCCTGCCCTGGCCGGTTCTTAGCTTCAAGTCGGTGGATCATGCTGCACAGATGAGCGCCGAGGGCCTCGCGCTACTGTGATCAGTGACACCGCTTTCGAGTCATAGGCATGCGTACCTGGCCCACGTAGTTTGTCCTTAGGCCCCCGCATTTACGCCGGTTGCAGAGAGCATGCGGTGTGCGCGCACACGAATTAGTTGTCAGTTCAGAGAGCTCCCCCGGGCTAATGTCGTGAGTACACCATTCTTTCCATTAGAGCCTGACTTCGGGTACTCTCTCATAAGTCCAGATTAGTGCAAGGGCAAGGAGGCCCTTGAGGATATTCTAGGGATCAGTGTATTCCCCCGAGTGACAGATACCTCGGTGATGTCCAGGATTGGTCAGTGTATCCAATCCCTAGGCCGGAAGAAAGAGACTTCTGATGACTCTAGATCTTGTTTTATGAGCTCGTTGAGCTATGATCTGTGTTGGTAGCTGTTTTCTTGCATGTTTTTGTACTAGATGACTGATTATATCGTATTGTACCCCGGTTGGGGATTCTTACTGAGTAATTCGTTACTCACCCTTATTTTTGTGGTTTTTCCACAGGTAACCATGGTGCGAGACAGGATGGCTGGAGGAGAAATTGTGATCATGGAAACCCGTTGTTCAACTCTGAGTTTTATGTTTATGATTTAAATGTTCTCTGAATGCATGTAGTTGGGCACAGAGCCCTAGGGTGTTTTCTGAATGTATTTCCTGATTCTAGCATTGTTGTAAAGTTTGTATGTTTTAAATGAATCTCTTATCAGAGTAAGTTTTGTAAATGTATTTGTCTTGGAACAGGTGCTTGGAAACAGGGACAGGTTCCAGGAATTGATGTTGATTTTAAATGGATGTTTTATGTTTTAGTTTTTACTTAGAATCCGAACACCTTATTGCGAATTTTCTGTAGATTTGAATGCATGCATTGAGGTAACGACCTATTTTAGAACCCTTTCGGGTCGGGTCGTTACACCCGGTCACTTCATAATTTTAGATTATGAAGCGGATTGACACGTTCCCATCATTTTAGGAAGACCATTTCTACAAAAGGGACGAACACTTGTAGATGTCTATAAGGGGACCATAACTTTGCAAATGAATGGCAAGCAAATCAAGTTCACCATCATTTTCTGTAGACGAATGCTCTGCGATTACTTCGCTTGAGGAAGATTTCAACAAGGTCTTCGCCAATAGTTCATGTGAGCAGCGAGAAGATGCGAATGCAGATTATCTGGGAACTAGCAAAGATGAGTCATCTGATAATGAACAGGAGGATCGCAGGATTTGGTATGTTGAAAACAACTCGTTGGACATAGCTGATAGAATAGCACCGCCGATAAGACCATCAATCGAAGTGTCGCCAACTTTAGAATTGAAACCTCTTCTAAATTACTTGAAATATGCGTATCTAGGTGAAGCCGAAACTTTGCTAGTTATTATCTCTGCACAACTTGTGCCCAACAATGAGAAATTGCTCGTAGACTTATTGAAACAACATAAACGAGCAATTGGCTAGACCTTGGCTGACTTAAAAGGGATCAGCCCGGCGTATTGCATGTACAAGATTTAGTTGGAGGATAAAGCATTTCACACAATGGAGCCTCAATGAAGGCTAAATCCAGTGATAAAAAAGGTCCTAAATAAAGAAATCATAAAATGGTTGGATGTTGGTGTAATCTTGTAGCGGCCCAGGTTTTCATCACGGTCTTCCAGGTATGTCCTAAGGGTATTTTGGTAATTTGGTTGGGCTGTTAGGTCTATTTCTGTCTTTTCTCAGCTAATTATACTCTTGGTTGTTCGCAGTTGGGATTTGGTAGCATCCTGGTTGAGTTTGAGTGTTGGGAGTTGCAAAAATAAAACATGGGGTTTTGCGGGAATAAAGGTGTAGCAGCTGAGGCTTGAACTAGGGTGGCCTGGTTAGATAGCAGTAGGGCTTTCCCAGTTGACCTACAGGTGATTTCTAATTCTCTTTTCACAAGATAATTGTTTGACCGTGGTTTCGGGGCTTAAGTGGGATTTATTTCATAAAGTAGGTTTTATTCTTTTCTCTCCCAAATCCCAAGACCAATTCGCCGTTCTCCCTAAGCTCTTGTGCAGTTTCGATTCCACAATCTCCCGAGAGCTTTCTTTGATCGACCATTCTGGGTAAATGATTCTTCTTGTTTGATTCTTCCTCCTGGGTTGTTGTTGTCGATTTCTGGCTGGCCAAGCTCTAAGTTTTTGTTGTGTGTGTGTGTTTTGCCCAGCCGAGACAGCCCCTTGTAGCCGCACGCATGCCCCGTCGCCGATCCGCACCGCCATCATTGCCCATCGCCGCCCGCATCGCTCAGCCGCTCCGCCACTCGCCTCGCCGATCTGTGCCGCCCAACGCACAACAGCGAGCCGCAGTCGTTGCTCACCAATCACGCCCGTCGCCCAGCTCACGCCAGGCTCACCGCCTGTGCTCTGCCCAGCCGCGCAGCAGCACCCTGCCGCACACCCTAGCCGAGACGCTTGCCCGCGCATGCCCACGTGCCATTCCTCTTGCTTGCTTGCCTTGTCGCGCGTGCCAGCTCCTTTGCCGTGTGCCTAAACGCCGAGACACCCTTGGTGTTTGGTCGAGCCGCGTGAGTTGCTCCCGAGCTGAGCTTCTGTTTCATATCTTTTTTTAGGGCCTATAGTTAGTAATTTAATTACTATTTGATTGTTAGGTTCCGTTAGCTAGCCCGTGTTCATTTGCAGCTCAGGTGCCCATTTGTGTGATTGTTGTCTTCCAATTAAGGTAAGGATTTCCTACCGAAGTTGTGTGGACCCAGCGATATTGCTGTGATTGTTGTTTGTATGCCTGTTTATGATTACCAACATGTTTAGTTATTAGGTGCTTTGTTATGAATTCTGCCTAGCATGACTTCTCATGATTATTCTCATGTTAGTTCCATGCTAGGTTGTTCTGTTCTGGCAGGTTCGTATTTTGTTCTTGTTTCGTAGTACCATGATAGGTTTGTTGATTCTACTGAGCACGTGTTAGTATTTGATGGTTAGCTGTTATAGCACAGTGTCATGATAGGCATCATCCGGGCGAGGATGCATAATGTAACTTGCATCCATGGTAGGGTTGCCAGAGGCAGTACTCCGTCCTTGATCCGTCGTTAGGGTTTAGCTAACCCTAACGGCAACCCAATTGTAATCTTGGGTGAGGGTGGCAGACTGTAAATGCCCCAACGGTCGAGGGAATGACGAGGCATTGCCTTGTCCCCGACAGTCGACATGACCTTAGCATGTCGGCAGTAGCCCTTGATTATCACCTAATAGGGCAAGGGCCGATCTCTGGTGCAAGCCTACCACGAGCGGTTCCTTAGCCTCAAGTGCGGTAGTACAGGCTGACATAGTCATAGTGTCCTGGTCTCACACCACTATATTCAGTGACACCGATCCAGAGATTCTTTTAGGCATGCGTACTGGACCAGGGCAGCTTGCCCGAGACCCAGCACCTCCCTGGTTTGCAGCAGCATGCGGTGTGCGTTCACGCTCATTACAGCGCCGACTGGAAAGCTCCTCAGGATCTTGAGTTCAGTGCACCTTTCGTATAGTCAGTAAAGTAGAAAAGCTGAGGCCGAGACTAGTGTAAAGACCCGACCAGAATGGGGTCCTAAAATAGGCCTTTACCTCAATGCATGCTTTTAAAACTTAGAAAAATAATATGCAACGTTGTGTGCCAGATTCTGAATAAAACAAAAGAAGTAAACATCCATTCAAAACAACAACAAAATGTCTTGGAACCTGTCCCTGTTTCCAAGCACCTGTTCCAAGCTAAATACAATTTAAAACCTACTCTGATCAGAGATTTAATTCACATTCAAATCCAAAAATGATTTAGATCAGTGTCAGAATCCAGGAAACCACCAGAAAACAACCTAAGGGCTCCGTGCCCAACTACATGCATTCAGAGGACATTGAAAACATAAAAACATAAATACAAGACTCAGAGTTCGAAACAACTGGTTTCCATGATCACAGCTCCTCCTTCAGCCATCCTGTCTCGCACCATGGTTACCTGTGGAAAACCACAAAATAAGAGTGAGTAACGAATTACTCAGTAAGAATCCCCAACCGAGGTACAATACGATATACATGGTCATCTAGCAGAAAGGTATGCAAGCTATGAATATAAACACAGAAGAGAGCACATAGCTTAAGTCCACACTTAGACCTCGGATGCCATCTCAGGGTCTTACTCCGGAAAATCCACTACACCATACGCCCTATACGAGAAACAAGTCCCGGCCTCAGCCTGTCTACTGTCGATACGAAAGGTGCACTGGCTCACAATCCCGAGGAGCTCTCCAATCAGCGATGTAATGAACGTAAGCGCGCACCGCATGCTACTGCAGACTCTGGGGGGTGCCGGGTCTAGTGGCAAGCTGCCCAAGTCCAGTCACCATGCCTAACTAAATCTCTGGATCGGTGTCACTGACATAGGGGTGTGAGACCTAAACACGTGAACTATGTCAGCCTGAACCACCGCACCTGAGGCTAAGGAACCGGTTGTGGTAGTCTTACACCAGGAAGCCGTCCTTGCCCTATCAGGTGGCAATCAAGGGCTACTGCATAACACGCTGAGGACGTGCCGGCTGCTGGGGACAAGGCAATGCCATGCCATCATCCCGACCGTTGGGGCATTTAACAGTCTGCCACCCTCACCCAAGATTGCAGGACCTACCGGTAGGGTTAGCTAAACCCTAAAGGGGTCCAAGGACGGAGTACTGCCTCGTACGTCCCTGTAGTGGATGCAATGTACTTTATGCATTCTGGCCCGGATGATGCTACCTATCTGAACTCTAAACTATAACATCAACAACAAATATTCCAATACGTGCTCAATAGATACAACGAACCTAGCATGATACTACGAAGCAAGAACAGATAACGAGCATGTCAGAACAGAACAACCTAGCATGGACTAACACGAGAAACAACATAGGAAATCATGCCAATCGGGAATTCAGAACAGAGCACCTATCACTAAACATGATGATAAACACAAACAAGCATACCATCAACAATCACATAATATATCGCAGGGCCCACACAACTCCGGTAAGAAATCCTTACCTGGTCGGAAGGCAACTACAGATAAGAATCCTAAGCTGCGATTGATCCCGAGCTAGCTAACGAGAACCTAACAAACACAACAATAATCACAATCCATAGGCCTAAATATAATAAAATAAACAGGGCTCGGCTCGGGAGCAACTCACGCGGCACGGCTGACGCGCGGACGGACAGGCTGCACGTGCGGGGCTGCTGCTGGGCGCTGATAGGCGTAGATGGGCGGCAGGGGCTGCGCGCTGGGCGCTGACGGGCGCAGATGGGCGGCAGGGCTGGGCGCACGCGCGCGCGGACGGGCTGGCTGGAACGGCGACAGGCGCGCGGGCGCTGGCGACGCGGACACGCTGGGACAGCGACGGCGGCGCGCGGCGACACACAGCAGACAAAGCGCGAGCTCTCTGGCTGGCGACTTGGGCGTCGCGACAGTTCGATCTTTGGCGCTGGCGATCAAGGCGGGCTGCGACGATTCTTCTTGGGCACTGGTGAAATTTGCTCACTGGGTTCAACAAAACACACACACACACAACCTCTTTTTCACTCGGCCAGCAAGAACCCAAAATCGGAGAAGAAAAGAGACGATGAAACTTACCCGGAATGACGATCGGACCTCGGGGCTGCAAAGGAGCAAGGATTCGGCTTGGGAGCTAGGGAGGAAAGCTTGGGCGGCCAAGAAGCTTTTGGAGAAGAAGACAAAACCCTACATTTCTTTTTTTTTATTAAAATGCACCAAAACTCCAAATATCCAAGGCTAACTAAGATATGTCGCGAAAAGAGTAACAAGATGTAACAACCCAGATTTTTGTTAAATATAAAATAAGGTTTAAAAGATGTTATTTGGAGGACTCGAACCCTCAGCCTCAAAGAGAGATGAGAGTTTGGAATTAATTAAGGAAAATAAATGCGTCAGCTAGGGTTTGAAGGAGGAAAGCCTTGGGAAGGGAATTTTAGATTTCCAAAGCTTATTTAATTTGAGGAAGAAAAAAAAAATGAAAAAAAAAAGGAAAACTCTCCTCTCGCAAAACCTTCTCCCCACACCCTCGCCGCCGCCGCCACGCCGCCGTCGCACTGCGCACGCCGCGCCGCCGCCCACGTGGCTGCGCCGTGACGCCGACCACCGCCGCCCCGCGACCGATCAGCCAACCAAAGAGCCAGCCAGCCCGCCCGCACCTGCGCGCCCAGCGCAGACCGCCCCCGATCGCTCCGTCGGCCGCATCCGCGACGACCGCGCAGCGCGCCACCGCCCGCGCGCCTCGTCCGTCCGCCCGCGTCGCCCCGCTCGCCCGCGCGTCGTTCCAACGTGTCGCTCGTTCCCGCGCCGGCCCCGCAGCCTAGGTCGCCCACACGCTGCCCGCTGTCCAGACGCCTTGACCATGCGCCCGAGCTAGTGCCAGCGCCAGCGCCCCTGCCACACAAGCAGTGTCGTTCTTGCTCCTTGCTGCCGAGACGTGTGTCTTCTCGGTTGGTAAATTCCCGAGACTGACCCTTTGGACTTTATGTTCTTTTTAGCTGCTGTTGGTTAATTAGGTTGATTTTATTACTTGCTTAGGTTGTCGGGTTCGCTTAGAAGCTCGAGAGTCATCTGTTGATCGTTGGTTCTATTCACTTCGTGTAAGGATTTCTTACCGGGGTTGTGTGGACCCTGCGAATACTTGATAGCATGCCATGTGTTGTGTTTGTATGGAATTTCTAGTGGATAGGTTGCTTGCTCTTTCTTGTTTCCAGGTGATTTTTGTGCCTGCGATTCCTGATATATCCTGTTAGTTAACATGCTAGGAGTTAAATTGTCTCGGCATAACCGTGACCTTGTTATCCTGTTAGTGCCATGCTAGGAATTGGCGGATGATGTATAGTGTAAGAGATTGTAGAGGTAACTAGTGTGTCCCGCTCGGGGAAGGCCCCGATGGGCATCCTAGGTGTATAAGTCCCCGATGGGCATCACTGAGTTGGAGGTGTAAGACCCCGATGGGCATCCTAGGTGTATAAGTCCCTGATGGGCATCACTGAGTTGGAGGTGTAAGACCCGATGGGCATCCTAGGTGTATAAGTCCTCGATGGGCATCACCGAGTTGGAGGTGTAAGACCCGATGGGCATCCTAGGTGTATAAGTCTCCGATGGGCATCACCGAGTTGGAGGTGTAAGACCCGATGGGCATCCTAGGTGTATAAGTCTCGATGGGCATCACCGAGTTGGAGGTGTAAGACCCGATGGGCATCCTAGGTGTATAAGTCCCGATGGGCATCACCGAGTTGGAGGTGTAAGACCCGATGGGCATCCTAGGTGTATAAGTCCCCGATGGGCATCACTGAGTTGGAGGTGTAAGACCGTGATGGGCATCCTAGGTGTATAAGTCCCCGATGGGCAACACTGAGTCCTAGGTTGTGTAAGGCTCGAAGGACACCCATGTGTGGAACCTAGGGTAGTTGGTAGTCATGTAAGCCTCGAATAGGCAAGCCCCAAGAGTGACGCTCGTTGACCCATCTGTTTGCTCTCGAGTCATTGCATGGTTGCATGTCCGTGTGCTAAATGATATGTTTTCGTATTGTACCCGGTTGGGGATTCTTATTGAGTAACTCGTTGCTCACCCTTATTTTCTCGTGGTTTTCCACGGGTAACTTGGGACATCGGCGGGATGGCTAGGAGGAGGCGGCTGGATGATCATGGATAACTGACTCTGGGATGCATGTTCTTTAATTGTTTTCTTTATGATTTAGCATGTAGTGGGACTTGGGTCCCTAGGGAAACACTCAAACTATTTTATGGTTCTCGTACCGTACTCTTATTTGTTTTTAAGAAAAGCACTGATCAGTCAAATTACTCTTGATTTTTACATTGGCTTTTGTGGTTTGTTTAAAGTTCTGTTGATTGCAAAAGTTTTAAATTAGTACAGTTGGATGGTGTTTTACATTCCTAGACATGCATGCTAAGTAAGGATCTAGGTTAGAGACCGCTTCTTTGGGTCGGGTCCTTACACAAGAACTGCTGGTGGCTCAAATGGCAAAGACACACAACTAACCTCCTAGACCACCTGGGTTTGAAACCCAACTGCTACACTTTAATTCTCAATTTTTCTTTTGCATCTCACCATGCCCAAAAACATCCACAAAGCATCAAAATCCTACCTAAGTCCATTCCATAATTTTTAACACATGGAAAAGACAAAAACGGCCCTGACAGCCTGACCAAATTACCAAAATACCCCTAGGGCATGCCTGGAAGTCCAGGATGAAAACCTGGGTCGTTACAACTAGTTTCTCGTAGAGTTCCGAGTTTTAAGATAACTCCCGGAGTAAGACCGTAAGATGGTATCCGTTTATGTTTATGTGTGGATTAAAGTAAAGTGCTCTCTTTAGTGTTTGTATTTATAGCTTGCATGCATTCTACTAGATGACCAGTTGTATCGTATTGTACCCCGGTTGGGGATTCTTACTGAGTAATTCGTTACTCACCCTTACTTTTGTGGTTTCCAAAAGTAACCAGGGCACGAGATTGATTGGCTGAAGGAGGAGCTGCTGATCATGGAATCCAGATGTTTTAACTCTGAGTCTTATGTTATGGATTTTCCTTTTTACATTCTTGATTGCATGTAGTTAGGGCACGAAGCCCTTAGGATGTTTTGGGATTGTATCTGGATTCTGTCTTTTCATTTAAAACGATTTGGAACTGAATGTTGAAATAAATCTCTAATCAGAGTATGTTTTGAACTATTTATAGCTTGGAATAGGTGCTTGGAAACAGGGACAAGTTTCAAGTAGTTTTTGTGCTTGCTAAATTAATGTATGTTGAAGAGTTTTAAATTTATACAGAATCTGGATAGCAATCATGCCTAATGTATTCATGTTTTAAAAGCATGCATTGAAGTAAAGGCCTAGGTTAGGACCTCTTTCGGGTCGGGTCTTTACAAATCTACCCTATAGCCGACAGCAAATGGATGAGTCCTGTCAAATGTGTCCCTAAGAAGAAAGGCACAATAGTTATAAAAAATGAGCAAAATAAGATGATTCCCACGCGCACTGTCACAGGATGGTGACTAGGTATGGTCTATAGCAAGCTAAATGCAGTAAGAAAGAAAGATTGCTTCCCATTACCGTTTATTGACCAAATGCTAGACAGAATGGCCAGCCAAGAGAATTACTATTTTTGGGATGGATACTCAGGCTATAATCAGATCATTATAGACCTAAAAAATCAAGAGAAAACAACATTCACCTATTCTTATGCAATTTTCTCTCTTGGGCGAATGCCACTTGGCTTGTGCAACGCACCAGCGACATTCCAAAGATGTATTTTGGGCATTTTCTCTGACCTAGTAGAACAATGCATGGATGTCTTCATGGACGACTTCACAGTCATTGGGTCATCATTCACTGATTGCTTAGAAAACCTTCGCAAGGTACTTGAACGATGCGAAGAGACTAATCTCGTTCTAAACTGGTAAAAATTTCATTTCATGATAACAAAAGGGGTTATGTTACGTCACAAGGTGATGAATAAGGGAATAGAAGTGGATAGCGTGAAATTTGAAATCATCGAAAAATTACAATAACCGAAAAATGTGAAGAGAATCACAAGTTTTCTTGGCCATGGAAGATTTTATAGAAGGTTTATTGAGGATTTCTCAAGAATCGCCAAGCCATTGTGTGAGCTTTTAGTGCAAGATCGTCCATTCGTTTTTCGACTTCGCATGTGTAAAGTCATTTCGAACACTAAAGGATGTGCTAATTTCAATGACAATCATGTTAAATCCCAACTAGGAAAAGTCGTTTTGTATCATGTGCGCTACAAGTGATTATTCGTTCAGGGTGATGCTAGGTCAAAGAGGCGAAAAACTCAATCATCCAATATGTTACGTAATTTGAATCGCGAACGAAGCACATAAAACTTATACGATAACCAAGAAGGAGTTTCTAGTAGTAGTATTCACACTAGAAACGTTCGCCCTTATCAGTTTGGGGCGAAGGTAGCGATCTTTATAGACCACACGGCTATCGAGTACTTGTTAAAAAAGCAAGATGCCAAGCTGAGACTGTTAAGATGTATACTCGTGCTACAAGAATTTGACATAGAGATCTTTGATTGTAAGAACCCGACCCAAATTGGTCCTAACCCCGGTTCTTACTAGCATGCTTACAATTTAAAACTTTAAAACATTATGGAAACATCTAAAATATAAAACTCAATTAATCTTCATAAAAGAAACAACCATTTCATAAACATCCTTAAAACAGTCCTGGCCAGTATTTCAAACAAAACAGTTTAACAAGTCTCAACAGTAAACAAAGTTCCCAGCATGCTACTACATAATTAAAAGACTCCAAAAGATAAAGACACAGAGTTCGCCGGCAGCTCCCTCCACTAGCCATCCCGGTGCTGTCCCAAGTTACCTGAAAGATAAGTAAGGGTGAGTATAAACATACTCAGTAAGAATCCCCCAACCGGGGTACAATACTATACATCCATCATCTAGCATCCTAGTATACATGCAATCAGTTACCAGCACAAAACCTTTGCTCAACAAGCTAATCGAGACAAGTCCGGGAACCACAGAAGTTTCCTACTTCCGGCCTAATGATTGGTTCTCATAACCAATCCCAAAGACATCCTCAAGGGTCTTTCTCCCTCGGCCAAATGATCAACTCAAAAGCTGATCCCAAATAGATGTCAGACACCCTCGAGGGTCTTTCTCCCTCAGCCAATTGACCAACTCAAAAGCTGATCTCGAATAGGTGTCCTCGGGGGCCTCTTAACCCCGGCCAAGCTAAACCCTAAGACAACGGGAGTGTACCTGAGGTCTGGCTCTAAACAAGAATAAGGATGGTGTCACTGATCTACAGTAGTGCAGAGCCCTCGACACTCAACTGTAGCAGCATGTACCACCAACCTGAAGCTAAGAACTGTCTCTGGGCAGGCTTGCACCCGTGACGGGTTATGCTCTAGCAGGCTACAAACTAGGCTTGTACCGATGCGGGAGCTAATCCGCACCGGCTGCCGGGGGTGGAGACAAAGTACGTTATGCCTCTCACTGATCCCGACATGTGGGGACAAGTTACGTTATGTCCACTCTCAGCCTCTGGAAGACAAGTCTAACTAACTATCTAATGCCACATAATATACATCCCTAACAACTGAACATGCTTAACAAGAATACAAGTACAACCTAGCATGATACTACGAATATAAATAGGGAACTCAGAACGTGCTGGAACGACAAACCTAGCATGGCACTAACATGTAGAAACAAGGCAAACATGCTAGCAGAGATAAACAGTGAAACAGTCCTAACCACTACATGCTTATAACAAACAACATATATATAAAAGATGCAATCAAAACATATCGCAGGGTCCACACAACCCTGGCAAGAGATCCTTACCTGTAACAAGCAGAAATATAAACAGAAAAGTGCTCCTTGAGCTGCAGTGTCTCACAACCTAAAAGCATAAACATACACATTCAATCTAACTAGCTACACTTAACTAAACACTAAATCTAGAAGTAAGGGAACCAAGAGATTACCCCTACTTGCCCTAGTGCTCTCGGCCAAGCACCCAAGATGGAACCCTAGAAGCTCTCGGCTACACTTGCAGCAAGTTGTCTCGGCTAGGGCATCAACAAACAACAATAAAAAATTAGCTCTCTTGTCCATGAAGCAAACAACACACACACACACAACCCATCATGAAGCTCTCGGTCAAGCAACTTCAATGGGGCTCTCGGCCAAACCAACGCACAAGCTAGGCAAAACATCAACTTATCAACTTACCCAAGAAGATTCGGCAAGGGTTCCCCAAAGGACAAGGTGGTCTCGGCCAAAGGAGGAGAACAACAAGGAGATCTCGGCTAGGGCTTGGATTTGCACAAGGAAGAAAGAGCAAGTTAGATCTATCCAAACCACAAGTCAAACATAACAAAATCACCATCATCCCTACCTTGGAGCTCTTGGCAATGGAGGTTGGAATGGGAAGCTCTCGGATCTCAATCAAACGAAGGGATCTCCTCCACCCAAGCAAGCTTCTCGAATCTACAAGAAGAGAAAAGAGGAGAAACAACATCTCTTGGTTAAGGCTAGGCTCGGCCATGGCAAGGAGAGAAGGAAAAGAGAAAAGCTTGCAAACTTACCTTGGAACAACAATGGAGATGAAATGCTAGGGAGCAACACTTGAAGATCTTGAGAATGGAAGCAATGGAGATGGAGAGAAGATGGAGAGGAGTGTCTCAGCCAAGGAGAAGGAAATGGAGAGTGGGGTGGTCGGCCAAGAGGAGAGGGAAGGGGAAAAAGATGAAACCCTATTTGTTTTTCCTATTTTTTTTAATTAATAAAATCCTCCAAAAATCCCACCTTCAAATCCCACCAAGAGCACTTTTTAAAACTCATTTTAATTTCTCTACAAATGGCCCAAACTCAACTCCCAAGCCACCATGGTTCGAATCCTAGCTCCAACACTTTTATTTTCATTTTTCTTCTTTTAACCGGGAGGGCTCCAAACTTACCATAAATGGAACTCTTGACCTAAAACTTGAAATCGAAGAATAAACTTAAGCCCACCAACTCATAAACATTCTAGAAGCTCTGTCTTATTGCAACACTGTCTCGGGAAGGTAAAATGACCAAAATACCCCTGGAGGACAAAATGACCAAAATGCCCCTAGAAGCACAAGAGGCCCTAACAGCCCAACCAACTCACTGGAGGAACAACCGAATAAACCTGGAGAACCAGAAGGAAATCTTGGGCTGTTACATTGATAAAAAGGGATGCAAGAATGTGGTTGCCAATCACCTGTCCAGATTAGAGTTCGCGGTAGCATAATGAAATCAGCGAGTCATTTCCTGACGAGCAATTATTTTCCATCGACTCAGGTGATAAAGAAAGAGCACCTTGGTTCGAGGACATCTGAAACTATCTCGCAAGGGACTAATGTCGACAGGCCTAAAGAGTTAACAGAAGAAATGCTTCCTACATGAAGTAAAATCATATTTTTGGGATGAGCCTTTCCTATACAAACAATAGGCAGAATAGATTATTCACCAATGTGTAACAGAAAGCGAAGCGAAGCGAAAAAGATCATCGCGGGATGCCATGAAACAATTTACACTGGACACTATGATGGAGCGAATACCACAGTGAACGTATTCCAACCAAGTTATTTCTTGCCCTCTATTTTTAAAGATGCTTATAACTTCGCGAAATCTTGTTATGCATGCCAAAGGTTAGGAAACATAGGAAAGAGAGATGAAATGCCATTAAAGTACATTTTAGAAATCAAACTTTTTGATGTTTCGGGGATTTATTTCATGAGACCTTTTCCAAATTCCCATGGAAACACATATATCTTGGTCGTTGTAGATTATATTTCTAAATGGGTAAAAGCAATCACCTGTGCGAAAAATGACGTGAGAATAGTCATCAACTTTCTGTAGAAACATATATTTACACAATTTGGCACCCCGCAAGCTATAATTAGCGACGAGGGCACACACTTCATTAACAAAGCTTTAGAACCAATCCTAGTGAAATATCATGTTCGCCACAAAGTCGCAACATCCTACCACCCCCAAACAAATGGCCAAGTCGAGGTATCCAACTGCAAGATTAAGAAAATTTTAGAGAATGTCGTCAATCCTAACAGAAAAGACTAGGCAGTTAAGCTAGATGTCGCGCTTTGGGCATACAGAATAGGGCATAAAACAACCCCAGTCATGTCACCCTTTCGCTTAGTCTTTGGAAAAGCTTGCCACTTGCCACTTGAACTAGAACATAGAGCTTACTGGACCACAAAGGAACTCAATGTAGATTCACCAAGGGTCGGGCCAACGCAAAAAATGCAATTATTAGAACTTGAAGAGTTTCGACAGTTCTCTTACGAAAATGCAAAACTCTACAAGGAAAAAAGAAAGCTATGGCACAATGAGCGAATTAAGCCTAAGGAGTTTGTGCCAGGACAATGAGTTTTATTGTACAATTCCCAACTGCAATTGTGTCTAGGAAAACTCAAATCAAGGTGGCCTGGCCCATTCACGATTGTCCAAGCTCATCCACATGTAGCAATTTGGCTTAAGAATGATTTTGAAAATTTTGAATTTTTAGTTAATTGTCACAAGTTAGAGCACTATTATAGCGAGGAGCGCGCGAAAGCGGACTTCGCCGTCTTGATTGAAGCTTGAAAAGGACCAAGCTAGCTGGAGTGAATGGTATTATTTTTCTCAAATTAATCGTGCTCTAGACTAGGTGATAACTCTCAAGAATTGAGAGTTAAAAATAGCTTAAAAGAATATATTTGTGGATAAAATTGGCTATAATGCATTTATAGGAATTCGAATTTCGTCCTCACAGACTAAAAACGAAGCTTTAAACGAAACATCCTATAAGTTTTGTTTAGGATAAAATTATGAAGTTTGTTGCAACAAAACAGGCATAATTGAGTAAAAAAAACTATCAAGTGTTAAAAAGAATTGAAACTCGTAGTTTGATTGCAGCGAATCTTGGGGACGCGAAGCAGGTTGAAAGAAGGATACCTAGCCCAGGCGGAAGAAAAGCCCACTAAGAAAGTCCAATAAGAACCTAATTCGCTTTGGCGAAGAAAAGGCAGAGCGAAAGATTGGTTGGTGCAAACCACCTAATCAAGGGAACACGTGGCAAATATTCGAGGTGCAACGATTAAATCTTCGCCATTCGTACATTGTCGGCTCTGACGCAAAGATAGAGCAGATCATGGAGTAAAAGAATGTTAGAGCAGTTGTCGGCTGAGCGGCGATCATGAAGCAGAGATTCGTTCGGTTTTTGTTAAGAGCTCTACAAAAGACAAGCATCTCTTCAATGCAAAGGGTTTGGAATTTTTCTTCGGCTTTCTTTTCTGAGCTTATTTGTAGAACTTCTTTTTCATTTCGACTAAGTTATTCTCAGTTTAGGTTTTTCAAGTATTCGGAGTGATTTCGCCAGGCTTTAGTCTTTACAGTTTTTCTTAGTCTAGTTTCTTTTGCATTCGAAGAAAATTTGTTGTAACTGGAGCTTCACTAGAGAAATTCAAAGTTTATCGAATTTCAAAAGTTTTTCTTATCTCTTCTCTTCTCTTACAATTAGTTTTGTCATTAAATTTGTGCACTGTCCAATTCACTTAATGTTTAGCATGTGTTTCCAAAATTTGTATTGTTTTGAGTATGTTCGCCGATATGGGTAGCTAAATTTTTTATCGAAGGGTTGTGGGGAAGTAAGGGTTTAGCTTAAGCGAACTGGCGATGTGAAATGGATGTATTATGCATGTAGCTTCAATTTGATTTCCATTTTGGTACCAAACCAACTGTATTTACTTTTTTTTTTAGAGGATAAAAATAGAGCGATCTTGCATTGTATGACATTAGGACAGTTAAGCCTCGCTTACTAACCAAATAACGCTTAGAGATAAGGTTCATCTAATGTTGACCGCGTAGTTAATAGCTGTTTGAGATTGAGAGAGCCAATCTAGGCGCTTGAGAGAGCCAATCTCCAAAGCTCGAGAGAGCTAAGGGAAGTTCGTCAGTCGTTCATCCTTGCTACCCTTGTTACTTACGCAAAACCCTGAGAAGCCAAAACTCTTCTGATACTTGGTCCAGTATTGTTTCTCTGTACTTCACTTGTTTCAAATACTCATTACTCAATTATCAACCAAATTTGTTACCCAATAATTCTTGCATGAAAACGAATTTAAAACATGATAAAAACCCATGTGGAAAGATGACATGTACTTACAGATAAAACTTACTACAACAGACTGTGTATGCTTGCACAACCTTTAGGAATCTACACGCACACTTAGCTTGATTAATTAGAATTTCACTTAGGCGAAATTATTGTTCTTTTCCACGTCACCATTCTCACATCATTATTATTTTATTAATTTGTGTGTTAGTTAAGTCCACAACACTAGGTAAGTATCTCGAACTTGTACTTGTACGTTTTTGTTGGTTAAGTAGTTTTATCTAGTTAAGATTTACTTCGCTAGGTTAACATTGTTAGTTTTGCAAAGTAAAAAAGTTGGTCGTTTTGGAAGTTTATCCTAGTATTTCACGGTTGATATGATGGGAGAAATTCGCGAGCGAGAAGAAAGGGGTCGATGAGGTCACATGGTGACGTATACGACAACTCTTCAAGTTTCCTTAAGCCGACACATGGAATGATCTCGCAAGCCCAGTTGACACATGGCATAGAGAATAACAATCTAAAGACTGCGGCTTCGCCGCGCATCGCCTAGTATTTTACCTCTTGAGGTTGACCATTGCCCTAGTTCTCGAGTTCTATAAATTCCACACTTCACTTCTCATTTTTCTTTACATGCATTCGAAATTCTCTCAAGCTTTCAAACTCTCAATTTTGCTTAAGCTTTTGCTCAATTTTTCACACCTTAACCAGAATTCAAAAATGGCCTCTAGAACCCCAGGTAATGCCAATCTCTCCAAAAAGGAAACAGAAGCGAGCAAAGTCGCGTCAGCGAAAGACATGCTGAAGAACAGACTCGCTGCGAGCCCGAAGAAAGTTATATTTGTGACTCTAGTTGAAGAAGCAAGCCAAAAATCGTACTGAAGCGATCTACTGGGGCGAGCGTAATGGCGAAGCCCACTTTATAGAAACCCCTAGCCAAACCCTCTGTTGAGCCTTTTATGGGTAAGGTGGCCAAGAAAGCTGAAAAGGTCAAGTCCGAGCAACCGAAGAAAGGATGGAGAAGAAAAGAGACACTAAGGTCGCGAAGCCATTGGATCCTTAAGTAACCAAGATTGTTGAGCAAAAGAATTTGAAACTGATAGAGGTGAAGAAAAGTAAGCCCATGGTGGCTAAGGACGTGGAGTCGGAAGCGGTAAAAATGGTCGTTGATCCAACGCTGTTGAAGCAAATGGAGGAAATGGAGAAGGAACTGACAGAGAGAAGGGTGGAAAAGAAAGAAAGAATAGAAGGATCCAAGGTCCGTTAAACTCCTCAGGCTTCTATGGTCGAGAGGAGTATGACAGCAGAGTTGCCACTAACAGCAAGATTAGCGAACCAGCCAACGAGAAGATTAGAGCAATGGTTCAATCTGAGGATGAACCAGAAGTAGCGGATGACGCATAGTTGCCATCTAGGCAATTCGCTGCTGATGCCACAGAGCGGGGTTCAACAAAACCTTAAGAAGGAGAAGAAATGAAACAACTTGAAGAAGCCCCTTTGGATTCGCATGAGGTCGCCTCAGGATCGAGCTTCAACCAAGAACTTCAAGAGAATAGGGAAGAATTGAGAGTTCTGCCGAAGAACTGATGGAGTCAGATCTTTAAAGCAATACGAAGGGCTCACTACAAGTTGGAGAGGACACACAATTGACACCTTGTCAACTTGCTATTGATCCAATCAGCAGCGAGGCCATCCAATTTGAGAAGGATGAGGAAGTTACCCATCAAGAGTGCGAGGTGAAAAATAACTCCGATGATGAGTTAGAGAAAATGCTGGAAGAAGGCTAGATCGCTGCGACGAAATCAAGAGAGTGAGAAGAGATATTCAATGATTCAAACCTCGAATCCATAGCTCACAAAAGTCTACCCCAAGGAAAATAGTCCAGAAGAGGCCAGTTTTGAAAAAAAAAAGGAAAATTGCGGATGACACAGCGAAAGCTTCACCGCCAAAAAAAAAGTTGAATAAGGGAAAGGCCATCGGGACGAAGACAAGGAAGCTCGCCTGGCAGAAGAAAGACACGAATCCATACAAAAAAACTTTGACGAGATAAGGAAAAACCATTTTATGTCTGAACAAAGGTTTGCGTTTGAGATCCAGAGTCGGGGCTGGTTACAGAATTACCATCCCCACAAGGAAGCAAACCAAGAATGGTTGGTCGAGATTTACGCAAGTATACTTGATTGCTCCTCCTGTTAAACAGTTGTTTGGGAGCGAATAGTTTAATGGGCGGCAGAAGATTGGAACGAGCTTTTTAACCTGGATGATGGCGAATCAAATTATGATTGAATGCTTCAGGGATGCACGAAGAATGAATTGGAGGTTTGTCTTGAAGTCATTGGGGTCCAAGGCGAGACATGGGAAGAACGACCAAACTCACAGAAATTTCTCGCGACCAACCTCAATGCCGAAGCAAAGATCTAGGCTTCTTTTACCAAAACTTTCTTAATGCTAATAACGCATGATTCCACGCTGACTTTGTCGTGATCTTTGCTAATCTGCACTATCATGTCGGACCTGTCCATCAATATGGGCGGGCAAGCTAGCAAGTTACTTAATGTTATCATACTTCATCCCCGTTCTCTCTACTCTCTTCAAAGCTCAAAGAGTTCGTGCCCGTCCAAACCACACATGTTTTTCGCGAAAAGAAGCTGCTAAACTTGACTTCAAGGACTACATCTAAAGTAGCTCGTGCCAGAAAGCAATCAGCCATAACCAACGAAAGAGAATAGTACCTTCCGCTTTTAAATGAAATAAATGCCGAGCAATGAGCATTTTATCGCTACTTCTTCCAACGTGAAAAGGCCCTCCAGCAAGTCCGTATCGACCTTGATAGAGGCCCGCACCAACTGCCCAAGTTTCCAAAACTCTTGTCTTCGCCAGCTACTCACTTCTGCGAAGATTCGCCTGAACTATAAATGGAAGTCCCTTTCTTTATCTTCTTAAAAAAATTTAATCGTGTAATTTTGTTATTGTTTCGCTTCTTTGTTAATTCGGCTAATGTATATCTTTATCAGTTCTGTATTTGAAAAGTTTTGAATCGATACAATCACTTCCACTTTTGTGTCGAATTATTGTTTCTATCTTCGCGAATTCTTATTAAGTTTCTTGTTGTGCATTTCAAGTTTATTTCTTCGTAAAGAAATTTTATAACTCTTCGATGTTGGCCCAAAAACCTTTAACTGGACAAAACAAATTTTTGTAAGGAGTAGAAGCCTTAATTATCGTAAATTCATTAAGTTTAGAAATTTAATTTCACAGAATCTTTTAACTAGAACCAACTCAATTAGAATTAACCCAAGCCTTAAACTTTTAGCAAGCTTTAAGTTTGGGGTGTTGAGAGTTTTCATTGGGACAATGAAAAGTCCAAGTATTGGGGTGGAGTTTTCCGAAGCAAAAAAAACAAAGATGCTCACGAAATGTGCATAAATTGAACATGCTTCAGGAGAAATTTAGTGAGGAAAAAGTAATTGGATAGTTACCATTTCGTTGAAGTAAAAGGTGAGATTTGCAAGCCTAAACTCAAGGGTGGATAAAAACATGAAAATTTTGAAACTTTTTGACAGGCGATTCCAGTGCTGGTATATTGTACAATAATTAATTCAAAGTCAACTTATGCTAAGTGTAACTCGGAATCACTTAAGCGTAGTATACGCGGTCGGGAATTGCAGCAAGTAATAACTATATAATTGATGGATGTCTAGAGCTAATATTGTTTAAGTTAGAGTCGTGCATAAAAGTAAAGCATGAATTGAATAAGTTGTTGTAGTTTGTTTTTCAAAATAATTGCATAAATGAATATGATGCTAAGCTAAATATATGTTGAAAATAATTATGATGCAATGAGTAATGCTAACTATCAATCCTAGAAGATTATAACTGCGCGGGCTAGTCAAAGAGAGTCTTACTTCCTTAACAAATAAGTACTTCCGCACTTAATGATTTATGACAGAACCAGCTTCCACTGTGAACTCCATTCTTAGTATAGGGCAACGCAAACATTAGTAAGGTTATTCATAACACTCTAAGTAGTGAACAGACGTTCACACGACCTAATGTAGCATACGGGTCAACATGCAGTTCCTTCTTCCGAACTCACCACAAGGTACATGCGCAAACATTATTAACATGCAGTAGTGTAAAACTCAATGACCTACGCTCTTAGAATATTTCTATTCAAGAACAGTAAACATACACTCATATAGCCCAACCATAGAAATAAACATCAAATAGAAGTTAAACCTGACGAATTTATTACATCTAATAAATGTTTAAATCTACAAGTTACTCCTAATAAAAATAGTAAATTGGAATTGGCACGGCTGAAGATGTGCAGTCCCCTTGTCATCGGCTCCTACGACATCACAATTTTCTTCTCTCCACAATAGGCTTCATGGCCAACCGACCAGCTCACCTTTCTAGGCTCCCTGCCTTGGCATTTATAGAATTGAATTACTTGGTCGACAAGTCGAGGTGAGCTCTGTGAAATCTTCATTAATGCAGAATTCCTTGATTTTTACGGGAATTTATTTGATTGACGCCGCCTTGATTACTTGATTACTTGATTGATTCTCGATTAATTCAGTGTAGGCGTGTCTTTTTTCTAACGTGTTTTTATTTTTAATTCGCGCCTTTTTGCACTAATGGTCATCATTCGCGCTGATTGTCCTTCCCGCTGTGCAGCTAAATTGTCTTTCCAATAGCACTGATTAGGCATAGTTTACTCAAGATTAATGTTAAAAACGTGAAACTGTGCTTCTGAGATTACTTTATGAATGCATGCTATTTTTCTAAGTTATTTCATTGTATTACTCTTATTAACGTTTGCTCCCCCCCCCCCTTAATTCTAGAATAATGCTAACTAAGGCAGCATAAAATACGCTCTATTTGAGAGCTATCACTTTTCCTAATAATAGAAGAGGTAGTGAATCAAAGGGCTAGTAGACCAAGTTTTTGGGAGCATTTCTCTGTTGTTGTTTGCTCTAACATTACGTATCTATCATTATACCAAACATTCAATGAAAATTGGGCAAGCGATAGCAGGCAATGTAAGTGAGAGATTCCCAACGAACTGTACAATGAGAGTATTCACTTCGGCAAAAGATGAGATATACCAAATTAAAGAGAGAGAAAGAGCTTAAAGCAAAAAATTTAAATACAATTGATTATTAAAGGGTAAAAGAACTAAAAATTTGAAGTTCTAAGTCAAAAATAATTTGCGCGAATGAGTGGCTAAAGCGAGCTACAAAAAGAAGTTTCTAAAATTTAAAAGTTTCTACCAGTATGGTCCAGTTATAGAAGAGTTTTATCTAGAAATTTCCTTGAATTCTCAGATTGATTCGGTAATTTTTTTCGCAAAGAAAAAGAGTGATGAGCCGGTAAAGCAAAGAAAAGATAGGAAAAAGGAAATGCTCTCAAAACTAAGTTATTCTTGAGACGAGCAATAATGCAAGTTTGAGGGTGTGATAACTCTCAGGAAGAGTTAAAGTAGCTTAAATTAATATATTTTTAGATTAAATTTTCTATAATTAATTGATAATGTTTAGAATTTTGCCTCCATGTGCCCATCACTATGCTTGAGCGAAAATATCCTATAGTTTTCTGATTATGATACATTTCAGGGCTCCACTGCAGCGAAATATGCACAAATTGTATATAAATTGTTAAGTGTTAAAAAGAGAATTGATGCTTTCTAGTTTGTTGCACTCAGCATGGAGCAAAGCAAAATTGAAGGAGGAGATCCTCGCCCAAGCGAAGGCTAGACCCAGCAAAACAGTCCCAGAATCCATCCCACATCACCTCAGCGAAAGAAGAACCAGCGAAAAGGATGGTCGTAAAATATCTCAAACGTGGAAAAGATTGGTGCTCGATGATTAATCTCAGCCATTCATTTTTGTCGGCTTTGACGCAGTAAAACACGTGGATCATGGAGCAGAAAAATGTCAGAATATAATAGCTTTTGGCAGAGTAGTGATCGTGGAGCAGGTCGTTCACAGACGCTGTCAAGAGGCGTCTCCATTTCAAGGGGTTGGAAAAATTGGCAGTTCATAATTTCTTAGGAATTTTCTTTTAATTCTATCGTGTCCTTTCATTTCGACTAAACTTTCTTCCCTTTACTGTTTTAAAGCCGCCGAAGTGATTTCGCCAAGCCGTAGTTATTCTCTTTTTTTTTCTAGAGTAGTTTAAGTGTATTCCGTAGTTATCGTGCTTGTAACCGGAGTTTCACCGGAGACGTTCAAAGCTATAACAATGTTCAGTAGTTTTCTTATCTTTTCAAATTACTTCTTTACTTGTTTTCGGTTATTGCAAGTTGTGTTTACTAAATCTATTGTTTCAAGAGCATATTTTCTGTTCCTCGTCTATTTTGAGCATGTGTACCAGTATGAGTAGCTAAATTTTCCATTGGAAGGTGACGAAAGTAGGGTATTTCGCTTGGGGCTAAGGATTAACGAATAGACTTTTTATGCATACGGTTTTAATCTTGTTTACATTATGTTGAAAAACTGTTTATAGAACTTTATTTGACTTCTGAGAGAAATAGAGTAGAGCAATCTTGCATGCATAACAATAGGATTGTTAGGTTTGCCTGCTAATCAAAGGACACTTAGTGATAAGATTTTCCTAATGTCGTAGGTTGCTTTAATAGTCATTTGAGTTTGAGAGAACCAAACTAGGAGCTCGGGAGAGCCAAGGGAAAACCTATTGGTTGTTTGCTCTCGCTAACCACTTCACCTAAGCAAAGTACCTGAAAACCCCAATTCTTCCGATACTTATCTCGTATTGTTAACTTGTTATTCTATTATTTTTGCTTACTTAATAAATTTGTACTCATTTCATCAAACGAAATTTTACACTTGACTCTTACTTGATAACGAATTGAAAACATAAAAAAATCCCTATGGAGAATGACCTTTACTTGAATTAAAACTTGTTACAACAAGACTGTGTATGTTTACACATCTTCGAAAAATCACATCTGCAACACAGTACTTTCGCTTACATTATGGCTGGAAGTTCTCTTTAGTGAACTCTTGAACATTACATGTCATCATTCCCAATTAATTCTCATTTATACTTGTGTGTGTCGGTCCGAACACTTCCGCATTTAAAATTGTATTTATAGTTTTTAAACTCATGTACTTAAGTTATGTTCAACGTACTTATAATTGACTTTATTGAATATTTTTGTTTATTTTTCTTTTCAATGGTTTTAATGGGATTCAAAAATAAAAGGTGTTAGTCATCTTAAATTAAAATTTTAGCTTTTTTTTTTTTTAAGTTTCAAGAAAAGATTTTAGCATGCATGTGGTAATGACCCTAGATAATTTAAATCTAAAAAGTCATGTTGTTACATTTATACTTTTGTTGGTTTTTTTTGTCATTCTTGATATAAATTTTTAAAACTTTTATTAAAACGTGCATCTCACTAAGTGAAGATTATGATTCCAATGAAATATTTTTTTAAATGGTTCAAACCTAACAATCATATTGTTATCGAATAGACTTTTTATGCATACTGTTTTAATCTTGTTTACATTATGTTGGAAAACTGTTTATAGAACTTTATTTGACTTCTGAGAGAAATAGAGTAGAGCAATATTGCATGCATAACAATAGGATTGTTAGGTTTGCCTGCTAATCAAAAGACACTTAGTGATAAGATTTTCCCACCTTGAAATCCTAATCTTCCTAATGCCTTCGAGCTTTTATCCACCGGCTCGCCCCAATTACATAGAGACACACCCCAACCAAAATAACCAGCAATAAAAGAAAATATGAAAACTAAACCGAAATATCAAGAAACTTATTTGTGACAACGTAAAATTAATAAGCACATTTTGTAATTTTTATTCATGTAATATTGATCATATCAAAATAACTTGGCCCACTGCACCAATCGTTGTGCAAGCCCCTCTGCTCATGAACGAACCAATTGCCCAATCTATCAACACTAGCGGGCAAGCCACCTAGCCAACTATCTATGTCTCAGCGCGCGCGAGTTGTCGCATGTCAGCGCACCTTGTTCTAAGGGTGTACATAGGTTAAGTTGAGTTAGGTTAAGGATGATTTTTGGACCAACTCAAAATTCAAGTTGGGTCAGTTTTTAACTCAACCCAACCTAATTACCTCATCCAACCTAATCTTATACTTTTTAGTTGGATTAGGTCGGGTTCTATCGGTTCAACTATTTTTTTTTACAAAAAATTAAATGAATGATTTTACAAAATAATTCAAAGAAAAGCGCATTAAAAAAAATAATTAAGAAAGATACATCTTTGTTGCTAAGTTAATCACTCATGAAGAAGGTATTTTTATCACCAAATTATTTTTACAAAGAACGAAGCTAAAAATGACCTCATTTGAGAGAAAACTTTTAGTGTTTTAAGTAGTTTCTAATCTCAAAATAAAACCTTTAAATAGTTTCTTTGAGGTTAATGTTCAAAATCCAGTGGGTTATTTAATTACAAAAAAACAAAAGTAGAACACGTTCAAAGCCTCTTAAAGTACAAAGTCTTTAAAATAAAAGTTAAAATAGTTATTTAAAAGGTGGCAAGTCTTAGACTCAACCACGGGCTACTTAAAACATACAACCTGCTATACAACAATCATACCATCTGCATGTTTCACCATATAATTGCAATAGACTGCAATATATTTCAAATCAGTCCAAGTCGAATCAAACTAGATTTCAGTCTAACTTGAGAACCGAACCAAAATTACAGTTCTCGTTTTCTTGAACCAAACCCAAAGCAAATAAAAACAAAACCCAACCTAACCCTATCTGTTTGAGTTGGAAAGTTAGGACTAATAGTGTTTCTCCAATTCATTGTACACCATTACCCCGTCCGTCATGCCCAGTCGGCATTGTTGTGTGTGCCACACACTCCGCCGTGCTCTAATGAACTTTTATTTCACCAACCTATATTCCTCCTTTTTGTATGCCAAGTTCGTTTTTGGCAGTCTTAGGTAATTTTAAAATTCTAAAATCTTGATTTTTTCTATTTACTCGTATAGGTTATAATTTCATTATTTCTCGAAGAGTTATATAACCTTAAATGTAAGGACTCTTACTTAAGATTGTGTTGTTCATAATTGTTATGTTAGCTTAGGGTTTGCCTTGTAATTTTTGAATTATCTGTCGATGCCTAATTAAAGCATGCTAAATGCTAGGACTACTTGAGCATGTAGTCAATTACTTAGTTATGAGCTATTTATTGTACTAATTACTTGTTAAATGTTCTTATGGTTCGCTCTTGTTGGGAGCGGATCGACACTCCAATTTAATTAAAATTATAAATAAGAAGAATGATGACGTGGCTTATTCAGGACTTCGCCACAGCGAAGTCTCTACTTTTGATTAAGCGAAATGTGTGTGTGATCCCCAAAGGTTGTGCAAGTATACACAGTCTTTGTTGTAGCAAGTTTTAAAGTAAGTAAAAGTCATCTCCACAGGGAATAGTTATTAGAGTCATGTTCAAGTGAAATCGAGAGTTAGAGTGATGGGGGAGTTTGTTTTGGCGAAGTAAATCTAAACTAAGTACATTAAAGATAAATCGAACTGATAAAATACATTGGAAGGGAATAAGACATTTCGGAGATTTCGGTTCAGCGAAACTATTTACAGCAAAGAAGCAACAACCGTTAGCTTTCTCTTTCGCTCTTTCGAGTCTTAGAGTTTGGCTCTCTCGAGCTCTTGGCTTGGTTCTCTCGAACACAAACACTGCTAAGGCGAAGCGACACAACATTAGGTGAACGTTATCTCTAAGCATTCAATTTAGATGCAAGTAAACTCATCCCTAAGTAAACTTTGTGAACCTAATGTTATACATGAAAGATCGCTCTATTTCTATTCTCTCGAAGCGAAATAAAGACATACACACAGTGGATCAAACAGAGTGCATTTTGAATTAGCACAGCATGCATAATAAGTTATCATCTCGCTAAAGCTTTGCTTAGGCGAAATACTCCTATTTGCCTATTTCCTTCCAATGATAGATTTAGCTGCTCATGTCGATAAATAAAAGCAAAGCGAAGTAAAAGCAATAGAAAATCTTCATTAAAAACAACAAGAACCAGGTTCGTCGAAACTACACTAGAACAAAAGTAGAAGAAAGCAATAAAACTAAACTACGGCTAAGCTACAACGAAAGACTAAGGAAATGGTGGTCGAAAATGCTCGTCGGAATGGTGATCGACCCTAGATGGGTGATCGGCCCCAAAATGACTGACCGGCCCTAAAATTGGGTGATAATTTTCTCTGAAGATGAACAACTCTATTTATACTCCAGCTCCAAGCGACAAAGCCTGCTACACGATCCTGACAATGTTGTACTGCTCTGCAATCGCATTTCAGACGAAGGACTGCTTTATCTGACATTTCTGCTCCACGATCCTCATTGCCAGTTGTCAGATCATCTTGGCTTCGCTAAGTTTACAACATCTTCTTTCGTTGGTAGCTTCGCTGTGGCGAAGCAATTGATAACTTCTTTAAGCTCCGCTGCTGTGTGGAATCTTTTCGAGGCGTGCTTGGCTGGGATAATAATCGCTTTAGCGAACACCTTCTCGTTGGTATTTCGCTTCGCTCCATCATGAATGCTGTAGACAAACTAGAAAGTATCAATTCTTTTTACAACATAAAACTTGGCACACATTCAAGCATATTTACCGCAATGAACCAGAAAAATGCATCCTAATCAGAAAACTAAAGGATGTTTCGTTTAAGCGAAAGTCAAGCATGATGGGGCGAAATTCAATATTAAATTCATTAATTATTAGCAAATTCTTATAAAAATATATTCTCTTAAGCTACTTTAACTCTCAATTCTTGAGAGCTATCACACACCCAAACTTGCATTATTACTCGTCCCGAGTAATAGCTCTATTTTCCTTCGCAACAGCGAACAGAGCATCTGACTTTGCAACATTTGTCTGCAAATCAATCTGAGAATTCAAAATTATTTCTAAGTAAATCTTTTCTATAACTAAACAATGCTGGCGAAGCTTTAAAGTTTCAGGAACTAAATTTTGCAAATCGATTTAGCCATTTGTTCGCGAAAATTCATTTTGGTTCAGAAATTCAATTCTTTGGTTCTTTTAGTGTTGGCTAGCCAATTAGACTTAACTTTTCGCTTTAAACTCTTTCGCTCCTTTTAACTTTGGTACATCTCATCTTTTGCCCAAGTGAATACTCTTCTTTTACAGTTCGTTGGGGATTTCTCGCTTACGGTATCCTACTATCGTTTGCTCATTTTTCATTGAATGTTTGATATAATGATAGATATGCAATGTTAGAGCAAGCGACAGCGGAGAAACGATCCCAGGACTTAGGCTACTAGCCCTTTGATTCATTTCGCTCTCTAGAGTATTTGGGAAAAATTTTAACTTTTCATGTTTTTATCCAACCCAGGGTTTGGCTTGTAAATCTCACATTTTACTTCAGCGAAATGGCAAGTATCCAATTAATTTTTCTGCGCTGAATCGCTCTTGAAGCATATGCCTTTTCTGCACTTTTCGCGAGTATTTACATAATTCGCTTCGGCTAACTCCACCCCCAAACTTGGACTTTTCATTGTCCCAATGAAAAACACTCAGCACCCCCAAACTTAAAGTTTGCTAAAAGTTTAAGGCTTGGGTTGAGTAGAATTGGGTTCGCTGAAGCTAAAAGAATTCGCGAAATTAAATTTCTAAACTTAAGGAATTTTTGAAAACTATGACCTCCACTCCTCACAAAATTTCGCTCCATCCAATTTAAGGTTTCACGCCAGCATAGAGGAGTTTTAAAATGAATTTACAGAGAAATAAAATTGTTTCGTACAGAAAGAAAGTTAACTAAATTGCGCGAAGAAAAAGACACAATGTTTAGCTGAGGCGAAAGATAATAGAATTGATATTGATAATTTAACATGTATACAAAAAATGAAATAAAACAAATCAGCGAAGTATATACATGCAATCATACACACAAAAAATAAAGAGAGATGAGGAAAAAGCGAAGAGAGGACTTCCATTTATGGCCCTTGACCCGGCGGAGCTTCGCTGGAATATTTAGGTAGATCAGGGAATGACGGAAGATAGAAGGAACCACATTTTAAACGACTAAGCATGTGCTGGATTACTCGGTGTAACGACCCAGGTTTTTCATCCAGGTCTTCCAGGTATGCCCTAGGGGTAATTTGGTAATTTGGTCGGGCCGTCAGGGCCGTTTGTGTCTTTTCCAGTTACTAAAATTATTGGATGGATTTATGTAGGTTTTTGGAAGGATTTGTGGTTTGGTTTGAGCAAGGTTTGATGCAAAAGTAAAAATAAAGGAAATTGTGCTGCAGCTGGGGTTTGAACCCAGGTCTCCTAGAAAGTTTGTGGGGATGTGTGCCAATTGAGCCATTAGGTGCTCTTGTTGCTCTACCTGCATCATTTTATGGTTAGCCTTGGATTTTGGGAGTTTTGGTGCATTTGGTTAAATGAAATAGAAATTAGGTTTGTTCCATCTTCTTCTCCAAAGTGTGTGGCCGCCCAAGCTTTTCTCTCCATTGCCTTGCCGAATTCTTCATCCTTGCAGCTCCCTTGGATCGTTCATCATCATTAGGGTAGGTATCGATCTTCCTCTTCTTCTTCTCATCCGTTTGGTGTCTTTGTTTGGCCAAGTGAATAGAAGAGTGTTGTGTGTGTTTGTGTTGATTGCGCCACCGAGAGAGAAGCCCCACCAGACCAGCCATCGTCGCGACGCCCCGGCCGGCCACCGCGACGCGGATCGCGCAAAGAAGAGCGGCCAGATCGCCCCTACCGTCGCACCAGATCGCCCTTGCCGTCCACGGCCTGTCGCGCCTAGATCTCGCATGACAGCCGGCCGGCCGCCGCCGGCCATCGCCCGGCCTGACACGTCCACGCCCGGATCGCGCGCGAAGCAGCGACGCTGACAGCGCGCACCTTCGCCCGTGTCGCTTGCCGAGCCGCTCGCCCGCGCTCGCGTCCCTGCTGAGCAGCTCGCCGTGTCCGCATCGCATGCCAGCGCCCATGCGCCCGTGCGCTGCCGCGCGCCGCCGAGTCCCGTCTGTCGTCGCGCACGGCCGCGCCTGGCGCCCATCCGCGTATAGGCAGACGCGCTTAGCGCCGCGTGCATGGTAGCAGCAGCCCGCGCCAACCTGCCGTGCACGGCCGCCAAAGAACTCCAAGTTCGTGTCGCCGCGTGCGCGTGAGTGCCCCCGAGCCGAGCTTCTTTGTTCTATTGTTTTTAGACATTTTAAATGCTGATTATTATTGGTTTGCTAGGTTCCCGCTCGCTAGCTCGGGATTGTTCCGTAGCTTAGGATTTGTGTGTAGAAGCCTCCCGACCAAGGTAAGGATTTCTTACCGGAGTTGTGTGGGCCCTGCGGTATATTTGTGATTGTTGTTTTGTATGCCTGTGTATGATTATTAGCATGTTTAGCCCTAGGTGCTCTGTTCTAAATTCCTGACTGGCATGAACTCTTGTATTGTTTCTCATGTTAGCCCATGCTAGGTTGTTCCATTCTGGCATGTTCGATATCTGTTCTTGCTTCGTAGTATCATGCTAGGTTCCTTGTATCTGTTGAGCACGTATTGGACTGCATTGAATGAATTGTTATTATTGCTATGGTTTAGAGTTCAGGTAGGTAGCATCATCCGGGCCGGATGCATAACGTAACTTGCATCCCGAGCGGTGGACGCACGAGATGGTACTCGTCCTTCCGATCCCGTTAGGGTTTAGCTAACCCTAACGGTTGGCCCGCAATCTTGGGTGAGGGTGGCGATCGTTAAATGCCCCAACGGTCGGGATGATGACTTGGCATTGCCTCGTCCCGGCGATCGGCACGTCCTCGGCGTGTTCGGCCGTAGCCCTTGATTGCCACTGTTAGGGCAAGGACCGCTTCACGGTGTAAGCCTACCACGATCGGTTCCTTAGCCTCGGTGCGGTGGTACAGGTGACATAGTTCACGTGTCGAGTCTCACACCCTATATCGGTGACACCGATCCAGAGATTTAGTTAGGCGTGGTGATCGGACATGGGCGACTTGCCACTAGACCCGGCACCCCATAGTTCTGCAGAGAGCACGCGGTGCATGCTTACGTTCATTACAGCGCGGCGATGGAGAGCTCCTCGGGATCTTGAGCTAGTGCACCTTTCGATCGGCGATGAGGCAGCCGAGGCCGGGACTTTTTCCCGTATAGGGCGTATAGTGTGTGGTGGTATTTCGGACTAAGACCCGAGTTGGCATCCGAGGTCCAAGTGTGGACTTAGCTATGTGCTCCGCTCTGTGTTTATACTCATAGCTTGCATACATTCTTCTAGATGATCATGTATATCGTATTGTACCCGGTTGGGGATTCTTACTTGAGTAATTCGTTACTCACCCTTATTTTGTGGTTTTCCACAGGTAACCAAGGCGCGAGACAGATGATGGTGAAGGAGGAGCCGTGATCATGGAATCTGCTTGTCATCTCGACCATTTTATTATATCATGACTCTTGACTTTTGTTATTTCCCTGAATGCATGTAGGCGGGCACGGAGCCCTAGGATGTTTTCTTATGTTTTATGGATTCCAGCATATTTGTACTTGTGGAATGTTTAAATGGTTTAAATAAATCTCGATTAGAGTATGCTTTTAGAAATGTATTTATCACAAAGCAGTGCTTGGCAACAGGGACAGTTTTAGAGTAAATTGTTTTGATTGTTGAATGTTTCATTTTTACTTGGGATCAGAAACATTATTTTTCATAATGTCTTTTATTTTGAATACATGCATTGGGGTAAAGGCCCATTTAGAGCCCCTTTTGGGTCGGGTCTCTGATTGGTAACAGAACTCGAGTCATAGATTCTGTGAGATCGACCTTTCGTTGTAGGTCGTTTTTTCCATGATCATCAAGATCTCGACGATCATCAGCACGCCTAAGTTTACTATTTGTTGTTGAAAAAGGGTTAAGAATTTACAATACTGTCATCTAGTGTATGCCTTGTGTAGTGTTGTGTAGCGGAGACGAAAGGAGTTCGACTCGTTGTTGGATTGGGCTTAGTGAGCCATCATGCCAACTTTCGCGGATGCGAGCGGTTTGTTTAGCGGCTTGTTGAGGTATCCAGATAGATTCGGATGCCCCGGGACATCGTTCGCAGAGGAGGTAGAGCTTAGACTCCGTTGGCCATTTGTGGCCCGATTCTTGTCGCTTTTCCCTAGTGAGAGGGTGGAGGTGCTTCGTGCGATCGCCGGTATGTTGATCGCACCTGCAGGAGCAGGCGCTTGGCATGTTCGACCGAGGAGTTGGACCGATCGTGTTGATGTTGAGGCCGCGTCGGGGTTGTTAGGCCCGCATGCGATTTGGCCCCGGCAGTTGAGTTGCCTAGAGGGGGTAGAGGCTAGCGGCGCCTCGAGTGAGACTCCTTGAGCAGAGTGTGCTCCAGCCATGAGAGATTTGATGGCGTGTCTTTAGCTATCGAGAGCGGAGACCAGCGCGATTTGTAGCGCGTAGTGAGGAGTCCGGGCACAGATAGCCCGGTATGAGTTTGTTTGACATTTTTCCCCAGTAGCTCTTGTAGCCCGGAGGTTCCCAGGGAGGGCATGATCAGCAGTTTATTCAGATGAGTTTGTTGGCGTTGATGGAGACGCCTGTGTTGGCAAATGGATGCTGTAGAGCTCGATGTTTTAGTAAGTCCCTACCGCTAGTAGTAAAGTAGTTGGCCGAGTTTGAGTTTAGCATCCGTGTGTGGGATGCCCATACGCCTCGAGAGGCCGAGGTGTGCCGTTCTGTCTTTATTTGGTTCATCGGATGGTGGTGGAAGTCCCTTGTGAGAGGTGGACTAGCAGAGTCTCCACCCGATCGCCCGATTGTTTGACAAGTTGCCGTGTTAGTGGCTTGAGGCGGATGAAGGGTCATCTTTGCCCCCTTGCGAGCCTCTTTGTTGTTTAATGACCCGACTTCCTCATATGTGGATTTGGTAGTAGTAGCACTTGAGGTGCATTGGTTGGTGTGCCACTTTGGCACTAAGTCCGGTTCGAGCTTGAGTTTGGCTTGGGCATAGCAGATGGTTCTATGCCGTTCGGAGTTCAGCGTACTCCTTTAGCCTTGGATCTGTTTATGGCGCTTGCACCCGTTTAGGTCGTGCGGAGGGCTAGTTCGGTGGTAGTCGATGGACTACAAGCGAAAGGATGCTCGAGAGGAGCGAGCCGGAGCCTTTCGATGTTACCGGAGGTTGAGTAAGTCGCGAGTTGGCGGTTGGTAATTGTTTGTGGGCGTGATTCTCGCGCTAGTGTTAAGGCCAAGAGATTTTCTTTGTGGTTGGCAGTGCGGTCAACTACCTTCGAGTGCCTTAATCTGAGGAGAGTTGAGCATTGTAGATGCGAGTTTGGTCCAGCAGAGGGACCCTAAGTTGGATGCTCATGAGATGAGTTGGATGCCTATGAGGCGAGTTGGATGCCATGAGGCGAGTTGAATGCTTTTTTAGGCGAGATGAGCTGATGCCTTACGAGAGGATTTGGATGCCTTATGGGTAAGCACCCTTGGTAGAGGCTTGGTATAAAGTGAGTTCGGTTTGGCATGGTTATGCCTTGATAAAGCCAGGTTGCCTCAGCTTTGAGCATCGTGTGGAGTTGGAACTTTTGGTGTTCCTTCGGTTGGAGTTTAGTTGGAAACTGAACAAGAGCGGTGGTAGCAAAGCCGCGCAGTTTTTGTTCGCCTTGGCTAAGAGAGTTGTTTGGATCCTTTCCTTGGGTAGAAGCCTTGTTGAGAGGCTGATGTTTGAGTAGGAGGACGACGCATTCGGTAGCGTTTCGGGTCCTCTTGGTTTCCAAGGTATTGGAGTTGGCCTGCATGGTTGAGATCTTTCGAGAGAGTTGTGCCTGCTCGAGCGATTTGGTCGTTAGCTCGTTTGTCGGCGGTGTGTGTCGAGGGTTGCCGAAGAACCCTAGGTTGTGGAGAGCCTCTCCAGAGCTCGGTCGAGCCAGTGTAGTGAGTTTGGTTGGCAAGCCGGAGCCGTGTGGTTCGTAGCCTCGGTTGAGTTGCTAGCAGTCTTGGTAGGCTAGCAGGCCAGTGGTTGTTTGGAGTAGAGTCCGGATTGGTTCCGGTGTGGTGGCAAGTTGATGCTTGGTGTTGACCAAGGTGTGGATTGGAGTTGCTAGAGATTAGTTTTGCTCGTGGGGCGAGTGGTTTGTGCCCTGTTTGGTTGTTTTCTGTTTCCAGGATGTTGAGTTGCCCTTGTTGTTGCCCCGTGAGATTTAGATGTTGTTGCTTTAGTGGAGCAAGACAGTGAGCGTTTGTGGAGCTCTCTGTCCTTCGGTTGTCTGCTTGTAAGAGTCGTTTCCTTCTGGGAGTTGTCAGATTCCTCCCGTAGCCATGAGTTAATGGTAGAGGTGTTAGCTTGAAGGAAAAAGTTTGTTGGTCGCTTAGAAGCGATTGTTTGTCGATTAAGCGAGACTCTTGGATGGTGTTCTAGAAATTTGCAGTAAGGGTTGTTCTGCCTCTTGTGAGTGTTTGGCTAAGATTGGGTTCTCTTGTTGTTTCGAGTGCTAGTTCGGTTCTAGCTGGAAGGCGTTGCCCTAAGGTCGTGTTCTTAGTCAGTAAGTGTGGGAGTTGACCCCTCCCTCGGCAGTTGAGCAAGTGCTGTTTGTTTCGGATTGGAGATCCGATTGGTTGAGATATTCCTTGGGTGTTGCTTCCAAGAGAGTTGGTTGCTGTTGCCTTGGGTTTGAGCAAGTCAGCGAGCTTGTGTGAAGTCCGTTGCCCTTCAGAGTTTGCTTGCTGGGGAATTCGTTTCCTGTTTTTGTAGGAGTCAGCTTAGCTCCAGAGTTGTGTATTTGATCAGAGTAGCGCAGCAATCACCTCATGTAATGAGAGGGTCCCTGCTTTGTGTTGTTAGCAAGCAAGAGTTGTTTGTCCCGCAAGGGCGGTGGCTCATGAGTAAGAGTTGTTTCGGCAAGTTGTTGGTTCTTTGGGGATTGAAGATTTCCCTTTCCCTAGTCTCTCGTGGTGGTTGAGTTGCTCCCTGGATGTCAGCCTCGAGAGTTAGCTTTGAGGTTGTCGTTATCCGTTTTCCTCGTGAGGTTTCGGGAGTGGAGCTTCTGGTTGGAAGTTGAGTTAGGCTTAAGTTTAAAGGAGAAGTCCTTTGAGTAGTCAGTTGGATTTTAAGAGTTGAGAGGTAGCTTGGAGGCGAGTGTCGCTCGTTATAAGTTTGGGTTGAGTTCATTTGAGCAAGCCCTTCTCGGGCTTTGATCCTTGTTGTGCACTCGCAGTTGGAGTAGCAGAGCCGTTTGAGTGGGTTGGCATAGAGGTGCCATGGCTTTGGTTGGTAAAGCCATTGAGCTGTTTTCCTCAAGGTGTTGTGCCGTAGAGAGTTGCGTGATGGTTTAGTCCTTGCAGCCCGAGTTTTCCTTGAGAGGAATTTTGGTGGTTTCCTTGCTGGCAAGTGTTTTCTTTGGCGATTGCTAGTAGATTTGCATGGAAAAGTTTGCTTTCGGCCGTTTGGTTTCGGAATCTGGAAGGTTGATTGTTTGCTTGATTTGTTGAAGGGGTGAGTTTGTTTGTTGTCATTTGTGAGCTTCCAGAGGAGTTTAGCTAGAGCGTGGTTATAATGACCAGTTTTCAGCTAAATGTAAAATAAGGTTTCCTTTTATATTTTTAAGTTTGGGAGGAATCTGTTGGAAGGACTCGAACCCTTGGCCTAAAAGGGGTTGGGAAGCTTGGGTTTAAATAAGGAAAATAAACGCGTCAGTAGGGGCTCGAAGGGAATCTTGGGAGGTCATAAGAGATTCCCAAGTCTATTTAAGTTAAGGAAGGGAATTATATTTAAAGAAAAGAAAAGAGAAAACAAGGAAAAAGGAAAGAACCCCAAAACCCTAGACTTCTCCTTCACTCGCCTGCCGCCCACACACGCCGCGTAGTGTTTCGCCCAAGCCGCCCCACACCGCTGCCAGTATCTCGCCCAACGCCCTGCTGCCGCGCCCACGACATCGTGACGCCTGCGACCGACCATGCTGCACCGCACCGAGCCAGCCACCGCCGGCCCAGATCGCGTCGAGCGGCCGGCTCGCCACACCGCGCAACAGCCCATCCTCCACTCCGCACCAGTCGCCCCAGACCGGCCGTGTAGCCGCCTCGCGCCGAGACGACACCACCCAGCGCCGCTCGCGCCCAGGCCAGACGGTCGTGTAGCCCGCCTCGCGCGCCGCACGACAAGACCCAGCGCTTAAACCGCGTCGCTCCACTCGCGCCGCGCGCCGTCGGCAGCGTGTCGCTCGTTCGCGCGCCGGCCTCGCGGCCAGTCGTCGCCGCAGCTGCCGCGCCGTCGAGACGCCTTTTGCCGCGCGCCCGCCCGCCAGCGTGTCGGCTCGCCACGCCCGCGACGCTCGAGCAGCGCCCTGGCATCGGCGATGCGTTCGCCCTGTCGCTAGCTGCCGCGAGGCGTGTGCCTTCTCGGTTGGTAAATTTCGAGCCTCCACCCTTTGGACGCCCGACTTTAGATGCTGTTTATTAATTAGGATATTTTATTGCTTGCTTAGGTTGCTCGAGTTCACTTAAAAGCTCGAGGGTCGTTATTCGATTCGGGATAATCAACCTCCACTTATTTCCAGGTAAGGATTCTTACCCGGGGTTGTGTGGACCTCGCGAATAGTTGATAGCACGCGATTTCTCGCAATTATATGAGTTTCTAGTGATAGGTTTCATGTTTTCTTTTGATTCATGTTCGTGACATGTTTACATCCCGATAGTTCCATGTTAGGCTTTCCTATTTTGATAGAACCATGCTGCCTACTGTATGCTGCTAGATCCAATTTACGGTTAGATGTATAATGTATAGTTTAGAGGGCCGTAGAGGTAACTAGTTGGGGTCCCGCTCGGACAAGACCCGATGGACATCGGAGGTGTAAGGCCCTATGGGCATCCTAGGTGTGTAAGGCCCTTTGGGCATCACCGATTACGGAGGTGTAAGGCCCTATGGGCATCCTAGGTGTGTAAGGCCCACTAGGCATCACCGATTCGGAGGTGTAAGGCCCTATGGGCATCCTAGGTGTGTAAGGCCCCTTTGGGCATCACCGATTCGGAGGTGTAAGGCCCTATGGGCATCCTAGGTGTGTAAGGCCCTTTGGGCATCACCGATTCGGAGGTGTAAGGCCCTATGGGCATCCTAGGTGTGTAAGGCCCACCGGGCATCACCGATTTACGGAGGTGTAAGGCCCTATGGGCATCCTAAGTGTGTAAGGCCCCACTGGGCATCGCTGTAACCTAAGTGTGTAAGGCCCCACTGGGCATCACTGCGTCCTAAGTGTGTAAGGCCCCACTGGGCATCACTGAGTCCTAGATTGTGTAAGGCCGAAGGGCATCCAAGCGTAGGACCTAGGAGTGACTGTTGATGGGAGCCCTTGAATAGGCTCGCCCTAGAAATAGCCCATAGCCTAACCAACCGTTTCTGTTCTAAGTCTTTGTATGGTTGCTTGTCCATGTGCTAATTGAGATGATTTCGTATTGTACCCCGATTGGGGATTCTTCTTGAGTAACTTGTTGCTCACCCCCTATTTTCTCGTGGCTTTCCACCGGTAACTTGGGACAGAGGTGGATGGCTAGGAGGAAGTCGCTCGATGATCATGGATAGTGACGACGGGTCGCACGTTTCTTTAAATGTTTTCCTTAATGATTTAGCATGTAGTGGGACTTGGGTCCCTAGGAAAAAGTACTCAAACTATTTTATGTTCTCGTACCGCTTTCCTTTGAATTGTTTTAAGAAAGTACTGATCAGTCATTTACCTGTTTTATTTAATTGAAATCATGGTTTTGTTTTAAAAATGTTTATTGTAAAGTTTTAAACTTCCGACTCTGAATGATGTTTATATTCTTATTCATGCATGCTAAGTATGGACCTTAGGTTAGAGACCGTTTCTTGGGTCGGGTCTTTACAGTGGTGTAAAGTTTCAGAGCTTTTGGCCAGTCCTCGAGTTTGCTGTGAGTAGCACCGTTTTAAAGTTGGTGCGAGTTGAGGACGTGGCTTGCCGTCTGTTCCCTTGTAGTTCAGTGTATGCCCAGTCTGGATGGCATTGTGGCCTTGAGTTTTTGAGAACCCAAGAGAGTTTTGGTTCTCGAAGAGGGCTTGTGTGTTGGATTTCCAGTGCGGTTGGGACCGATGATCTGTACTTGATGGAGTTTGCCTATAACAACGATTATCGATCGGCGATTCAGATGGCTCCATTCGAGGCTTTGTATGGTAAGCGTTTGTCGGTCCCCGTGTTCGGGAAGAGGTTGGTGATAGGCGTGTTTTGGGTCCCGAGTTACTGCAGTTGACCAATGGTGCGAGGCGTGAAGATTAGAGCTCGTATGTTGACAAAACTCGGAGCGGCGAGAAGAGTTATGCCGATGTTCGTCATCGGGATTTGGAGTTTGAGGTTGGTCGGCATGTGTTCCTTAAGGTTGCTCCGATGCGAGGTGTTTTGAGGTTTTGTAAGCGTGGGAAGTTGAGTCCCCGTTTTGTTGGTCCATTTGAGATCCTAGAGAGGATTGGCGAGTTGCTTACCGGTTAGCCCTACCTCCGTCACTACTCATCGGTGCATAGTGTTTTTCATGTATCGATGTTGAGCGGTAGATGTGCCGGACCGTCGCACATTGTGGACTTTGAGCCTTTGCGGTGAGTGAGGATTTGAGCATCGAGGAGAAGCGGTGAGGATCCTTGCCTTTGAGACCAAGCATTGCGTAATCGCGAGATTCGTTTGGTAAAGGTTCGATGGAAGAGTCGGGGTTACGAGGAAGCCACTTGGGAGCGGGAAGACGAGATGAGATTGCATTATCCCGAGTGTTTCAGTCTTAAGGACTTTCGAGGACGAAAGTCATAAAAAGGAGGAATATTGTAACGACCGGGTTTTTCATCCCGGTCTTCCGGTATTCCCTAGGGGTAATTTGGTAATTTAATTGGCCGTCGGGGCCGTTTGTATCTTTTCGATTACTAAAATTATTGGATGGATTTATGTAGGTTTTGGAAGGATTTGTGGTTTGGTTTGAGCAAGGTTTGATGCAAAAGTAAAAATAAAGGAAATTGTCTTTGCACTTTGGGTTTGAACCGGGTCTCTGGAAAGCTTGTGGGGATGTGTGCCAATTGAGCCATTAGGTGCTCTTGTTGCTCTTCTGCATCATTTTATGGTTAGCCTTGGATTTTGGGAGTTTTGGTGCATTTGGTTAAATGAAATAGAAATTAGGTTTGTTCCATCTTCTTCTCCAAAGTGTGTGGCCGCCCAAGCTTTTCTCTCCATTGCCTTGCCGAATTCTTCATCATCCGGCTCCCTTGGATCGTTCATCATCATTAGGGTAGGTATCGATCTTCCTCTTCTTCTTCTCATCCGTTTGGTGTCTTTGTTTGGCCAAGTGAATAGAAGAGTGTTGTGTGTGTTGTGTTGATTGCGGCCACCGAGAGAAGCCTGCCCGGCCAGCCATCGCGCGCGTCCGCCACCGGCCGGCTCGCCGACGCCGGATCGCGCGCCGGCAGCGGCCAGATCGCCCGCTGCGTCGCACCGATCGCGCCTTGCCGTCCACGGCCCCTGTCGCGCCCGAGATCTCGCCGACAAGAACCGGCCCAGCCTGCCGGCCATCGCCCGGCCGACGTCCACGCCCGATCGCGCGCAGCAGAAGAGACGCCGACGCGCGCGCGCACTTTCGCCGTGTCGCTTGCCGAGCCGCTCGCCGCGACGCCCGAGACGTTCGCCGCGCGCGCCCTCGCCGAAAGCGGCTTCGCCGTGTCCGCGATCGCGACGCCAGCGCCGCTGCGCGCGTTGCCGTGCGCCGCGTCGTGCCGAGTCCGTCTGTCTCGTCGCGCAGCGCGCGCCCAGCGCCCATCGCGTAGCGCAGACGCGCCAGTGGCCGTGCCCGGCGCGCGCGCAGCAGCGCCAGCCCTGCCGTGCGGCTGCCCGGCAAACTCCAAGTTCGTGTCGCCGTGCCGCGTGAGTGCCCGAGCCGAGCTTCTTTGTTCTATTGTTTTTAGACGTTTTAGATGCTGATTATTATTGGTTTGCTAGGTTCCTTTCGCTAGCTTGGGATTGTTCCGCGGCTTAGGATTTGTGTGTAGAAGCCTCCGACCAAGGTAAGGATTTCTTACCGGAGTTGTGTGGGCCTGCGGTATATTTGTGATTGTTGTTTTGTATATGCTGTGTATGATTATTAGCATGTTTAGCCCTAGGTGCTCTGCTCAATTCTCGATGGCATGAACTCTTGTATTGTTTCTCATGTTAGCCCATGCTAGGTTGTTCCATTCGGCATGTTCGATATCCATCCTTGCTTCGTAGTATCATGCTAGGTTCCTTGTATCCATTGAGCACGTATTGGACCGCATTGAATGAATTGTTATTATTGCTATGGTTTAGAGTTCGGGTAGGTAGCATCATCGGGCCGGATGCATAACGTAACTTGCATCCCCGAAGCGAGGACGCATGCGAGATGGTACTCCGTCCCCGATCCCGTTAGGGTTTAGCTAACCCTAACGGTGGCCCCGCAATCTTGGGTGAGGGTGGCGGATCGTTAAATGCCCCAACGGTTGGGATGATGACTTGGCATTGCCTCGCTCGTCGGCGATCGGCACGTCCTCGGCGTGTTCGGCCGTAGCCCTTGATTGCCACTGTTAGGGCAAGGACCGCTTCCTAGTGTAAGCCTACCACGACCGGTTCCTTAGCCTCAAAGTGCGGTGGTACAGGTGACATAGTTCACGTGTCAGTCTCACACCCCTATGTCGGTGACACCGATCCGGAGATTTAGTTAGGCGTGGTGGATGGACATGGGCGGCTTGCCACTAGACCCGGCACCCCATAGTCTGCGCAGAGCACGCGGTGCATGCTTACGCTCATTACTGGCGCCGACCGAGAGCTCCTCGGGATCTTGAGCTAGTGCGGCTTTTCGTATCGACGATGAGACAGTGAGGCGAGGACTTGTTTTCCCGTATAGGGCGTATAGTGTGTGGTGGTATTTCCGGACTAAGACCACGAGTTGGCATCCGAGGTCCAAGTGTGGACTTAGCTATGTGCTCCGCTCTGTGTTTATACTCATAGCTTGCATACATTCTTCTAGATGATCATGTATATCGTATTGTACCCGGTTGGGGATTCTTCTTGAGTAATTCGTTACTCACCCTTATTTTGTGGTTTTCCACGAGTAACCAAGGCGCGAGACAGGATGGTGAAGGAGGAGCGGTGATCATGGAATCCTGCTTTGTCATCTCGACCATTTTATTATATCATGACTCTTGACTTTTGTTATTTCCCGAATGCATGTAGACGGGCACGAGCCCTAGGATGTTTTCTTATGTTTTATGGATTCCAAGATATTTGTACTTGTGGAATATTTAAATGGTTTAAATAAATCTCTCGATCAGAGTATGCTTTTAGAAATGTATTTATCCCGAAAGCAGTGCTTGGCATGAGGACGAGTTTTAGAGTAAATTGTTTTGATTGTTGAATGTTTCTGTTTTTACTTGGGATCCGAAACATTATTTTTCATAATGTCTTTTATTTTGAATACATGCATTGGGGTAAAGGCCCATTTAGAGCCCCTTTTGGGTCGGGTCTCTACACTCGGTCTCGCTGAAGGAAATAGCGATGAAATCTGCGATTTTCATCTCTAATTTCCCTCAGCAACTTGAGTTGCTCGTCATTGCTCGATGTTGATGCAGGGGCCTTCTTCGTTGGGTGAGATCATTTTGCATGAGCCTTTTGAGCAAAATTCAGGCATCTCTTCACTGGAATGAAGGGGTCATTCGGCCTTCCCACGAGCCCTTGATGCTGGCACAAGGCAGAGATGGAGTGCGGAAATAAGAAGTAGCTCGCCTTGCGCCCCTTCCAATCGCGGATCTCCTTGGCGATGATGTTGCCGATGTTGATGGAAAGACCTGTCATGATCACGCAAATTAGCAACGCTCTTGGCACAATGAGGGTGGACTCATGGGAGATTGGCCGCAGCGAAGACTTCATGAAGGCGGCCCAGATCTTCGCTTCTGCATTTAAATTTGCGGTGTGGAAGCGGCGAGACTGCGGACCTTCGTCCCATTCTGCTCCTTCAATGCCGATTGTCTCAATGCAGAGCCGAAGGTCTTCTTCAGAAAACTCGTCCATGAGCATGTCGAAATCGAACTTCTCGTCGCTGAAGTCGAACAATGAATTCCATGCCTTCGGAGACCAATCCACTTCACTCCCGCGAACTGATGCTTTGAAGCTCCTTGGGTCCAGCAGACTTGCATAAAACTCGATGACCCATTCTCACCTCGCCGAGCCCAATTCCGTGCAAAGTTTCTCCCAGCCTCGCTCTTCAATCTGCTTCACTACATTCGCTGGAAGCCCTCTGAGGTCCGGGTCGAAAGACTGCTCTGATAAGAACCTCTTCGATTGATATTCGATGATGTTCTTGTTAATGAGTTCGCGAGTCTTTTCGACCGAGCAAACATGCAACGTCCTTCATGGCTCTTTTCCTTCGCAAAGAACCCTTCGCTGAGGCAGCGGTGGCGTGGATGAAGTTGCTTATTTTTTAGGCTCGGCAGCTTGTTGGTCTGCTTGCTCTTCTTCATCTTCGTCCATTAGGGCAAAGAGGCCTTCATCAATTTCTTCGTCGTCCAAATACTCTTCGTTGCTAGTCGCTTTACAAAATAAACCCTTGCCCTTTCCACTTGCAGGCTTGCTGCTCGCTGGATCCACAGCAACTTGACCAGGTGTCAAGTGTGCGTCATCTCCAGCGAATGGCGAATCCTCGCCGAGCTCGCCAAATTCTTCTTCGCTTGCGACAGGGCTAGCGACATTTTCTGGCTCTTCTTCATCCTCTACCGCAGGGCTCTAAACTTGCTCGGCTTCTTCCATTCGCTCTTCGCCTCTCGCTGAGCCCAATTCTAAAGCGTTAGCACCCTTCCGGAGACGAACCAGCGGTGCATCATCTGCCTCTTCGCTGGACTCGACAGCGAAAATTTCCAATTCATTTTTAGGATCTTCATCCTAAAACTCTGCAACAGCAAACTGCTATTCTTCCGGCTCGACTTCCATTGTTGCACTCCTCTAGGCCATAGAAGCCTGAGGAGTTCCCCTCGCCTTGGCGACACTTTTCTCTGCCCTTCGCTGCCTTTTCGCCGCAACTGCTTCTTCTTCCCTTTCCTCCTTCTCCTTCCTTTTTCTATCTTTTCTCTCCCTCTCATCATTCTCCTTCTCCTCCCGCAATCGCTGTTGCTCAGCCCTGGCCTTTACCAATTCAGCCTCCAGTTCTGCCAGTTTTCTCTTCATGGCCAATTGCTCTTTGCTCTCCTCGGCCGCATCCTTCCCGATCGGCTTCTTCTGCTGCAGCTCAGCGGACTTGACTAAACTGACCTTTGCTAGTGCGGAGGCCTTCCCTTGAGCAAGCTTCGCTCTTACTCCTTCTACCTGCTTCGCTGAGCTACTCTCCTTCTGTAAGAACCCGACCCTAAATACGGTCCTAAACCTAGGTTCTCACTCAGCATGCAAGTTAAATATTTCATCAAGCGGTTTAGTGCTCATATTTAAAACCTTTAAAAACTTTTAGAACGGGGAATGCTTAAAACATAATCATGATTTTGTTTAAGAAAACCAACGAAGTAAAACAAGCTGGCAATATATATATAAAACATTCAAAAAGCAGTTCAAACAACTTTTAATAATGTTTCCCCTAGGACTTCTGTCCATCTACATGCTGAACAAATATGCAAACAATAAAGACAGAGTGCCGGCGGCTCCCATGATCATTCAGCTCCCTCCGCTCGCCGTCCGGTCTTTGTCCCAAGTTACGGTGGAAAACCACGAAATAAGGGTGAGTATAAACATACTCGGTAAGAATCTCAACCAGGGGTACAATACGATACTTCAATCATCTAGCACCCTAGTATACATGCAAAGCAGATTACCAACATGGATCATAGCTCAACGAGCTTACAAGGCAGAATCTGGAATCCTCGGAAGTCTCCTACTTCCGGCCTAATGATTGGCTCTCATAACCAATCCCCGGACATCTCCGAGGGTCTTTCTCCCTCGGCCAATTGATCAGCTAAAAAACCGATCCCAAAGATGTCCGACACCCTCGAGGGTCTTTCTCCCTCGACCATATGATCGACTCAAAAGCCAATCCCAATGGGTGTCCTCAAGGGCCTCTTACCCCGCTTATAAATCTGGACTATCGGGAGAGTACCGAAGTCCGGCTCTAAACAGGAAGGAACCGGTGTACTCACGAACATTAGCCCGGGAGCTCTCGAACCGGCGACTAACGCGTGCTTGCGCGCACACCGCATCTTCTTTGCAACCGGCGTAAATGTGGGGGCCTAAGTACAAACTACGCGGGCGTGCACGCATGCCTAAGACTTCGGAAAGCGGTGTCACCGAACACGTGAGTGCGAGGCCCTCGGCACTCATCATGCGGCTGTACCACCGACTGAAGCTAAGAACCGGCCAAGGCAGGCTTGCACCGCTGCGCGTGGTTCCGCTCTAGCGAGCTACAAACTAGGCTTATGCCGATGTGGTAGCTAAATCCACATCGGCTGCCGGGGAAGCAATGTACGTTATGCTTCGCTCTACTCCCGACCGGGGTGGGGACAAGATGCGTTATGTCCGCTCTCGGCCTCTAGATGATGACGGCCCTAACACACTAGCTAGAGTATAGAGTAAACGATTCTGGCTAAACATACATAATCATCATCAATCATACATAACCTAGCATGATACTACGAACTTAAAGCGGGAATCTCAAGCATTTGGAAGAACAATCCTAGCATGGCACTAACATGTACAAACAAGCAAACATGCTAGCGGGAATGCAATCACAAGTTTGTCCTATCCACTAATCATGTCCATAAAAGTAAACATGCATATAAGGCACATTCAAGAAAGCATCGCAGGTCCACACAACCACGGTAAGGAATCCTTACACCGAAACGAGCAAACAATAACCTTCACAATCAAATAATGACCCTCGCGCTTTAAAGCGAAACCGAGCAACCTAAGCATTTTAAAAGCATCCTAAATAAATATATAGCACAAACCCAGACTTAAAAATCTAAAAGGGATAGGTCGGGAATTACCAACCGAGAAGGCACGGGTCTCGCAGCAAGGGGCGATTTTTGGCGCCTTTGGTGTATGTTGGGCGCAGTTAGGACAGCGGGCGCTGGCGCTGGCGCTGCATGATCGCGACAAGGCGCAGCGCTATTGTGGCGGGCGCGGACGCGCGACGGCGGCACGCATGCAGACGCGGACAGTCTTTGGCGGCGCGCGCGCGGCAAGAAGCGGCAGCGTCTTGGCGCGCGCGCGCGGCGGCGTAGTCGCGGCGGACGGCGCGCGCGTCGGGCGGCTCTAGTGCGGAGCGGCGCGACGCGCAGCGTCTGGCGAGGGCGGCGCGACCGGGCGCGCTTGGTGAGAAGCGAGCGCAGGCGTCTGGGCACGCTGGGCATGGGGTGGCATCTTTGCGGATGCTGTGCTGGTGCGCTGAGGTGTCTTGGTGGCCGCTCAGTGCGCTGAGTGAGCAGGGCTGAGCGGGGGTGCGGCTAGGGCGGCTAGGGTTTCTTGGTGAGGTCGGCTAGGAGAGAGAGTGAGAGAGAGAGAGATTTTTCCAAAACAAGGGGAATAGGATTTTCTTTCCTTTTCCTAATTTAAATGGGTCTAAAATCCCTTCCCAAGGCTTTCTCTTGCGGGTCCCGGCTAAAGAAATTCTTTTCTTTTTAACTAAATCATCTTTTTCTAAAAACTCCAATTTCACCATTAGGGCAAGGGTTCAAATCTCAAAGGGACCAATTAAATTTCCAATTAATTTTGCTATCAACCGGAATGACTCCAAACTTCTAATCAACTAACCCAAACTACTTGGGTCTTGCAACCAACGTTAATCAAGTCTCAACGAAGGCCGAAATGACCCTGAAGCCCTGAAAATCCTCAACCTCTAACCGGGGAGCAAAATACCAAAATACCCTTAAAGGTTAAAAGCAGCTCTAACGGCCCATCCGAACATCCGAATAATGACCGAAATCACACAGGTACCGAAATAGAAAATCGGGCGTTACAATACTCCCTCCTTTTAAGACTTTCGTCCTCGAAAGTCCTAAGAAAAAACAACTCTAGAAAAACTCCACTTTGGTTCTTAACCAACCAAGCTCCTGAAAAAGACAACACAAATCCTTCTTTGAAACCGAACCTCTTGGGTTCCCAAAGGCTCAAGCCCATGGACACCGAGTGCGCCACGAACTATCTCAACCAAAGCCGAACTAACATCGAGCTTGAAGAAAACATGCGATAACTAATCGGTGAGCCACATCCTCGACTCGCACCAACTCTCAAAGCGGTCTTACGACTCTAGGGCTCACTTATCCATGCTAACCCAACGCGGAACGCCTCTCTACGGTGCTACTCTCAGCAAACTCGTGAACGGGTCACAAGCTCTAAAACTCAACGCCACGCTCCGGCGTAACTTCCCTGAATGCTCATAGCTGTTATCAAAAGCACCTCGACCCTTCACCATCTTGACCAAAACAACTGAACCTCCTGTGTTTAAGAAACTAAACGGCCTACTCATACTTCGCAAGAGACTGCGAACCCCACCGGTTGCCTACAATCCTTAATGAAATCCAATTCGAACCACCAACCGGTGGTGATCCCTAGGCAACCTTCTCCAACTAGCATGCGTCCACAACACTAAAGCAACCATCTTACGAGAAATCGAAGCACCATAGCCAAGGGCACTTTTCTAGTTCACCAAACAGCTACCACCACACACACTAGCTGATACTTCAGCTTCGGCCACCCCGAACGCGGGTCAAGAACGAGCTTCACTCACCAAACTAATAAGCGGAGCCCTCAACGGCCGACAACAAACTTTCCAATGCAATCCGATCAGCCACTGGCCTAGGTGAACATCGCCAGACAGGAAAACAAACAACATTCCTCTCACGGAAACCTCGGGCAGCAAGGAATAAAACATACGTGGCTACTAGCAACACGATAGCTGGAGGATCGCAACCCAAGGGCTTTACCACCCAATGCCACGGCACCTCTGTGCCAACTTACTCAACTGTGGCTCAGCTAAAATGCCAACTGCGAATGCACAACAACTAAAAGCCTTTGGGTGGTGGCCTTCGCCCTCGCGGGAACAAACAACTTTTCGCTTGCTATCAAAGCAGACGCAGGACACTCTCGCTAGGTGACCGCCACGCTTACTCGATCAACTACACAACTCAGGAGCTAAGCTGACTCCTCCTCTACAGGAACGATTTCCTAGCAAGCGGACTTCCGAAGGACAGCTAATTTCACACACGCTCGCTGTCTTGCTCAAACTCAACTGTAGCAACCACCAACTCTCTCAGAAGAAACATCCAAGGATTCCTCAATCGCTTGAACCACCAACCAAGCATCGGCGGTACTACTCAACGGCCGTGGGGAGGCCAACTCCCAAAACAACCTGACTAGGAACAAGTCCTCAGGGCAACGCTCGCTTGCTCGAACCGAGCTAGCTCACAAAACAACACGGGAACCAAACCTTGGTCAACACCAAGCACCACCTCGCTAAGAATTCTGAAATTCAACGTGGAGGTTACCAAGGACAGCTCTAGCTTGTTAACCGGCAACAAGCATCCAAAGCAACTCAACCGAGGAACACCGCCTTGGTGCGACTGAGCTCGTGAGGCTCTCCACAAATTAGGGTTCCTCCGATCTCCCTCCGACACACACTGCCGTCAAACGGTCTAGCCCGACAAGCGGCTACACGAGCACATCTCCCTACAAAGATCTCAATTGTCTTTGGCGCAAAAGCTCTTCCTTGCCACATCAGCAGCAAGCACGCAGGCGATGCTCCACACAATCCGGAAAGCGCCTTACCACACTTGATGCAATGAGCCGACCGCTGGCCCCACCTGCGACGATCTCGAGCTCTAACTGCGATCGGCGATACGATCCCACCCCTAGGATCGCCCTCGGCAAGTTCGCTATCCACTGGCGGGAACAAGCTGGAAGACCCAAACTTCCTCTTGCTCAAAGCATCAGCCACAATGTAGCTTCTATCCATGGTAAGGATCCGAACAACTCTCTTAGCCATGGCGGCGGAAACTACGCGATTATGCTACCATCGCCCTTGTTCGATTTCAAGCCCGAACACCAACCGTCGACCAACAAGAAATGCCTCTACCTGGGCCAAGGGCCAACTAGCATAACTTTCCACGCAACAACCCGGCTCACCGCACGTGTAGCCTCTCAACCCAAGTTAGGGCACTTGCCAAGAACTAAAGTCCTAACTCCTCAGAACTGAGCACTGGTTTCACAACCCGAAACCCCTCATGGTTCTTGAAAAATACACCACGGAACGAGCTACACAAAAGTACATTGGCGTGTACAACTCCAACTTGGTTCCTTAAGATCCAAACCAATAAGAATTCTCACACAAGGCAACATTTGCCTCCCAATAGAGCCACTTCTAGCAAAGGAGCAACAAGAGTTCAATCCACTCAGGGTCAACTCACCACGGAATGCCACATTGGTCGACTCACTCTTACTAGAGCTTAACTACACCAATCTGACATACCTCATACCAATGTGCCCACTAAATGCTCCACTCAACCATCCAACTCATGGTTCTAACACTGGATCAACCACGCATCATCGATGCCAACCCTACTCATATTAGGGTAACTCCAAGGGTAGTCGAATCACACTACCATCCAACCGCTCACAAGCCCACAACACAGCGCGAGATCTCGGGACGCGCTAGCCCTTAACAACCAACAGCATCCTTTGTACCCAACTCTCGGTGACCGAGAAAAGCTCCTACTTTTCCCTCAAACGACCTCACACTTGTAGTTCTCTAACTACCACCGAGCTAGATCTCTTAAGCAATCCAAACAGATGCAACTTCAGAAGAATGGGTACAAGGCTAGTGGGGATGCTAAACTCCGGCGGGTCCTGGAACCACCGCACAAAAGTGCCAAGCGCCCTGAACCTAGGCCTCCTCTCAAAGCTTGGTGCCAACGGGCACTACTTCCTTTACAACACAAACATCCCTTTACGGGCTTTAAGCCACTCGAGGGTAGGGAAGGTCACACTCAGTGTGACAGGCAATGGCACTCAACACAAGAGTCTCAACAATCGAGTAGACTACTCTCGACATCACGTCCAATGCAGACAAGCCAAGGCCCACTCCCGCATCCCACTCGATGCTCAACAAATACTCAAGCCAACCCTCGGGTGGCGGCACCTAGCTCCACACGGAACATGCTAATGAAGGTGCTTCTCTCTAATAGCCGGTGAAAACCACGGACGGATTAAGTCGTGACAAGCAACCTCCACACTACCCCCGGCTACGAGGGTACTAAAGGAACCGGTTGCGCAAAACGACTACAAGGCTTGCGGGGGAGGACAAGATGTCTCTACATCTTCCTCAAAAGCTACTAACTTGGCGACTTGCCAATCGACCGTGGTGGGTGGTGGAGACTCTGCTGGTCCGCCTCTCTCATGGGGACTTCCACCACCACACTCATCGCATCAAGCAACACCGAGCGGCATGCCACAACCTCGAGAACATCGGGTCATCGGCCCGAACAACGAGTCATCCCAACACTTGGATGATACACTCGATCTGGCCAACCACCTTGTCGCTAGCTGTGAGGTCTCAAAACATCCCGGCTCTACTGAGCTTCCACTTGCCAAACTCGGCGGCTCGATCAACGCCAACTACCTTATCGGCATAAACCTCGCGATCAAGCCCTCCGGGAACCTCCGGCTCACTGGAACTACAAGGAGGGGTGTCTCCTAAATAAACTCTACCAATTTGAACTATCTATGCCCAAGACTCCTCACTACGCGCTACAAGCTGCGCACGGGTCTCCGCTCTCTGTTAGCTAAAAGACACGCCATCAACTCCCTCATGGATGGAGCACACTCCGCTCAAGGAGTCTCACTACGAGGCGTGCTATCCTCTACCCCTTCCTCTAGGCAACTCAAGCGCCGGGGCCAACTCGCCAACGGGCTAAAATGACCACGGACGCGGCCTCAACATCCATACAAACGGTCCAACTCCTCGGTCGGACATGCCAAGCGTCCCCGCTCCTCGTGAGTGCGATCCACGCACTAGCGACCGCACGAGCACCTCCACCCTCTCACTAGGGGAGAACCACAAGCCCGGGCCACAAATGGCCTCACTGGAGTCTAAGCTCTACCTCCCTCTAGGTGCGATCGACACACTAGCGATCCGCACAAAGCATAAAACCTAGCCCACCACTGGGCTCTCACCGCCAAACAAGGGTAACACATGTATACTAGATGCGATTGTAAAATAAAACCCTTAGCTTAATGAACGCAGACAAACCCGACGGCCATGAGTATCGATGATCATGGGGCAACAAACGCAAAGCGAGTTAGTCTCTGAGAATCTATGACTCGTGCTCGATACCAAGCTGTAAGAACCCGACCCTAAATACGGTCCTAAACCTAGGTTCTCACTCGGCATGCAAGTTAAATATTTCATCAAGCGGTTTAGTGCTCATATTTAAAACCTTTAAAAACTTTTAGAACGGGAATGCTTAAAACATAATCAACAGATTTTGTTTAAGAAAACCAACGAAGTAAAACAAGCTCAGCAAGTATATATATAAAACATTCAAAAGCAGTTCAAACAACTTTTAATAATGTTTCCCCTAGGACTCTGTCCATCTACATCTTTGAACAAATATGCAAACAATAAAGACAGAGTGCCGGTGGCTCCCATGATCATTCAGCTCCCCTCCGCTCGCCGTCCGGTCTTTGTCCCAAGTTACCCGGTGGAAAACCACGAGAAATAAGGGTGAGTATAAACATACTCGGTAAGAATCCCCACCAGGGTACAATACGATACTTCAATCATCTAGCACCCTAGTATACATGCAAGCGATTACCAACACGGATCATAGCTCAACGAGCTTACAAGGCAGAATCTGGAATCCTCGAAGTCTCCTACTTAGGCCTAATGATTGGCTCTCATAACCAATCCCGGGACATCTCCGAGGGTCTCTCTCTCCTCGGCCAATTGATCACTCAAAAACCGATCCCAAAGATGTCCGACACCCTCGAGGGTCTTTCTCCTCGACCATATGATCGACTCAAAAGCCAATCCCAATGGGTGTCCTCAAGGGCCTCTTACCCCGCTATATAACTGGACTATCGAGAGTACCCAAGTCCGGCTCTAAAACAGGAAGGAAGTGTACTCACGAACATTAGCCGGGGAGCTCTCCGAACCGGCGACTAACGCGTGTGTTGGCGCGCACACCGCATCTTCCGCAACCGGCGTAAATGTGGGGGCCTAAGTACAAACTACGCGGGCGTGCACGCATGCCTAAGACTTCGGAAGCGGTGTCACCGAACACGATGAGTGCGAGGCCCTCGGCACTCATCTGTGCAGCCTGTACCACCGACCTGAAGCTAAGAACCGGCCAAGGCAGGCTTGCACCGTTGGCAGGGTTCCGCTCTAGCAGGCTACAAACTAGGCTTATGCCGATGTGGTAGCTAAATCCACATCGGCTGCCGGGGGGAAGCAATGTACGTTATGCTTCGCTCTACTCCCGACCGGTGGGGACAAGGTACGTTATGTCCGCTCTCAGCCTCTAGATGATGACAGCCCTAACACACTAGCTAGAGTATAGAGTAAACGATTCCTGGCTAAACATACATAATCATCATCAATCATACATAACCTAGCATGATACTACGAACTTAAAGCAGGAATCTCAAGCATGCTGGAAGAACAATCCTAGCATGGCACTAACATGTACAAACAAGCAAACATGCTAGCAGGAATGCAATCACAAGCTGTCCTATCCACTAATCATGTCCATAAAAGTAAACATGCATATAAGGCACATTCAAGAAAGCATCGCAGGGTCCACACAACCACGGTAAGGAATCCTTACCTGGAAACGAGCAGCAATAACCTTCACAATCAAATAATGACCCTCGCGCTTTTTAAAGCTTAAACCGAGCAACCTAAGCATTTTAAAAGCATCCTAAATAAATATATAGCAACAAGCAGACTTAAAAATCTAAAAGGGATAGGTTCGGGAATTACCAACCGAGAAGGCACGGGTCTCGCAGCAAGGGGGCGATTTTGGCTGGCTTCTTTGGCGGGCGGGCGCAGGAGGCAGAGGACGGCGCTGGCGCTGGCTGTATGCAGCGCGCGATTGTGTGGCGCAGCGCGAGGCTTGGGCGGCGCGCGACGCGACGAGCGAGACAGTCGCAGGCAGCGGCGCGGCAAAGCGCGCGCGCGCGGTAAGGCGCTGAAGCGCAGTGTGCGCGGGGCGTGTGGCGGCGTCTGGGCGGACTGGTCGCGGCGCAAGCGCTCGGGCGTCTGTGTGCGAACGCGACGCTGCCTGGCGCTGGCGCTGGGCGAGGCGAGCGAGCGTCTGGGCACGCTGGGCATGGGCGAGGCATCTTCTCGGCACGCCGGGCATGGGTGCTGGTGCGCTTTGAAATTTGTGGTGCGCTGGCTGTGTAAACTGCGCTCGTGCGCTGAGCCGGCAGCAGCTGAAAGAAGTGCGGCTAGAGGCGGCTAGGGTTTCTTGGTGAGGTGAGGCTAGAGAGAGAGAGAGAGAGAGAGAGAGATTTTTCCAAAACAAGGGAATAGGATTTTCTTTCCTTTTCCTAATTTAAATGGGTCTAAAATCCCTTCCCAAGGCTTTCTCTTGCGGGTCCCGGCTAAAGAAATTCTTTTCTTTTTAACTAAATCATCTTTTTCTAAAAACTCCAATTTCACCATTAGGGCAAGGGTTCAAATCTCAAAGGGACCAATTAAATTTCCAATTAATTTTGCTATCAACCGGAATGACTCCGAACTTCTAATCAACTAACCCAAACTACTTGGGTCTTGCAACCAACGTTAATCAAGTCTCAACGAAGGCCGAAATGACCTCAAGCCCCGAAAATCCTCAACCTCTAACCGGGGAGCAAAATACCAAAATACCCTTAAAGGTTAAAACAGCTCTAACGGCCCATCCGAACATCCGAATAATGACCCGAAATCACCTGGGTACCCGAAATAGAAAACTGGGCCGTTACACCTTCAGGGAAGCTTTCCCTTTTCCCACAGAGGGCACCATTGGCGAAGCGGAACTTGGTCCTGACTTCGCTATCTTCTTCAGAACTATCTTTGGCCTGACTCCCACAGAAGGAGTCTCCGATACTGCGGAACTTAGTGCTGCTTTGCTTGATGCCTGCTGGCAAAGTCTCGCTGCAGCGAGAACACTCAGCTTCTTTTCTTCGCTCTTTGGGTTCTGGCGGCCATTTGGAATTGAAAATTTGGTGAAGGGCTATTGGATTTTGCGAAACTCTCAGCGAAAACTAGGAAGCTCGAGAGAATTAGAAAATTTGGAAGTGTGAAAAAGAGAGAATGAGAATAAAATGTGAAATTTATAGGTCACAAGGATTAGGGCAAACGAACGCCTCGGGAAGCGAAACGACGATAGATGCACGGCGAAACACGAGCCGTTAGATTGAACTTTTAGCTGACACATGTCAAAACGAGTCAGGCGATTGAAGCCACGTGTTTAAGACGTGTTAGCAAATCGAGGAAGCCACTTCCAGACTTTAATTCGCCGTTGCAAAATTAAATCTCAACAACGGCGAAATTCCGACATGATTCCCTTGGTTTAGTGAAATAAAAACAAAACTAGCTAAAATTAAAACTATGCAAATTAAAACAAGTAGAGATTAAATATTTACAAGATAAACTTCACTAACTTGGTGTGGAGCAATGTTTATGAAATCAAAGCATATAATACCTTTACTCCAGCGAAATATGATTAAGCGAGAGGCCAGATAATAATTTTCTGTGGTGCCCCATCCTTGATGACTTGCTTGAGCCTTGGCTGAAGCTCATATGATTTCGCTTCAGCGCCCTTAATAATAATAGAGATCATGAACAAACTTTCGAGAATTTGTACATTGAACCATATTGCCTCCTTCGATCGTCAAGGCTTTCTCTTGAATTTCGCCATTCGCTTGGTACTGCTCCACCATAACATTATCAATGCTCGCTCTGTCATCCCTTTGAACATTCAATCTTTGAGGGCATAGAGGTGGAGGAATTTCAAGCGTGGCCAAGTTCTCCTTGGATACTTCTTCAGCTTGAGGCTTTTCAGTTACATTTTCAACAATGGATTATTTTTCTTCTTCGCAAGGCTCTTGATCGAAATTCGCTTTGGCGACACTGCCCACATTTGACTCTTCCGTTCTTTCAACTTCACTTAAATATTCATCATCTGTCAAAATTGTAGCGAAGGATTCTTCATTGGGCTTGTCCTCAAGATTTAGCTCACATTTCGCTCGATCATATTCGCTCCAGCGAGATATTTTATCATTATATGTTCAACCTTGGATATCTCATCTTCGCTCAAACCTTCATCAATTGGCAAAGGCATAGTCTGAACTTGCTCCATTCCAAACTCATCCACTGCTTGTTCATTTGATATATATTCGTTCATATGGTTTAGCTCACATGCAGCGTCTAGTTGAATCGCTTCTCCTTCCAGGCTGATTGTAGAGGTTCGCTGGTTTTCACAGACTGCGACCAATCTGTCAATACTACATCGAAGTAACTCTTCCAGCGAAATATCTTCTTTTTTATGAAACAAAGGTTGATCCTCTAATTGACAATTCACAGGTACCTCTACAGAAGCTAAGTCAAAATTGGCGAACTCAGGCTCTGTATTTTGATGAGTTTGAAATAGGGATGCCTTTTCGGCCATTGCTTCTCTAATAAAGCTTTCCAAGGGTGTTTCTTCATTGGGAGCGAAATGATGATTCACTTGAAAATCTGAATCAACATTTTCTAAATCAGCGAATTCGAAACTTGCGTTATACGGTTCAAAAACTTGTTCATTCTGAATGCCGCAATCAAACGGATAGTTCATGCTTTCACAAGCATAGTCATGTTCGCTCTGTTGCATAGCATTTCTCGTGATCTCTTCATGCGTGTTTAAGTCAGGATTGTCAGGGCCATTCTCGCAAATGTGGCTGTCTCCACTAAATTCATGGCTTTCAAAGTTCATTGGGGTAAAATTTGAAAAATTCCTCTCTTGCTAAGCTAATTCAGCGTTTGATTCTCCCCATGAAATGTTCGCTTTGGCGAAGTGCGGCATCGCAAAGTTTTGCTCTTTGAAACTTGGGTTCGGAGAGAAGTTGAAGTCCCATGGTTGATATTGCGGAACGAACGTCTCTTCTGCAAACTGACAAGGATAGACGAAGTCATACAAGTCTTCTTGATAATTATCCATCTTCCTCGCTTTTCTACAACAAATATTCCTTCGCTCCAGCGAAATAGTCTACCAACATTTCCAACTTCGCAAAAAACACCTGCAACAAAGGGCAAAGATAAATTGCTAGCTCTTTGGAATTAAGAACTACAATCAAAACCACGATTAAACAAGAACTAATGAAAACTATTCCCCGGCAACGGTGCCAAAAACTTGTTGGGAGTGGATCGACACTCCAATTTAATTAAAATTATAAATAAGAAGAATGATGACGTGGCTTGTTCAGGACTTCGCCGCAGCGAAGTCTCTACTTGTGATTAAGCAAAATGTGTGTGTGATCCCCAAAGCTTGTGCAAGTATACACAGTCTTTGTTGTAGCAAGTTTTAAAGTAAGTAAAAATCATCTCCACAGGGAATAGTTATTAGAGTCATGTTCAGACGAAATTGAGAGTTAGAGTAATGGGGGAGTTTGTTTTGGCGAAGTAAATCTAAACTAAGTAAATTAAAGATAAATCGAACTAATAAAATATATTGGAAGGGAATAAGACATTTCAGAGAGTTTCGCTTCTACGAAACTATTTACAGCAAAGAAGCAACAACCGTTAGCTATCTCTTTCGCTCTTTCGAGTCTTAGAGTTTGGCTCTCTCGAGCTCTTGGCTTGGTTCTCTCGAACACAAACACTGCTAAGGCGAAGCGACACAGCATTAGGCGAACGTTATCTCTAAACATTCAATTTAAATGCAAGTAAACTCATCTCTAAGTAAACTTTGCGAACCTAATGTTATACATGCAAGATCACTCTATTTCTATTCTCTCGAAGCGAAATAAAGACATGTACACAGTGGATCAAACGGAGTGCATTTCGAATTAGCACAACATGCATAATAAGTTATCATCTCGCTAAAGCTTTGCTTAGGCGAAATACTCCTATTTGACTATTTCCTTCCAATGATAGATTTAGCTGCTCATGTCGATAAATAAAAGCAAAGCGAAGTAAAAGCAATAGAAAATCTTCAATAAAAACAACAAGAACAAGGTTCGTCGAAACTACACTAGAACAGAAGTAGAAGAAAGCAATAAAACTAAACTACGGCTAAGCTACAACGAAAAACTAAGGAAATGGTGGTCGGAAATGCTTGTCGGAATGGTGATCGACCCCAAAATGGGTGGCCGACCCTAAAATTGGGTGATAATTTGCTCTGAAGGTGAACAGTTCTATTTATACTCCAGCTCCAAGCGATAAAGCCTGCTACACGATCCTAACAATGTTGGACTGCTCTGCGATCGCATTTCGACGAAGGACTGCTTTATCTGACATTTCTGCTCCACGATCCTCATTTTCGGTTGTCAGATCATCTTTGCTTCGCTAAGTTTACAGCATCTTCTTTCGTTGGTAGCTTCGTTGTGGCGATGCAATTGATAACTTCTTTAAGCTCCGCTACTGTGTGGAATCTCTTCAAGGCTTGCTTGGCTGGGATAATAATCGCTTTAGCGAACACCTTCTTGTTGGTACTGCGCTTCGCTCCATCATGAATGTTGTAGACAAACTAGAAAGTATCAATTATTTTTACAACATAAAACTTAGCACACATTCAAGCATATTTCGCTGCAACGAACCCAGAAAATGCATCCTAATCAGAAAACTAAAGGATGTTTCGTTTAAGTGAAAGTTAAGCATGATGGGGCGAAATTCAATATTAAATTCATTAAATATTAGCAAATTCTTATAAAAATATATTCTCTTAAGCTACTTTAACTCTCAATTCTTGAGAGTTATCAGCTCTCAGTATTGATTATCTGTTGAGTATATTAATGAGTTGTGTATGATATCGTGATTATTTTTTTTAAGTATTATTGAATTGTTTCCTATACTGACTACTGTTTAGTATTATGAGATGTTGAACATGTAGTTAGGATGTTATCTTTGATTGCTTATCTTGGTTTATTACTTAGTGGTATGAGACATTTAGTATGTTTTACTTTGATAGTTCTCTAATTTTACACTATTGTCATCATGTTGTTCTTAGACTTGCTTGGTTTGTCATCATTTAGAGGTCTAGGCAGGTGTAACGACCCAGGTTTTCATCCCGGCCTTCCAGGTATGCCCTAGGGGTATTTTAGTAATTTGGTCGGGCCGTCAGGACCGTTTATGTCTTTTTCCAGTTGCTAAAATTATTGGATGGATTTATGTAAGTTTTTTGAGGCTTTGTGGATGTGTTTGGGCATGGGGAGATGCAAAAGGAAAATGGTGTGTTAAAAGTGTGTTTGGTGGGTTTCGAACCCAGGGGGTCTGAGAAGTCAGGTGGGTGGTGTGGCCAGTTGAGCTATTGAGAGCTCTTGTTGCTCCTTCCGGGTCATTTTATGGTTAGCCTTGGGTTTTGGAGTTTTGTTGTATTTGGTTAAAAGAGAAAGGAAGCTAGGTTTGCATTTCTTCTCCAACACCTCTCTTTGCCGCACAAGCCACCCCGGCCAACACAGATCCGCCCGGCACTGCCAGAGATCCACTGTCGCCTAACCGCCGAGCAAAGACGCGCGCCCATCGCACCGTAACGGCTGTCGCGACCGCCGCCTTGCCGCGCCGCAGACGCCTCGACCCAAAGAATGCACAGATCCGCCGAGGATCGCAGATCGCTTGTCGACGCCAAAGTCGCGATCGAGGAAGCCATCGCCCGATCGCACGATGAGCCCGTCGCGCGCCAAAGCCGCCGTTCGAGATCTGCTCGAGCAACACGCCCGAGCGCGTCGGTCGGCCTTGTCGCCGTCGCGACACCAACAACCGCCCGATCCGTCCATCGACGCCCAGATCTCGCGAGACAGCCCGCCGTCGCACGATTGGGGCGCGCGCAGAAGAGATCGCCGTGGTCCGCTTGCCGAAGCCGCTACGCCGCCGCCCAGCCAGCCGCGTCTGCGTCGCGCTCGCCGACGCCCGCCGCCAGCGCCCCGCGCGCCGCAGACAAGCGCGCGCGCGCCAGATCTGCCGCTGAAGCCGCTCGCCGTGTCCGCATCGCACGCCGGCGCCGCGCGCGCCGCGCCAGACGCGCGCGCGCTATGCGTCCTCGCTGCCGTGCGTGTTGCGCAGCGCGGCCGGCAGCGTCGCTGCCGTCTGCCGTGCGGTAGCGCGGCCAGGCAGCGCGTCCTCGCTGCCGTGTTGCGTGCGGCCAGCGCAGCCGCCACCCCTGCGCTGCCGGCTTGCCAGACTCCAAGCTCGTGTCGCCGTCGTGCGCGTGAGTTCCCGAGCCGAGCTTGTCGTTCTATTGTTGTTTAGACTTTTTAGATGCTGATTATTGTTGGTTTGCTAGGTTCCCGCTCGCTAGCTCGGGATTGTTCCGACTTAGGATTTGTGTGTAGAAGCCTCCCGACCAAGGTAAGGATTTCTTACAGGAGTTGTGTGGGCCTGCGGTGTATTTGTGATTGTTGTTTTGTATGCTGTGTATGATTACTAGCATGTTTAGCCCTAGGTGCTCTGTTTTGAATTCTGACTGGCATGAACTCTTGTATTGTTTCTCATGTTAGCCCATGCTAGGTTGTTCTATTCTCGCATGTTCGATATCTGTCTTGCTTCGTAGTATCATGCTAGGTTCCTTGTATCTCATTGAGCACGTATTGGGTCGCATTGATTGAATCGTTATTATTGTTAAGGTTTAGAATTCGGGTAGATAGCATCATCGGGCCCGATGCATAAAGTATCTTGCATCTATGGCAAGGACGATTGAGACAGTTCTCCGTCCTTGGACCCCGTGAGGGATTAGCTATCCCAACCGGTAGGCCCCGCAATCTTTGGTGAGGGTGGTAGTCTAAGCGATGCCCCAACGGTCGGGATGATGACTTGGCAATGCCTAGTCCGCGGCGTGGCGCACGCCCTCCTCGTGTTCGGCGGTAGAGCCTTGATTGCCACTGTTAAGGTAAGGGCGGCTTCACGGTGTAAGCCTACCATGACCCGCTCCTTAGCCTCGGTGAGGTGGTACAGTGACATAGTTCACGTGTCCGAGTCTCACACCCTATGTCGGTGACACCGATCCGAGAGATTTAGTTAGGCGTGGTATCCGGATATGGGCGACTTGCCACTAGACCCGCAGCACCCCATAGTCTGAGAAGCACGCGGTGCATCGTTACGCTCATTACAACGCCGATGGAGAGCTCCTTGGGATCTTGAGCGATTGCACCTTTCGTGACGTATCGCGATTGGGCAGCCGAGGCGGGACTTGTTCCCGTATAGCGGCGTATAGTGTGTTGTGGTATTTCCGGACTAAGACCACGAGTTGGCATCCGAGGTCCAAGTGTGGACTTAGCTATGTGCTCTCGCTCGTGTTTGTACTCATAGCTTGCATACATTCTTCTAGATGATCATGTATATCGTATTGTACCCGGTTGGGGATTCTTACTGGGTAATTCGTTACTCACCCTTATCTCGTGGTTTTCCACGGGTAATCAAGGCGGGAGACAGGATGGGTGAAGGAGGAGCTGTGATCATGGAATCTGCTGTCATCTCTCGATTATTTTATTTTATCATGACTCTTGACTTTCGTTATTTCCCTGAATGCATGTAGGCGGGCACGAGTCCCGGGATGTTTTCTTACGTTTTATGGATTCCAAAGATATTTGTACTTGTGGATTGTTTTAATGGTTTAAATAAATCTCTCGATCGAGTATGCTTTTAGAAATGTATGTTTTGGTTGTTGAATGTTTCATTTTTACTTGGGATCCGAAATGTATTTTTCATAATGTCGTTTATTTTCACTACATGCATTGGGGTAAAGGCCCATTTAGAGCCCCTTTTGGGTCGGGTCTTACTGATTGGTATCGAGCTCAGAGTCATAGATTCTGTAGACCGACCTTTGTTGTAGGTCATCCTTCCATGATCACCGGCACTCCGGCGGTATCATCAGTACGCCTAGGTTTATTGTTTAAGAAAGGAAAAAGGGTTAAGAATTTACAATACTGTCATCTTGTGTATGCCTTGTGTAGTGTTGTGGAGCGGAGACGAGCGAGTTCTCGACTCGTTGTTGGTTTGGGCTTAGTGAGCCATCATGCCAACTTTCGCAGATCTGCAGCAGTTTGTTTAGCGGCTTGTTGAGGTATCGAGATAGATTCGGATGCCCACAGGACATCGCTCTAGAGGAGGCGAGCTTAGACTCCGTTGGCCATTTGTGGCCCGATTCTTTCGCTTTTCCTCTAGTGAGAGGGTGGTGGTGCTTCGTGCGGATCGCCAAGTATGTTGATTGCACCTGGAGGAGCAGGGCGCTTGGCATGTCCGACCGAGGAGTTGGACCGATCGTGTTGATGTTGAGGGCGCGTCCGAGGTTGTTAGGCCCGCATGCGATTTGGTACCGGCGATTGAGTTGCCTAGAGGAGGGGTAGAGGCTAGCGGCGCCTCAGTGAGACTCCTTGAGCGAGTGTGCTCCGGCCATGAGAGATTTGATGGCGTGTCTTTAGCTATCGAGAGCGGAGACCCAGCGCGATTTGTAGTGCGTGGAGTGAGGAGTCCGGGCACAGATAGCCCCCAAAGTGAGAGTTGTTTCAAAGACTTTTCCCCAAGTAGCTCTTGTAGCCGGAGGTTCGGGAGGGCATGATCAGCAGAGTTTATTCGGATGAGTTTGTTGGCGTTGATGGAGACGCCCGAGGTTGGCAAATGGATGCCTGTAGAGCTCGATGTTTTAGTAAGTCCTCTCGCTAGTAGTAAAGTAGTTGGCGAGTTTGAGTTTAGCATCCGTGTGTGGGATGCCCTACTGCTCGAGAGGCCGAGGTGTGCCGTTCTGTCTTTGTTTGGTTCATCGGATGGTGGTGGAAGTCCCTTGTGAGAGGTGGGCTAGCAGAGTCTCCACCGATCGCGCCGATTGTTTGGCAAGTTGCGTGTTAGTGGCTTGAGGCGGATGAAGGGTCATCTTTGCCCCTTGCGAGCCTCTTTGTTGTTTAATGACTTGACTTCCTCGAGATGTGGATTTGGTAGTAGTAGCACTTGAGGTGCATTGGTTGGTGTGCCACTTTGGCACTAAGTCCAGTTCGAGCTTGAGTTTGGCTTGGGCATAGCAGATGGTTCTATGCCGTTCGGAGTTCAGCGTACTCCTTTAGCCTTGGATCTGTTTATGGCAGTTGCACCCGTTTAGGTCGTGCCAGAGGGCTAGTTCAGTGGTAGTCGATGGACTACAAGCGAAAGGATGCTCGAGAGGAGCGAGCCTCTTCCCGATGTTTACGGGGGTTGAGTAAGTCGGCAGGTTGCCGGTTGGTAAATGTTGGTGCGCGTGAGTCTCGCGCTAGTGTTAAGGCCAAGAGATTTTCTTTGTGGTTGGTAGTGCGGTCAACTACCTTCGAGGGCCTAATCGAGGAGAGTTGAGCATCGTATATATGCGAGTTTGGTCCGTGCAGAGGGATCTGAGTTGGATGCTCATGAGATGATTTGGATGCCTATGAGGCGAGATGAGTGATGCCTTGCGAGAGGTTTTGGATGCCTTAGGGGTAAGCACCCTTGGTTGAGGCTTGGTACAAAGTAAGTTTGGTTTGGCATGATTATGCTTTGGTAGAGCAAGGTTGCCTCAGCTTCGAGTATCGTGTGGAGATGGAACTTTTGGTGTTCCTTGGAGTGTTTGTATCATTTGCCGGGAGTTATCGTTGCTTTGTGGAAAAGCGCTTGTTAGTCTTGGATCTCTAAAGGAAGGTTGGGAGTTGTGCACACAAGTGTGTTTTGTGTGGTTCGTTAAAGTGGCGAGAGTTTGAGATCCATGTAGGGTTTGCTTTGGAGATCTCGTGCTCGGTTCCTTGAGAAGTTGGACTCGGTGGTTGTTGTAAGGCTTTGGTTGAGGTGGTAAGGATACCGTGCTCGTGGTATCAAGTTGTTGCTTAGGCAAGATTTGTTAAGTTGGGCCTAAGCTTGGTTGGCGGATCTTCTTGTTGATCGTTGGTTGGAGTTCGATTGGAAACCGAACAAGAGCGATGGTAGCTAAGCCGCGTGGTTTACGATCGTCATGGCTAAGAGAGAGTTGTTCGGATCCTTCCTTGGGTAGAAGTTATGTTGTGGCCGATGCTTTGAGTAGGAGGATGACGATTCGTAGCGTTTCCGGGTCCTCTAGGTTCCCAAGGAGTTGGAGTTGGCCGACATGGTTGGGATCTTTGAAATTGGAGTTGTTGTTCGAGCGGTTTGTCTGTTAGATCGTATCTTGGCGAAGTGTGTGTGTCGAGGGTTGCCGAAGAACCCTAGGTTGTGGAGAGCCTCTCGAGCTCGGTCGAGCCCAGCTAGTGAGTTTGATTGGCTGGCTAGGAGGCGTGTAGTTTGTAGCCTCGGTGGAGTTGCTAGCGATCTTGGTAGACTAGCAAGCTAGTGTTTATTTGGAGTAAAGTCCGGAGTGGTTTCGGTGTGGTGGCAAGTTGATGCTTGGTGTTGACCAAGGTGTGGATTGGTGTTGTTAGAGTTTAGTTTTGCTCGTGGGGGCGAGTGGTTTGTACCATGTTGGTTGTTTTTCTGTTTCGAGGATGTTGAGTTGCCCCGTTTGGCATTTGGAGGTTGATGCGAGATGGACCCTTGTTGTGCCCCGTGAGACTAGGTGTTGTTGCTCACGGTGGAGCAAGGCGGTGGCGTATGTGGAGTTCTCTGTCCGTTGGTTGTGCGCTTGTAAGAGCCGTTTCCCTCGGGAGTTGTCGGAGTTACTCCCTTGGTCTTGGAGTTAATGGTGGAAGCGCTAGCTTGAAGGAACGATTTGTTGTTTGCTTGGAAGTAGTCGTTGTCGATTAGGCGGATTCTTGGATGGTGTTCTAGAGGTGCAGATAAAGGTTGTTCTCGCCTCTTGTGAGTGTTTGGCCAAGATTTGGTTCGTTTGTTGTTTCGAGAGCTAGTTCGGTTCTAGTGAAAGGCGTTGCCACGAGGTCTTGTTCCTAGTCGATAAGTTTTGGGAGTTGACCCCTCCCTCGTGATTGAGCAAGTCTTTGTTTGTTTTGGATTTGGTGGTCCGATTGGTTGAGTTTTCTCTTGGGTGTTGCTTCCAAGAGAGTTGGTTCTTGTTGCCTTGGGTTTGAGCAAGTCGCGGCGTGTGTGGAGTTCATTGCCCTTACGAGTTTGCTTCTTTGGGAAGTCGTTTCCCGTTTGGCGGAGTCGGCTTAGCTCTGAGTTTGTGTAGTCGATCGAGTAGCGCAATGTCATGCCACCATTGTGAGAGGGTTCTGCTTTGTGTTGTTAGCAAGCAAGAGTTGTTTGTTCCCGCAAGGGCGGAGGCCGGCCAGTAAGAGTTGAGTTGTTTACGGCAAGTTGTTGGTTCTTTGGGGATTGAAGATTTCCTTTCCCTCAAGCCTCTGTGGTGGTTGAGTTGCTCCTTGGATGCCGACCTCGAGTGATAGCTTGCGAGGTAGTCTTCATGGATTCGTGTGGCCCGGGATCCGTAAGCTTTGAGGTTGTCGTTATCCGTTTTCCTTGTGAGGTTTTGGGAGTGGAGCTTCGGTTGGAAGATGAGTTAGGCTTAGGCTTAAAGGGAAGTCCTTCGAGTAGCAGTTGGATTTTAAGAGTTGAGTAGTAGCTTGGAGGCGGCGTTGCTCGTTATAAGTTTGGGTTGAGTTCACGAGCAAGCCCTTCTCGGGCTTTGTTCCTAGTTGTTGTGAGTTCCGTTTGGCGTTAGTAGAGCCGCGTTTGAGTGAGTTGGCACAGAGGTGCCGTGGCATTGGTTGGTAAGTTGTTGTTTGTTTTCCTCAAGGTGTTGTGTCGCAGATAGCTGCGTGATGGTTTAGTCCTTGCTTCCCGAGTTTTCCTTGAGAGGAATGTTGGATGTTCCTTGCCTGGCGATTGTCTCCTTAAGATGGTTGCTTAAGTGTTGTGGTCGTGTTCTAGTTGGAGAAGTTTGTCTTTTTGGATCAGTCGCCAGTTGGTGGTTCGTTTGTATCTCGTTAAGGCTGTAGTCAAGGTTTGAGGTTTGTTGGTCTTTTGTGAAGTAAGAGTAGGCCGTTTAGTTTTGGAATCTGGAAGGTTCAGTTGTTTGGCCAGTTTGTTGTAGGGTTGAGTTTGTTTGTTGACAGCTGTGCACAGTGTTTTTATGTATCGATGTTGGGGCAGCATGTGCCGGACCCATTGTTCATTGTGGACTTTGAGCCCTTGCAGCTGAGTGAGGGTTTGGGCTTCGAGGAGAAGCCTATGAGTATTCTGGTCTTGAGTCGAAGACGTTGCGTAGAAGTGAGATCCGTTGGTAAAAGTTTAGTGAAGGAGTGCGAGTTCGGAGGAGGCGCTCGTGGCGGGAAGGGCGGGATGAGAATGCGATATCTGTGTTGTTTGAGTCTTAAGGACTTTCGAGGAGGACGAAAGTCATAAAAAGGAGGAATATTGTAACGACCGGTTTTCATCCGGCCTTCGGTATGCCCTAGGGGTATTTTAGTAATTTGGTCGGGCCGTCGGGGACGTTTATATCTTTTTCGGTTGCTAAAATTATTGGATGGATTTATGTAAGTTTTTTGAGGCTTTGTGGATGTGTTTGGGCATGGGGAGATGCAAAAGGAAAATGGTGTGTTAAAAGTGTGTTTGGTGGGTTTGAACCCCAGAAGTCCGAGAAGTCGTGGGTGGTGTGGCCAGTTGAGCTATTGAGAGCTCTTGTTGCCTCCTTCCGGTCATTTTATGGTTAGCCTTGGGTTTTGGAGTTTTGTTGTATTTGGTTAAAAGAGAAAGGAAGCTAGGTTTGCATTTCTTCTCCAACACCTCTCTTTGCCGCACAAGCGCCCCACCCAGCCAGATCCGCGGCAGATCAAAGCAGATCCACCGTCGCCCAACCGGCCGAAAGCAAAGACGCCCGATCCGCACGAGCGGAACTGTCGCGCCCGCCTTGCCGCCATGACGCCCTCGACCAGCCGGTGCACGAGATCCCGCCGAGATCGCGATCGCTTATCGCCACGCGCCAGTCGCGGCGAGGGAAGCCATCGCCCGATCGCACGATGAGCCCGTCGCGCGCCAGCGGCCGTTCAGAATCTGCCCGAGCAACACGCCCGAAGCGCGTCGGTCAGCCTTGTCGCCGCCGCGACACCAACGGCCCCCGCCAGATCCGTCCATCGCGACGCCCGAGATCTCGCGACAGCCCCCGCCGTCGCGCACGGGATCGGGCGCAGCAGCAGATCGCCGTGTCCGCTTGCGAAGCCGCGCTCGCCGCCCGCGCGCCGCGCCCGCGTCTGCGTCGCGTCGCTCGTCGCACGCGCGCCCGCGCCGCGCGCCGCCGAGCGTTCGCGCGCGCGCGCCTCCTCGCCGAGCTGCTCGCGTGTCCGCATCGCCGCGCCGCGCCGCGCGCGCGCGCGCGCCGCCTAAACCGCGCGCGCGCGCGCGCGTCCCTGCCGTCTTGCGTGCGGTAGCGCAGCCAGCGCAGCGCGCGTCCTGCTGCGTCGCCGTGCGTGCGGTAGCGCGGCGGTAGGTAGCGTCCTGCCGTCTTGCGTGCGGTAGCGCGGCCGGCGCCCCGCCTGCCGTGCCGGCTTGCGGCAGCTCCAAGCTCGTGTCGTCGTGCGCGTGAGTTCCCGAGCCGAGCTTGTCATTCTATTGTTGTTTAGACTTTTTAGATGCCGATTATTGTTGGTTTGCTAGGTTCCCGCTCGCTAGCTCGGGATTGTTCATGACTTAGGATTTGTGTGTAGAAGCCTCCCGACCAAGGTAAGGATTTCTTACAGGAGTTGTGTGGGCCTGCGGTATATTTGTGATTGTTGTTTTGTATGCTGTGTATGATTACTAGCATGTTTAGCCCTAGGTGCTCTGCTCAATTCTCGATGGCATGAACTCTTGTATTGTTTCTCATGTTAGCCCATGCTAGGTTGTTCTATTCGGCATGTTCGATATCATCTTGCTTCGTAGTATCATGCTAGGTTCCTTGTATCTCATTGAGCACGTATTGGGTGCATTGATTGAATCGTTATTATTGTTAAGGTTTAGAATTCGGGTAGATAGCATCATCAGGGCCCGATGCATAAAGTATCTTGCATCTATGGCAAGGACGATTGAGACAGTTCTCCGTCCTTGGACCCGTGAGGGATTAGCTATCCCAACCGGTAGGCCACGCAATCTTGGGTGAGGGTGGTAGTCTAAGCGATGCCCCAACGGTCGGGATGATGACTTGGCAATGCCTAGTCCCGCGGCGGCACGTCCTCGGCGTGTTCGCGGAAGAGCCCTTGATTGCCACTGTTAAGGTAAGGGCGGCTTCTGGTGTAAGCCTACCATGACCCGCTCCTTAGCCTCGGATGCGGTGGTACAGTGACATAGTTCACGTGTCAGTCTCACACCCCTATGTCGGTGACACCGATCCAGAGATTTAGTTAGGCGTGGTATCCGGATATGGGCGGCTTGCCACTAGACCCGGCACCCCCATAGTGCTGTAGAAGCACGCGGTGCATCGTTACACTCATTACTGGCGCCGATGGAGAGCTCCTTGGGATCTTGAGCGATGCACCTTTTCGTATCGTCGAGAGGCGGTGAGGCGGGACTTGTTCCCGTATAGCGCGCGTATAGTGTGTTGTGGTATTTCCGGACTAAGACCACGAGTTGGCATCCGAGGTCCAAGTGTGGACTTAGCTATGTGCTCCGCTCTGTGTTTGTACTCATAGCTTGCATACATTCTTCTAGATGATCATGTATATCGTATTGTACCCGGTTGGGGATTCTTACTGGGTAATTCGTTACTCACCCTTATATACGTGGTTTTCCACGGGTAATCAAGCGGAGAGACAGGATGGTGAAGGAGGAGGCGTGATCATGGAATCTGCTTTGTCATCTCGATTATTTTATTTTATCATGACTCTTGACTTTCGTTATTTCCCCGAATGCATGTAGGCGGCACACGAGTCCCAGGATGTTTTCTTACGTTTTATGGATTCCAGCATATTTGTACTTGTGGATTGTTTTAATGGTTTAAATAAATCTCGATCGAGTATGCTTTTAGAAATGTATGTTTTGGTTGTTGAATGTTTCATTTTTACTTGGGATCCGAAATGTATTTTTCATAATGTCGTTTATTTTCACTACATGCATTGGGGTAAAGGCCCATTTAGAGCCCCTTTTGGGTCGGGTCTTTACAGCAGGGTTCTTGGAACTACTGACTTGGAGCCTAGTTTGTGGCTCATTATACCTGTGCTCAGATCATAACGTAAGCTTATTACTGACTGAGTTACAATTGTGAGCGAAGTGTTTACCTAGGTTGGACCTAAGATCGATCTCGTGAGGGTCACTAGTGTTGTTTCATAGTTATACTTCTATTTGTTTAGCACGTATTTCAGGTTCCCGCAGTTGGAATGCATTTTTGAGAAGTTTGGAGGCTTTCTGGTTAAAAGAGAAAAATAAGAATAAATTGTGTTGGAGCTAGGATTCGAACCTTGGTGGTTTGGAGGATGGATTTGAGCCAAATGAAGGAAAATTAAAAATAGATTTTAAAAGTGCTCAAGCTAGGTTTTGAAAGTGGGATTTTTTTAGGCATTTTAGCATTTTAAAATAAGAAAAAAAAAAGTTTCATCTCTTTCTCCTTCCCTTCCCCTTGGCCGACCCACTCTTCTTCTTGGTTAAACCCTACACCTCCATAGCTCTTCCTTGCTTCTTGTTTCAAGCTTTTGAGGATTTCTCCATGGTTAGTCTTTGTCAAACTCATTTTCTCCATTCCTTTTATCTTGTCTTGGCCGAAGCCATGGATCTAACCAAGAGGAACTTTTCCTCTCTTCTCTTTGTAGATCTGAGAGCTCCTTGCACTTGGATTCAGGATCTCTCTTCTTGTTGCTTGGATCCAAGACCTCTTGCACCTCTTCTTGTTGGTAGAAATCCGTGACTCCTCCTTCAACCTCAATTGCCAAGAGCTCCAAGGTAGGTTTTGTAAGGACCCGACACTAAACAGCCCTAAAGGCCCTTACTCGACATGTAAAATTCAGTGAAAATCATTCAAGGGCTGGAAAGTACATCTTTATTAAAAGCGCTGGAAACATAAAATCTGTTTGGAAATTCTTCAAAGGAAAACAATAAACACTCTCTAGCCAGAGTTTACAAAACATTACAAATAACAAAAACATAAATCCAAGTTCAACAGTACAAAGTTCCCAAAACACTTTTAAGATGCATTATAAAGACTCAGACTATGCAGCGGCCTGCCCATGATCCATTAGCTCCCTCCTCTAGCCACCTTGATGTTGTGCCAAGTTACCTGGTGGAGAAAACCACAGAAAGGGTGAGTACAAATTGCACTCAGTAAGGATCTCCCAACCGGGGTACAATACGCACAATAAATCACCTAACACCCTAGCATACAAATAATAGAACATAACATGGCAGTCTTAAACAGTACAGCAGGATAATCATCAACATGATCTAAGCTCACAACTAGACCGGGTTAGCACACACTGGGATAACTAACAGGAGTACAATTCAAGTAATTCTCAAGCTATGACAGCACAGTAAACAAGATTAGCACACCCTGGGCTAACTAAGGACAACAACACACTGGGCTAGTCCTGGCTGCAACACACTAGGCAGCCCTGAAATGCAACGCACTCGGCAGTTCTGCTCTACCTGATGTAAAGACCCGACCCGAATAAGGTCCTAAAATAGGCCTTTACCTCAATGCATGCTTTTAAAACTTAGAAAAAAATAATATGCAACGTTGTATGCCAGATTCTGATTAAAACAAAAAGCAGTAAACATCCATTCAAAACAGCAACAAAATGTCACGGAACTGCCCCCTGTTTCCAAGCACTGTTCCAAGCTAAATACAATTTAAAACGTACTGATCGAGAGATTTAATTCACATTCAAATCCAAAAATGGTTTACATCAGTGTCAGAATCCGGGCAACAACCAGAAAACAACCTAAGGGCTCTGTGCCCAAGTACATGCATTCAGAGGACATTTAAAACATAAAACATAAATGCAAGACCTAGAGTTCGAAACAACGGGTTTCCATGATCACAGCTCCTCCTCCAGCCATCCTGTCTCGCACCATGGTTACCTGTGGAAAACCACAAAATAAGGGTGAGTAACGAATTACTCAGTAAGAATCCCCAACCGGGGTACAATACGATATACATGGTCATCTAGCAGAAAGGTATGCAAGCTATGAATATAAACACAGAAGAGAGCACATAGCTGAAATCCACACATAAACTTCGGATGCCATCTCAGGGTCTTACTCCGGGATAATCCACCTCATGATACGATCCTATACGAGAAACAAGTCTCGGCCTCAGCATGTCTACTGTCGATACGAAAGGTGAACTGGCTCACAATCCCGATGAGCTCTCCAGTCGGCGCTATAATGAGCATATGCGCGCACCGCATGCTACTACAAACCATGGGGGGTGCCGGGTCTAGTGGAAAGCTGCCCAGGTCCAATCACCATGCCTAACTAAATCTCTGGATCGGTGTCACTGACATAGGGGTGTGAGACCTGGACACGTGAACTATGTCAGCCTGAACCACCGCTTTGAGGCTAAGGAACCGGTCGTGGTAGGCTTACACCAGGAAGACGTCCTTGCCCTATCAGGTGGCAATCAAGGGCTACTGCTGAACACGCTCAGAACGTGCCGACTGCCGGGGACAAGGCAATGCCATGTCATCATCCCGACCGTTGGGGCATTTAACAATCTGCCACCCTCACCCAAAATTGTAGGGCCTACCGGTAGGACTAGCTAAACCCTAACGGGGTCCAGGGACGGAGTACTGCCTCGTACGTCCCTGCCGTGGATGCAAGGTACTTTATGCATCCTGGCCCGGATGATGCTACCTATCTGAACTCTAAACTATAACATCAACCGCAAACAATCCAATACGTGCTCAATAGATACAACGAACCTAGCATGATACTACGAAGCAAGAACAGATAACGAGCATGCCAGAACAGAACAACCTAGCATGGACTAACATGAGAAACAACGTAAGAAATCATGCTAGTCTGGAATTCAGAACAGAGCACCTATCACTAAACATGTTGATAAACACAAACAAGCATACAATCAGCAATCACATAATATATCGCAGGGCCCACACAACTCTGGTAAGAAATCCTTACCTGGTCGGAAGGCAACTACACACAAGAATCCTAAGCTGCGATCGATCCCGAGCTAGTTAATAAGAACCTAACAAACACAACAATAATCACAATCCATAGTCCTAAATATAATAAAATAAATAAGGCTCGGCTCGGGATCAACTCACGCGGCACGGCTGACACGCAGACGGACAGGCTGCACGAGCGTGGCTGTTGTTGGGCTCTAATGGGCGGTAGGGGCTGCTACCGGGCGCGTCTTGGCACAGCGCTGGTCGCTGGCCGGTGAGCGTGGCCGGGCGCGCGCTAGGGCGCGAGCTGCGCTGAGGCAGCGGAGCGCTGGTGCGGACGAGCTGCATGCGAGACAAGGGCACACGGGCGCGGGCGCAGACGCAGACGGGCGAACGCAGGCTTGCGGGCTCGAGCTCGGCTGGGCGATGGCGTCTAGTTCACGCCATTGCTTGCGGACGGGGCGAACGCGTGCGTGCGGCGCTGCTGGGGTGCGACGATGGGCGTGCAGCGCTGCTGGGCATGCGACAGGCCTGAGCAACGCGCTGCTGTGCGTCTGGGCTGCTGGTTGCGCTAGACCTGCTGCTGGGGTGGGCGTCTGCTGCTCACGATGGGGGGGCTGGTGTGCGTCGACTATTTGCTCCAGCCCTGGCTGCTCTCTTTGGGTTGCTTGGCTGGCCGGGACGACGGTCGGTGGGACTCTTGGGAGAAGGCACACGCAAGGGGCTTGAGAGAAGAAGCTTGGGGCAGCAATGGAGCTTGGAGGAGAAACCCAAAAAAACCTAATTTCCTTTCATTTAATCAAATGCACAAAAACCCAAAGGACTCAAGGCTAACCAAGATATGCCGCGGAAAGAGTAACAAGATCACCTGGTGGCTCTATTGGCCACACCACCCACCTAACTTCTTAGCACCTCGGGTTCGAATCCCAACAAACACACCTTTATTCCTCAATTTTTCTTTTGCATCTCACCATGCCCAAACACATCCACAAAGCATCAAAATCCTACTTAAGTCCAACCAATAATTTTAACAACTGAAAAAGACATAAACGGCCCTCACGGCCCGACCAAATTACCAAAATTGTAACGGCCCAGGTTTTCATCCCGGTCTTCCAGGTATGCCCAAGGGGTATTTTGGTAATTTGGTCGGGCCGTCAGGGCCGTTTATGTCTTTTCTAGTTGCTAAAAATATTGGATGATTTTATGTAGGTTTGTGAGGCTTTGTGGAAGGGTTGAGCAAGGTTTGATGCAAAAGTAAAAATAAAGGAATTTGTGTTGCATTGGGTTTTGAACCCGGTCTCTGAAAGCTTGTGGGGATGTGTGCCAATTGAGCCATTAGGTGCTCTTGTTGCTCTTCCTGCATCATTTTATGGTTAGCCTTGGATTTTGGGAGTTTTGGTGCATTTGGTTAAATGAAATAGAAATTAGGTTTGTTCCATCTTCTTCTCCAAAGTGTGTGGCCGCCAAGCTATTCTCTCCATTGCCTTGCCGAGTTCTTCATCCTTGCGGCTCCTTGGATCGATCATCATCATTCAGGGTAGGTATCGATCTTCCTCTTCTTCTTCTCATCCGTTTGGTGTGCTATTTGGCCAAGTGAATAGAAGAGTGTTGTGTGTGTTTGTGTTGATTGCAGCCAGCCGAGAGAAGCCCGACCCAAGACCATCGTCGCCGACGTCCACCGCCAATTCGCGACGCCGGATCGCGCAAAGAAGCGGCGTCGCCCGATCGCCGAAGTCGCTTGACCCTCCGTCCGTCGCGCACAGCAGCAGCCCAGATCGCCCAAGGTCGCTCGCGGTCGCAGCCATCGCACGCCAGATCGCCGGTCGTCCTCGCCTGATCACTCGCACGCCAGGAGGCCCTCGCCGGCGCCCTCGCGCCTTCGCTCCGAGCTGATCGCCCGCGCGCCTTCTCTCCTAGTTGATCGCCCGCACGCCCAGACGCTCGCTCGCGCGCGCGCGTCCGTGCCGTGCCTTGCCTACCGTGCGCGCAGCCGCGCCCCAACGCCCATCCGCTCGTGCAGCCGCGCAAAGCCGTGCGGTAGCGCGGCCGGCTCCAGCCCGCCATGCCCGCTGCCACAACTCCAAGTTCGTGTCGCCGCGTGCGCGTGAGTGCCCTGAGCCGAGCTTCTTGCATTCTATTGTTTTTTAGACGTTTTAGATGTTGATTATTATTGGTTTGCTAGGTTCCCGCTCGCTAGCTCGGGATTGTTCCATGACTTAGGATTTGTGTGTAGAAGCCTTCCGACCAAGGTAAGATTTTTCTTAGGGGTTGTGTGGACCTGCGATGTTCTATGTGATTGATGTTTTATGTTTGTTTGTGATTATCGGCATGTATAGTTTAGGTGCTCATTGCGAATTCATGGCGGCATGACTTCGTATGTTGTTCTTTCATGTTAGTCCATGCTAGGTTGTTCCGATTCGCATGCTCATATTCATTCTTGTTACGTAGTACTATGCTAGGTCTGCTTTGTATTCTTTTGAGCACGTATTGGATTGTTTTCTTTGATTGTTAAGGCGAGTTACATCTCGGTAGGTAGCATCTTAGGGCCCGATGCATAAAGTATCTTGCATCCATGGCGGGGACGTCGAGACGATTCTCCGTCCACGAACCCCGTTAGGGGTTTAGCTAACCCGACCGGTAGGCCCTGCAATCTTGGGTGAGGGTGGCGATCGTTAAATGCCCCAACGGTCGGGATGATGACTTGGCATTGCCTCGCCCCCGGCGATCGCACGACGTCCTCGGCGTGTTCGGCCGTAGCCCTTGATTGCCACTGTTAGGGCAAGGACCGCTTCTGGTGTAAGCCTACCACGATCGGTTCCTTAGCCTCGGTGCGGTGGTTGGTGACATAGTTCACGTGTCTCAGGTCTCACACCCTATGTCGGTGACACCGATCCAGATTTAGTTAGGCGTGGTGATCTGGACATGGGCGGCTTGCCACTAGACCCGGCACCCCATAGTCTGCAGAGCACGCGGTGCATGCTTACGCTCATTACTGGCGTCGGCCAGGAGAGCTCCTCGGGATCTTGAGCTAGTGTACCTTTTCGTATCGGCGATGAGACAAGTGAGGCCGAGACTTGTTTCTCGTATAGGACGTATGGTGTGGTGGATTTATCTCCGGACTAAGACCCTGAGTTGGCATCCGAGGTCCAAGTGTGGACTTAAGCTATGTGCTCTATTCTGTGTTTATATTCATAGCTTGCATACACTCATCTAGATGACCATGTGCATCGTATTGTACCCTGGTTGGGGATTCTTACTAAGTAATTCGTTACTCACCCTTATTTTGTGGTTTTCCACAGGTAACCAAGGTGCGAGACAAGATGGCTGAAGGAGGAGCTGTGATCATGGGAACCTGCTGTCGTCCCTGAATGCATGTAGTCGGGCACGGAGCCCTAGGATGTTTTCTGAATGTTTTCGTGGATTCCTGCTTTATTGAATTTGAGGATGTTTCAAATGTTTTAAGAAATCTCTGATTAGAGTGTACGTTTTGGAAATGTATTTGCCTTGAAACAGGTGCTTGGAGACAGGGACGAGTGTTTGACAAACTATCTTTATTTCGATTGAACCTTGATTGTTTTGTTTTAATTGGGAATCCGAAAATTATTTGCATATTGTCCTTTACTTTGAATGCATGCATTGGGGTAAAGGCCTATTTAGAGCCCTTTTTGGGTCGGGTCTTTACAAAAATACCCCTATGGCATACCTGGAAGACCGGGATGAAAACCTGGGCCGTTACAATATTCACTCCTTTTTATGACTTTCGTCCTCGAAAGTCCTTAAGACTGAAACAGCTCAGGATAATGCAATCCCATCTCGACCTCCCCGCTCACGAGCGGCTTCCTCTGAACTCTGACTCCTCCACTGAACTTTTACCAAACGGATCTCACGATTACGCAACGACTTCGTCTCAAAGACGAGAATACTTACAGGCCTCCTCGAAGCTCAAATCCTCGTTTATCTGCAAAGGTTCAAAGTCCACAGTGAGCGATGGGTCCGACACATACTGCCTCAACATCGATACAAGAAAACATTGTGCACAGCTGACATCAACGGAGGAAAGGCTAACCAATATGCAACTCTGCCAATCCTCTCAAGCGTCTCAAACGAAACTATGTCAGCCTAAACCACCGCACCTGAGGCTAAGGAATTGGTCGTGGTAGGCTTACACTAGGAAGCCGTCCTTGCCCTATCAGGTGGCAATCAAAGGCTACTGCCGAACACGCTGAGGACGGGCCGACTGTCGGGGACGAGGCAATGCCATGTCATCATCCCGACCGTTGGGTCATTTAACAGTCTGCCACCTTCACCCAAGATTGCAGGGCCTACCGGTAGGGTTAGCTAAACCCTAACGGGGTCCAGGGTCGGAGTACTGCCTCGTACGTCCCTGCCGTGGATGGAAGGTATTTTATGTATCCTGGCCCGGATGATGCTACCTATCTGAACTCTAAACTATAACATCAACAGCAAACAATCCAATACGTGCTCAATAGATACAACGAACATAGCATGATACTACGAAGCAAGAACAGATAACGAGCATGCCAGAACAGAACAACCTAGCATGGACTAACATGAGAAACAACGTAATAAATCATGCCAGTCGGGAATTCAGAACAGAGCACCTATCACTAAACATGTTGATAAACACAAACAAGCATACAATCAGCAATCACATAATATATCGCAGGGCCCACACAACTCCGGTAAGAAATCCTTACCTGGTCTGAAGGCACCTACACACAAGAATCCTAAGCTGCGATCGATACCGAGCTAGCTAACGAGAACCTAACAAACACAATAATAATCACAATCCATAGGCCTAAGTATAATAAAATAAATAGGGCTCGGCTAGGGAGCAACTCACGCGGGACGGCTAACGCGCAGACGGACAGGTTGCATGGGCGTGGCTGCTGCTGGGCGCTAATGGGCGCTGATGAGCGCTGATGGGCAGCAGGGGCTGCGCGCTGGGCGTGCTGGCACGGGCGCTGGGCTGCACGACTGAGCGTGCTGGCAGGCGAGACAAGGGCACGCGGGCGCGGGCGCAGACGCAGACAGGCGAACGCAGGCTTGCGGGCGCGAGCTCGGCTGGGCAATGGCGTCTGGTTTGCGCGATTGCGGCGACGGGCGAAATCGTGCGTCTTGCGGGGCTGGCTTTGGGTGCGGCGATGGGCGTGCAGTGGCTTGCTTTGGGCATGCGGCAGTTCTGAGCAACACGCTCTTTGCTTTGGCGTCTGGGCGCTGAAATTTCTTGGCTGGCTGCGCTAGACTTCTTCGAGCCGGGCGTCTACTGGCGGCGATGGAAATTTCTTTGGTGCGTCGGTAGAATTTCATTCGACTGGGCTGCTCGGCTGGGTTGCTTGGCTGGCCGGGACGACTGTCGGTGGGACTCTTGGGAGAAGGCACACGCAAGGAGCTTGAGAGAAGAAGCTTGGGGCCGCAATGGAGCTTGGAGAAGAAACCCAAAAAAACCTAATTTCCTTTCATTTAATCAAATGCACCAAAACCCAAAGGATTCAAGGCTAACCAAGATATGCCGCGGAAAGAGTAACAAGATCACCTGGTGGTTCTACTGGCCACACCACCCACCTAACTTCCTAGCACCTCGGGTTCGAATCCCAACAAACACACCTTTATTCCTCAATTTTTCTTTTGCATCTCACCATGCCCAAACACATCCACAAAGCTTGAAAATCCTACTTAAGTCCAACCAATAATTTTAACAACTGAAAAAGACATAAACGGCCCTGACGTCCCGACCAAATTACCAAAATATCCGTAGGGAATACCTGGAAGACCGGGATGAAAACCTGGGCCGTTACAATATTCACTCCTTTTTATGACTTTCGTCCTCGAAAGTCCTTAAGACTGAAACAGCTCAGGATAATGCAATCCCATCTCGACCTCCCCGCTCACGAGCGGCTTCCTCTAAACTCTGACTCCTCCACTGAACTTTTACCAAACGGATCTCACGATTACGCAACGACTTCGTCTCAAAGACGAGAATACTTACAGGCCTCCCCTCGAAGCTCAAATCCTCGTTTATCTGCAAAGGTTCAAAGTCCACAGTGAGCGATGGGTCCGACACATACTGCCTCAACATCGATACAAGAAAACATTGTGCACAGCTGACATCAACGGAGGAAAGGCTAACCAATATGCAACTCTGCCAATCCTCTCAAGCATCTCAAACGGACCAACAAAACGGGGACTCAACTTCCCACGCTTACCAAACCTCAACATACCTCACATCGGTGCAACTTTAAAAACACGCACTGTCCAACCTCAAACTCTAAAACTCGACGCCATACATCGGCGTACCTCTTCTGCCTTCTCTGAGCTGACACAAACGAGCTCTAATCTTTTGCACTGCACTGCTGGACAACTGCAACAACTCAGGACCCAAAAACTGACGGGCACCAACCTTCTCCCGAACACGAAAACACACGCAACACTTACAATACAACGCCTCAACGGAACTATATGAACTAACGGTGGGAGGCGCTACCCAAGGCAACCTCATAAAACCAACACTTTGGTCTCCATTTGCTAACCCGGAAACACCAACTCGCAACAAGTTCTGAAGGATCTGGCTCACTCCTCCTAAAAGACCATCAGTCAGAGGGTGAAAACACTACAGGACTGCACTCGGCTCACAAGCCTCTACGAACGCTCTCCAGAACCACGGTCCTTCAACGCACTGCCTAGAATAACCTTTGTTGCCACACCATGGTGCCAACAACTCTAGCCTGAAACTGCCATGCCACTACTCCACAGTAATGACACCTCCACCTGGGCGAGGTGCGAGCTCTAGCTACTGAAACTAATCCGCCAAACATCCGAACCCACTCAACAACCTCAACAAGCTACCGCCTTCCACACGGAATCCTACAAACCAACAACTTGAGTGCTACGAACTCGGTAGCCTAACCAACCGCACACTGCATAACCACGCCGATCTACTCAACTCCAACTCGACCTAGATCACTGACTGGAAAAGTCAATCTGCTATTGTAAGGACCCAGGTTTTTCATCCCGGTCTTCCAGGTATGCCCTAGGGGTAATTTGGTAATTTGGTCGGGCCGTCAGGGCCGTTTGTGTCTTTTCCAGTTACTAAAATTATTGGATGGATTTATGTAGGTTTTTGGAAGGATTTGTGGTTTGGTTTGAGCAAGGTTTGATGCAAAAGTAAAAATAAAGGAAATTGTGCTGCAGCTGGGGTTTGAACTCGGGTCTCCTGGAAAGCTTGTGGGGATGTGTGCCAATTGAGCCATTAGTTGCTCTTGTTGCTCTTTCTGCATCACATCTTAGTTAACCTTGGATCTTTGGTGTTTGGTGCATTTGGTTAAATGAAATAGAAATTAGGTTTGTCCATCTTCTTCTCCAAAGTGTGTGGCCGCCCAAGCTTTGCTCTCCATTGCCTTGCCGAATTCTTCATCCTTGCAGCTCCCTTGGATCGTTCATCATCATTCGGGTAGGTATCGATCTCCCTCTTCTTCTTCTCATCCGTTTGGTGTCTTTGTTTGGCCAAGTGAATAGAGGAGTGTTGTGTGTGTTTGTGTTGATTGCGGCCAGCCGAGAGAAGCCCCAGCCAGCTGCCATCGTCGCACGTCCACCGGCCATCTCGCCACGCCGGATCGCGCCGGCAGCAGCCCAGATCGCTCGCTGCCGCGCACGGATCGCCCTTGCCGTCCACGGCCCGTCGCGGATCTCGATCTCGCAGCAACCGGCCCGGCCCTGCTCGGCCATCGCCCGGCCAGCGTCACGCCAGACCGCGACGCAGCAGCGAGACGCGACGCGCGCGCGCGCTTCACCGTGTCGCTTGCCGAAAGCGCGCGCCGCGACGCCAGACGTTCGCCCGCGCGCGCGTTTCTGAAAGCGGCTTCGCCATGTCCGCATCGCACGCCAGCGCGCCCGTGCGCCGTCGCGTGCCGCTCGCTGCCGAGTCCGTCGTCTGTCGTCGCGCGCCGCGCCCCATCCGCAGCAGCGGCCGGCGCCCGACCTGCCGTGCGGCTGCTAGCAACTCCAAGTTCGTGTCGGCGCGTGCGCGTGAGTGCCCGAGCCGAGCTTGTCTGTTCTATTGTTTTTAGACATTTTAGATGCTGATTATTATTGGTTTGCTAGGTTCCCGCTCGCTAGCTCGGGATTGTTCATGACTTAGGATTTGTGTGTAGAAGCCTCCGGAGACCAAGGTAAGGATTTCTTACAGAAGTTGTGTGGGCCTGCGGTATATTTGTGATTGTTGTTTTGTATGCTGTGTATGATTATTAGCATGTTTAGCCCTAGGTGCTCTCATTGCAATTCTCGGTGGCATGAACTCTTGTATTGTTTCTCATGTTAGCCCATGCTAGGTTGTTCCATTCGGCATGTTCGATATATGTTCTTGCTTTGTAGTATCTTGCTAGTTTTCCTTGTATCTGTTGAGCACGTATTGGGTGCATTGAATGAATTGTTATTATTGCTATGGTTTAGAGTTCGGGTAGGTAGCATCATCCGGCCGGATGCATAACGTAACTTGCATCCCCGGCGGGGACGTCACGAGATGGTACTCGTCCACGATCCCGTTAGGGTTTAGCTAACCCTAACTACCGCCCCGCAATCTTGGGTGAGGGTGGCGGTGTTAAATGCCCCAACGGTCGGGATGATGACTTGGCATTGCCTCGTCCCCCGGCGATCGGCACGTCCTCGGCGTGTTCGGCCGTAGCCCTTGATTGCCACTGTTAGGGCAGGACCGCTTCTGGTGTAAGCCTACCACGACCGGTTCCTTAGCCTCGAGTGCGGTGGTACAGTGACATAGTTCACGTGTCGAGTCTCACACCCCTATGTCGGTGACACCGATCCGGAGATTTAGTTAGGCATGGTGGTGAACACGGGTAGCTTGCCACTAGACCCGGCACCCCGAGTTTGCGGTAGCATGCGGTGCGCGCTTACGCTCATTCTGGCGCCATGGGAGAGCTCCTCGGGATCTTGAGCGAGTGCACCTTTTCGTATAGACGATGAAGCGGTGAGGCGGGACTTGTTCCGTATAGGGCGTATAGTGTGTTGTGGTATTTCCGGACTAAGACCACGAGTTGGCATCCGAGGTCCAAGTGTGGACTTAGCTATGTGCTCCGCTCTGTGTTTGTACTCATAGCTTGCATACATTCTTCTAGATGATCATGTATATCGTATTGTACCCGGTTGGGGATTCTTCTTGAGTAATACGTTACTCACCCTTATTCCGTGGTTTTCCACAGGTAACCAAGCGGGAGGCAGGATGGTGAAGGAGGAGCTGTGATCATGGAATCTCTTTGTCATCTCTGACCATTTTATTATATCATGACTCTTGACTTTTGTTATGTAACGACCCAGGTTTTCATCCCGGTCTTCCAGGTATGCCCTAGGGGTATTTTAGTAATTTGGTCGGGCCGTCGAGGACTGCGTTTATATCTTTTTCAGTTGCTAAAATTATTGGATGGATTTATGTAAGTTTTGAGGCTTTGTGGGTGTGTTTGGGCATGGGGAGATGCAAAAGGAAAATTGTGTGTTAAAGTGTGTTTGGTGGGTTTGAACCCGGGTGGTCGAGAAGTCGGTGGGTGGTGTGGCGGTTGAGCTATTGAGAGCTCTTGTTGCTCTTTCTGCATCACATCTTAGTTAACCTTGGATTTTTAGAGTTTTGGTGCATTTGGTTAAATGAAATAGAATTAGGTTATTCCATCTTATTCTCCAAAAACACCTCTTGGCGCCCAAGCTCTCCATCTCCATAGCCTTGCCGAGTTCTTCATCCTTGCATCTCCTTGGGTTCGATCATCATCATTTAGGGTAAGTCTTCGTCTTCTTCATCTTCTCATTTGGGTGTTTGTTGGCGAATGTAAGAAAAAGGGGTTGTGTGTGTGTGTGTGTTGTGCGGCCCGGTAGGAGGAGCGACCATCATCCTCGCCCGGCTCGCCACGCCCAGATCGGTCGAGCAGCCACATCGCGCGACGCACAGATCGGTCGAGCGACCTGTCGCACGCCCGGATCGGTCGAGCCAGCCCCGCCGACGCCCGGACTGTCCCAGCGGCCTCGCCGTTCGCCCAGCCAGCCGGATCGCCCGATCGCTCGCCGCCGAGAGGTCTCGCCAGCGCGGGCGCGTCCGGCCGATCGCTCGCACGCCCTCGCCGTGTCCGCTTGCCGAGCTGCTTGCGCGCGCGCCGCCGCTCGAGCGTTCGCGCGCGCCTTCGCCCGAGACGCCCGCGCTGCGCGCCGCCGTCGAGGCGCTCGCCTTCGCGCGCGCGCGTGTCCACGCTGCTGCGTGCGGCGCGCAGCGCGGTAGCGTGTCCGTCGTGCGTGCGGTAGCGCAACCGGTAGCGTGTCCTGCCGTGCCGTGCGGTAGCGGCCAGCGCCCGACCTTGCCGAGCGGCTTGCGCTGACCCCAAGCTCGTGTCGTCGCGCCGCGTGAGTTCCCCGAGCCGAGCTTGCTTTGTTTCTATTGTTGTTTAGATATTTTAGATCACGATTATTGTTGGTTTGCTAGGTTCCGCTCGCTAGCTCGGGATTGTTCGCATGACTTAGGATTTGTGTGTAGAAGTCTTCCGACCAAGGTAAGGATTTCTTACAGGGGTTGTGTGGACCTGCGGTATATTTGTGATTGTTGTTTTGTATGCTGTGTATGATTACTAGCATGTTTATCTCTAGGTGCTCATTCAGAATTCTGGTGGCATGATCTCTTGTATTGTTTCTCATGTTAGCCCATGCTAGGTTGTTCTGTTCTAGCATGTTCGATATCTGTTCTTGCTTCGTAGTATCATGCTAGGTTCTTTGTATCGATGAGCACGTATTGGGTGCATTGATTGAATCGTTATTATTGTTAAGGTTTAGAATTCGGGTAGATAGCATCATCGGGCCCGATGCATAAAGTATCTTGCATCTATGGCAAGGACGATTGAGACGATTCTCGTCCTTGGACCCCGTGAGGGATTAGCTATCCCAACCGGTAGGCCACGCAATCTTGGGTGAGGGTGGTAGTCTAAGCGATGCCCCAATGGTCGGGATGATGACTTGGCAATGCCTAGTCCCCACGGCGGTAAACGCGTCCTCGGCGTGTTGGCGGTAGCCCCTGATTGCCACACGATAAGGTAAGGATGGCTTCTGGTGTAAGCCTACCATGACCCGTTCCTTAGCCTCGGTGCGGTGGTACGGTGACATAGTTCACGTGTCCGAGTCTCACACCCCTATGTCGGTGACACCGATCAGGAGATTTAGTTAGGCGTGGTATCGGATATGGGCGGCTTGCCACTAGACCCGGCACCCCCATAGTCTGTAGAAGCGCGCGGTGCATCCTTACGCTCATTCTGGCGCCCCGTGGAGAGCTCCTCGGGATCTTGAGCGGTGCACCTTTCGTATCGGCGATGGCGGTGAGGCGGGACTTGTTTCCGTATAGTGCGTTTGGTGTGTTGTGGTATTTCCGGACTAAGACCCCGAGTTGGCATCCGAGGTCCAAGTGTGGACTTAGCTATGTGCTCCGCTCTGTGTTTGTACTCATAGCTTGCATACATTCTTCTAGATGATCATGTATATCGTATTGTACCCCCGGTTGGGGATTCTTACTGGGTAATTCGTTACTCACCCTTATTACGTGGTTTTCCACGGGTAATCAAGCGGGAGGCAGGATGGGTGATGGAGAGGCTGTGATCATGGAATCCTGCTTTGTCATCTCACGATTATTCTATTTTATTTATCATGACTCTTGACTTTTGGTTATTTCCCTGAATGCATGTAGGCGGGCACGAGAGCCCCAGGATGTTTTATTACGTTTTATGGATTCCAGCATAATTGTACTTGCGGTTTGTTTTAATGGTTTAAATAAATCTACGATCGAGTATGCTTTTAGAAATGTATGTTTTGGTTGTTGAATGTTTCTGTTTTTACTTGGAATTGAAATGTATTTTTCATAATGTCTTTTATTTTCACTACATGCATTGGGGTAAAGGCCCATTTAGAGCCCCTTTTGGGTCGGGTCTTTTCTGATTGGTATCGAGCTCGAGTCATAGACTTTGTAGAGTGACCTTTTGTTGTAGGTCGTCTTTCCCATGATCACCGGCACTCAGAAGCCGGTCATCAGTGCGCCTAAGTTTTTCTGTTTTAGAAAAGGGTTAAGAATTTACAATACCTTTCATCTAGTGTATGCCTTGTGTAGTGTTGTGGAGCGGAGGCGAAGCGAGTTACGGCTCGTTGTTGGTTTGGGCTTAGTGAGCCATCATGCCAACTTTTCATGATCGCAGCGGTTTGTTTAGCGGCTTGTTGAGGTATCGAGATAGATTCGGATGCCCCTGGGACATCGCCCCCAGAGGGAAGCGAGCTTAGTCTCCCATTGGCCATTTGTGGCCCAATTGTCGCTTTTCCCCTAGTGAGAGGGTGGAGGTGCTTTGTGCAGATCGCTAGTATGTTGATCGCACCCGAGAGATGCGGGACGCTTGGCATGTCCGACCGAGGAGTTGGACCGATCGTGTTGATGTTGAGGCCGCGCCCGGTTGTTAGGCCCGCATGCGATTTGGCCCGGCGATTGAGTTGCCTAGAGGAGGGGGTAGAGGCTAGCGGCGCCTCGAGTGAGACTCCTTGAGCGAGTGTGCTCCGGCCATGAGAGATTTGATGGCGAGTCTTTAGCTATCGAGAGCGGAGACCCAGCGCGATTTGTAGCGCGTAGTGAGGAGTCCCGGCACAGATAGCCCGGTGGTGAGAGTTTGTTTGAGCATTTTCCCCGGTAGCTCTTGTAGCCGGAGGTTCGGGAGGGCATGATCAGCGAGTTTATTGGATCGGTTTGTTGGCGTTGATGGAGACGCCTGAGGTTGGCAAATGGATGCCTGTAGAGCTCGATGTTTTAGTAAGTCCCTCTTGCTAGTAGTAAAGTAGTTGGCGAGTTTGAGTTTAGCATCCGTGTGTGGGATGCCCTGCTGCTCGAGAGGCCGAGGTGTGCCGTTCTGTCTTTGTTTGGTTCATCGGATGGTGGTGGAAGTCCCTTGTGAGAGGTGGACTAGCGAGTCTCCACCGATCGCCCGATTGTTTGGCAAGTTGCCGTGTTAGTGGGTGGAGGCGGATGAAGGGTCATCTTTGCCCCCTTGCGAGCCTCTTTTGTTGTTTAACATGCCCAGCTTCCTCGGATGTGGATTTGGTAGTAGTAGCACTTGAGGTGCATTGGTTGGTGTGCCACTTTGGCACTAAGTGCAGTTCGAGCTTGAGTTTGGCTTAGGCATAGCGGATGGTTCTATGCCGTTCGGAGTTCTGCGTACTCCTTTAGCCTTGGATCTGTTTATGGCGGTTGCACCGTTTAGGTCGTGCGGAGGGCTAGTTCGGTGGTAGTCAATGGACTACAAGCGAAAGGATGCTCGAGAGGAGCGGAGCCTCTTCCCAGTGTTTACGGAGGTTGAGTAAGTCGTGAGAGTTACCGGTTGGTAAATGTTGGTGCGCGTGAGTCTCGCGCTAGTGTTAAGGCCAAGAGATTTTCTTTGTGGTTGGTAGTGCGGTCAACTAACTTCGAGTGCCTAAAAATCGAGGAGAGTTGAGCATTGTAGATGCGAATTTGGTCAGTGAGGGACCATGAGTTGGATGCTTATCGGATGATTTGGATGCCTATGAGGCGAGTTGGATGCTTTTGAGGCGAGATGGTGATGCCTTGCGAGAGGTTTTGGATGCCTTAGGGGTAAGCACCCTTGGTAGAGGCTTGGTTCAAAGTAAGTTTGGTTTGGCATGATTATGCTTTGGTAAAGCAAGGTTGCCTCGATTTGAGTATCGTGCGGAGGTGGAACTTTTGGTGTTCCTTGGATTGTTTGTATCATTGCCGGGAGTTATCGTTGCTTTGTGGAAAAGCGCTTGTTAGTCTTGGATCTCTAAAGGAAGGTTGGGAGTTGTGCACACAAGTGTGTTTTGTGTGGTTCGTTACGTGGCGAGAGTTTGAGATCCATGTAGGGTTTTCTTTGGAGATCTCGTGCTCGGTTCCTTGAGAAGTTGGACTCGGTGGTTGTTGTAAGGCTTTGGTTGAGGTGGTAAGGATACCGTGCTCGTGGTATCAAGTTGTTGCTTAGGCAAGATTTGTTAAGTTGGGCCTAAGCTTGGTTGGCGGATCTTCTTGTTGATCGTTGGTTGGAGTTCGGTTGGAAACCGAACAAGAGCGATGGTAGCTAAGCGCGTGGTTTTCGATCGTCATGGCTAAGAGAGTTGTTCGGCTCCTTCCTTGGGTAGGAGTTATGTTGTGGCCGATGTTACGAGTAGGAGGATGCGCATCTGTGGCGTTTTGGGTCCTCCAGGTTCCCAAGGAGTTGGAGTTGGCTAGCATGGTTGGGATCTTTGGAAATTGGAGTTGTTGTTCAGGCGGTTATGCATTAGATCGTATCTTGCCGATTAGTGTGTGAGTCGAGGGTTGCCGAAGAACCCTAGGTTGTGGAGAGCCTCTCAGAGCTCGGTCGAGAGCCCGGCTAGTGAGTTTGATTGGCTATTTGGAGGCGTGTAGTTTGTAGCCTCGGTGGAGTTGCAGTGATCTTGGTAGACTAGCAAGCTAGTGTTTGTTTGGAGTAAAGTCGGAGTGGTTTCGGTGTGGTGGCAAGTTGGTGCTTGAGTGTTGACCAAGGTGTGGATTGGAGTTGCTAGAGTCTAGTTTTGCTCGTGGGGCGAGTGGTTTGTGCCATGTTGGTTGCTTTTTCTGTTTCCAGGATGTTGAGTTGCCCCGTTTGGCATTTGGAGGTTGATCTGAGATGGACCCTTGTTGTGCCCGTGAGATTAGGTGTTGTTGCTCTGGTGGAGCAAGGCGGTGAGCGTATGTGGAGTTCTCTGTCCGTTGGTTGTGCGCTTGTATGAGCCGTTTCCTTCGGAGAGTTGTCGAGTTACTCCCTTGGTCTTGGAGTTAATGGTGGAAGCGCTAGCTTGAAGGAAAAGTTTGTTGGTTTGCTTGGAAGTAGTCGTTTGTCGATTAAGCGGATTCTTGGATGGTGTTCTAGAATTTGTAGTAAAGGTTGTTCGCCTCTTGTGAGTGTTCGGCCAAGATTTGGTTCATTTGTTGTTTCGAGAGCTAGTTCGGTTCTAGTGGAGGCGTTGCCCCGAGGTCTTGTTCCTAGTCGGTAAGTTTTGGGAGTTGACCCCTCCCTCGCGATTGAGCAAGTCTTTGTTTGTTTGAGTTTGGTGGTCCGATTGGTTGAGTTTTCTCTTGGGTGTTGTTCCAAGAGAGTTGGTTGTTGTTGCCTTGGGTTTGAGCAAGTCAGCGAGCGTGTGTGGAGTTATTTGCCCATTCAGGAGTTTGCTTCTTTGGGAAGTCGTTTCCCGTTTGGCGGAGTCGGCTTAGCTCTGAGTTGTGTAGTCGATCGAGTAGCGCGCGGTCAGCCCAATGAGAGGGTTCTGCTTTGTGTTGTTAGCAAGCAAGAGTTGTTTGTTCCCGCAAGGAAGCGGAGGCCGGCCAGTAAGAGTTGAGTTGTTTACGGCAAGTTGTTGGTTCTTTGGGGATTGAAGATTTCCTTTCCCTCTAGCCTCTGTGGTGGTTGAGTTGCTCCTTGGAGGCCGGCCTCGAGTGATAGCTTGCGAGGTAGTCTTGCGAGTTCGTGTGGCTCGAGGATCCGTAAGCTTTGAGGTTGTCGTTATCAGTTTTCCTTGTGAGGTTTTGGGAGTGGAGCTTAGGTTGGAAGATGAGTTAGGCTTAGGCTTAAAGGGAAGTCCTTTGAGTAGCCGTTGGATTTTAAGAGTTGAGTTCTCACTGAGCAAGCCCTTCTCGGGCTTTGTTCCTAATGGTTGTGAGTTCCCGGTTGGCGTTAGTAGAGCGCGTTTGAGTGAGTTGGCACAGAGGTGCCGTGGCATTGGTTGGTAAGCCGTTGAGTACATTTTCCTCAAGGTGTTGTGTCGCAGATAGGCTGCGTGATGGTTTAGTCCTTGCTTCCCGAGTTTTCCTTGAGAGGAATGTTGGATGTTCCTTGCACTGGCGATTTTCTCCTTAAGATGGTTGCTTAAGTGTTGTGGGCGTGTTCTAGTTGGAGAAGTTTGTCTTTTTGGATCGATCGCGATTGGTGGTTCGTTTGTATCTCGTCGTTAAAGTGTAGTCAAGGTTTGAGGTTTGTTGGTCTTTTGTGAAGTAAGAGTAGGCCGTTTAGTTTTGGAATCTGGAAGGTTCAGATTGTTTGCTTGATTTGTTGTAGGGTTGAGTTTGTTTGTTGTTGTGTACGGTGTTTTTATGTATCGATGTTGGGGCGGCATGTGCCGGACCCATTGCTCATTGTGGACTTTGAGCCCTTGCGGTGATTGAGGGTTTGGGCTTGAGGAGAAGCCTATGAGTGTCTGGTCTTGAGTCGAAGGCGTTGCGTAGAAGTGAGATCCGTTGGTAAAAGTTTAGTGAAGGAGTCCGAGTTCGGAGGAGGCCGCTCGTGGCGGGAAGGGCGGGATGAGATTGCAGTATCTGTGTTGTTTTGAGTCTTAAGGACTTTCGAGGACGAAAGTCATAAAAAGGAGGAATATTGTAACGACCCGAGTTTTCATCCGGTCTTCGGTATGCCCTAGGGGTATTTTAGTAATTTGGTCGGGCCGTCAGGACCGTTTATATATATTTTTCGGTTGCTAAAATTATTGGATGGATTTATGTAAGTTTTGAGGCTTTGTGGGTGTGTTTGGGCATGGGGAGATGCAAAAGGAAAATTGTGTGTTAAAGTGTGTTTGGTGGGTTTGAACCGGGTGGTCAGAGAAGTCGGTGGGTGGTGTGGCGGTTGAGCTATTGAGAGCTCTTGTTGCTCTTTCTGCATCACATCTTAGTTAACCTTGGATTTTTAGAGTTTTGGTGCATTTGGTTAAATGAAATAGAATTAGGTTATTCCATCTTATTCTCCAAAAACACCTCTTGGCGCCCAAGCTCTCCATCTCCATAGCCTTGCCGAGTTCTTCATCCTTGCATCTCCTTGGGTTCGATCATCATCATTCCGGGTAAGTCTTCGTCTTCTTCATCTTCTCATTTGGGTGTTTGTTGGCGAATGTAAGAAAAAGGGGTTGTGTGTGTGTGTGTGTTGTGCGGCCCGGCCGAGAGGAGCGACCATCATCCTCGCCCGGCTCGCCACGCCCAGATCGGTCGAGCCGCCACATCGCACGCCCGATCGGTCGAGCCGGCCTGTCGCGACGCCCGGTCGGTCGAGCCACCTGCCGCGACGCCCGGACTGTCCCGGCCAGCCTCGCCGTTCGCCCGCCAAGCCGAATCGCCCGATCGCTCGCCACGACGCGAGAGGTCCTCGCCAGCGCCGGCGCGTCCGGCCGTCGCTCGCACGCCCTCGCGCGTGTCCGCTTGCCGAGCTGCTTGCGCGCGCGCCGCCGCTCGAGCGTTCGCCGCGCGCCTTCGCCCGAGCCGCGCGCGGCGCGCGCGCGCCGCCGTCGAGCGCTCGCCGCGCGCGTGTCCACTGCTGCCGTGCCCGGTAGCGCGGCAGTAGCGTGTCCGTGTGCGTGCCGGTAGCGCGCACCGGTAGCGTGTCCCTGCCGTGCGGTAGCGCGGCCAGCGCCCGGCCTTGCCCGAGCGGCTTGCAGCGACCCCAAGCTCATGTCGTCGCGCCGCGTGAGTTCCCCGAGCCGAGCTTGCTTTGTTCTATTGTTGTTTAGATATTTTAGATATGCGATTATTGTTGGTTTGCTAGGTTCCGCTCGCTAGCTCGGGATTGTTCATGACTTAGGATTTGTGTGTAGAAGTCTTCCGACCAAGGTAAGGATTTCTTACAGGGGTTGTGTGGACCTGCGGTATATTTGTGATTGTTGTTTTGTATGCTGTGTATGATTACTAGCATGTTTATCTCTAGGTGCTACATTGCAATTCTGGTGGCATGATCTCTTGTATTGTTTCTCATGTTAGCCCATGCTAGGTTGTTCTGTTCTAGCATGTTCGATATCTGTTCTTGCTTCGTAGTATCATGCTAGGTTCTTTGTATCGATGAGCACGTATTGGGGTGCATTGATTGAATCGTTATTATTGTTAAGGTTTAGAATTGGGGTAGATAGCATCATCGGGCCCGATGCATAAAGTATCTTGCATCTATGGCAAGGGCGATTGAGACAGATTCTCCGTCCTTGGACCCCGTGAGGATTAGCTATCCCAACCGGTAGGCCCGCAATCTTGGGTGAGGGTGGTAGTCTAAGCGATGCCCCAATGGTCGGGATGATGACTTGGCAATGCCTAGTCCCGGCGTGAAACGCGTCCTCGGCGTGTTGGCGGTAGCCCTTGATTGCCACACGATAAGGTAAGGATGGCTTCTGGTGTAAGCCTACCATGACCCGTTCCTTAGCCTCGGTGCGGTGGTACAGTGACATAGTTCACGTGTCCCAGGTCTCACACCCCTATGTCGGTGACACCGATCCGGAGAGATTTAGTTAGGCGTGGTATCCGGATATGGGCGACTTGCCACTAGACCCGGCACCCCCATAGTGCTGTAGAAGCACGCGGTGCATCCTTACGCTCATTCTGGCGCCCACCGGAGAGCTCCTCGGGATCTTGAGCGGTGCACCTTTCGTATCGGCGGTAGGCGGCGGTGGCGGGACTTGTTCCGTATAGTGCGTTTGGTGTGTTGTGGTATTTCGGACTAAGACCCCGAGTTGGCATCCGAGGTCCAAGTGTGGACTTAGCTATGTGCTCCGCTCGTGTTTGTACTCATAGCTTGCATACATTCTTCTAGATGATCATGTATATCGTATTGTACCCGGTTGGGGATTCTTCTTTGGGTAATTCGTTACTCACCCTTATTACGTGGTTTTCCACGGGTAATCAAAGCGGGAGGCAGGATGGGTGATGGAGGAGGCTGTGATCATGGAATCCTGCTTTGTCATCTCACGATTATTCTATTTTATTTATCATGACTCTTGACTTTTGGTTATTTCCCTGAATGCATGTAGGCAGGCACAGAGCCCCCGGGATGTTTTATTACGTTTTATGGATTCCGGCATAATTGTACTTGCGGTTTGTTTTAATGGTTTAAATAAATCTACGATCAGTATGCTTTTAGAAATGTATGTTTTGGTTGTTGAATGTTTACATTTTTACTTGGAATTGAAATGTATTTTTCATAATGTCTTTTATTTTCACTACATGCATTGGGGTAAAGGCCCATTTAGAGCCCCTTTTGGGTCGGGTCTTTACATGTTATTTCCCCTGAATGCATGTAGACGGGCACGGAGCCCTAGGATGTTTTCTTACGTTTTATGGATTCCAGCATATTTGTACTTGTGGAATGTTTAAATGGTTTAAATAAATCTACGATCGAGTATGCTTTTAGAAATGTATGTTTTGATTGTTGAATGTTTACTTTTTACTTGGGATCCGAAATTTATTTTTCATAATGTCTTTTATTTTGAATACATGCATTGGGGTAAAGGCCCATTTAGAGCCCCTTTTGGGTCGAGTCTTTACAGCTATCAACAGGGCCCTAGAGGGCTCCCTCCACCAAACTTACCTCCATGCAAGCAACGGAACGAAGCTTGCCTCAAATATGAAACACGTCTCACAAGTCCAAACGATAACACATACAGGCTTAACCCTCTAACTTAGGCTTATTGCACCTTCCCACCGAAACTTTACAAACGGGACTCCACTACCCGATTAACACCATCTACCAAGAACCAGAATACCAATAATGGCTGGCAGAGCACAAGCTACACTAACCAGCAAGGATCCCTCAAAGGTCAAGACCCTAATCCAGCCACAATGGTGCAACCTCATCCCACAACTGATACAAAGGGGTTCCTCAACTACAAAGGTGCAACAGCTCCCAGGCCAAACACACGAAGTACCTTAGCTGACTAGGCCCAACACTCATAAGAGGCAGAACAACCCTACTGCAACTTCCTGAACACCACTCAAGAGTCCGCTTAACTGGACAAAAAACTGCTTCCAAGCAGCCAACAAACGTTTCCCTCTTGCTAGCACCACTACCATCAACTCCAAGACCAATGGAGTAACCTGACAACTTCTATGAGGAAACTGTTCCCACAAGCGGACAACCGATGGACAGAGAGCTCCACACACGCTTGCTGTCTTGCTCTGCTAAAGCAACAACATCTAAAACTCACTGGGCAACAACAGGGGGTTCCACCACAAACTGAATCGCCAACCACACACTAGCCAGGACTCACCTCCAAATGCCAAAGGGGGCTACTCTCAACATCCTGGAAACAAGAAAACAACCAACAGGGCACGAACCACTCGCCCCACGAGAAAAACTAACTTCTAGCAACTCAAAACCACACCTTGGACAACACCAAGCACCAACTTGCCACCACAACGGAACCAATCCGGACTCTACTCCAACAAACTCTAGCTTGCTAGCCTACCAAATCTGCCAGCAACTCACCCGAGGTCTACAACCTACACGACTCCAGCTTGCAGGCTAAAACTCACTACCTGGGTCTTACTGAGCTCTGGTGAGGCTCTCCACAACTAGGGTTCTTCGGCAACCCTCGACACACACTGTCGTCTAACGATCTAACAGACAACTGCCTGAACAAACAACTCCCCTTTTCCAGCATTACAACTATGCTGGCCTACTCCGAACCTCAAAACGAAAAAGACCAGAAACGCTTCAGAATGTGTCATCCTCCTACTCAAAGCATCAGCCACATCGTAGCTTCCATCCAGGGTAAGGATTTCGAGCAACACTCTTAGCAACTACGGTCAGGAACTACGTGGCTTCGCTACAACCACCATTTGTTCAATACCATCTGAACTCCAACCATGAACCACAAGAGGTTCCACCAACCAAACTTAGGTCCAACCTAACAAAACTTGCCTAACCAACAACCCGACTACGAGCACGGTATCCTTACAAACTCAACTAAGGCCTTACAACATCCACCTGGAGTCCAACTTCTCCAAGAACTGAGCACCAATTCTCCAATGCAAACCCTACATGGTTCTGAAACTCTCGCCACCAGAACGAACTACATAAAACACACTTGTGTGCACAACTCCCAACCTTCCTTCAGAGATCCAAGACTAATAGGTGCTTTCCAAAAGGCAACACTAACTTCTGGCAGAGATACAATCAACCAGAGGAACACCAAAAGTTCCATCCCACACGATACTCAAAGCTGTGGCAACCTTGCTCTACTTAAGCATAACAATGCCAAATCGAACTTACCTTATACCAAGACTCTACCAAGTGTGCTTTACAGATAAGACATCCAACTCATCTCATGAGGCATCTAACTCATCTCATAAGCATCCAACTCATCTCATAGGCATCCAACTCACGGTCCCTCTGCTGGACCAAACTCGCATCAACAATGCTCAACTCTCCTCAGATTTAGGCACTCGAAGGTAGTTGACATTACTACCAACCACAAAGATCTCTTGGCCTTAGCACTAGCGTGAGACTCACGCGCACAAACACTTACCAACCATCAACCTGTTGACTTACTCAACCACCGGTAACTCTAGGAAGAGGCTCCAGCTCCTCTCGAACATCCTTTCGCTTGTAGTCCTACGACTACCACTGAATTAGCTCTCTTGCACGACACTGAGCAGTGCAAGCGCCATAAAGCGGATCAAAGGCTAAGCGAGTCTTTGAACTCGGACGGGTCATAGAACCATCTGCTATACCCATGCCAAACTCAGGCCTGAACCAAACTTAGTGCCAAAGCGGCACACCAACCAATGCACCTCAAGTGCCACTACTATCAAATCCACATCTTACTACAAATGGGGCCAGCAAGGTCACAACCTCAAGTGACAAAAACTATGGCTAGGCATACAAGAGCTCAAACTCAAACAACCATGCCTATGGCATCTCATCAAACTAAAGTCTCACTGCCTACTCTTGCATCTCCACATGATGCTCTACTAAACTCTGGCCGGATCTCTCAACATGCAGCAGCTAGCCTACTCTAGGGGCTCACCATAAGAAGAGTGTTCAACACTACAAGACAACTGAGGAAACCACCAACGGATCAAGTCCGATGGGAACACTGCTCGCTGCACCCTTAACCACAGGGTTCCGGCTTACTGGCTTAAAAAAAACAACAATTAACCAGAGCACAAAGATGTCTCCACATCCTCCACGAAGGCTACTAACTCTGCAGCCACTCTTTGGGCAATCAACAATCTGCTAAGGTTCAAGATCAACACTTGAACTACCTAGGCTAATCCACACTGGAACCTGCTTCACAAGCATCAACATGAGTAAAGCCATAGCTAACTCCTCTCCTGGAGTGGTACTCTAGAGCAAAACACCTCCACCCTCTCTCTAGGGGAAAACTAACAACTGGGCCACAAGTGGCCTACGGGAGTCTAATCTCTGCCTCCCTCTGGAACGATGTCCCAGCGGTATCTGAATCTATCTGGATACTGACGACTAGTTTGCTATCATACTTCTTACACTGCGGGAAGTTGGCATGATGGTGCTCTGGACACAAACCAACAACGAGTCAGAACCTGCTCGTCTCCGCTCCACAACACTAAACAAGGCATACACTATATGAAAAGTATTGTAAATTCTTAACCCTTTTCTAAAACTGTAAACTTAGGGGTACCTGATGACTGTCGGAGTGCTGATGATCATGGAAAAACGACCTACAACAAAAGGTCAGTCTACAGAATCTATGACTCTGAGCTCTGATACCAACTGTAAATACCCGACTCGAATGGGGTCCTAAAATAGGCATTTACCTCAATGCATGCTTTTAAAACCTAGAAATAAATAATATGCAATGTGTATGCCAGATTCTGATTAAAACAAAAAGCAGTAAACATCCATTTAAAAAAACAACAAAATGTCCTGGAACCTGTCCCTGTTTCCAAGCACCTGTTCCAAGCTAAATACAATTTAAAACGTACTCTGATCAGAGATTTAATTCACATTCAAATCCAAAAATGGTTTACATCAGTGTTAAAATCCGGGCAACAACTAGAAAACAACCTAAGGGCTCCGTGCCCAACTACATGCATTCAGAGGACATTTAAAACATAAAACATAAATGCAAGACCCAGAGTTCGAAACAACGGGTTTCCATGATCACAGCTCCTCCTCCAGCCATCCTGTCTCACACCATGGTTACCTGTGGTAAACCACAAAATAAGGGTGAGTAACGAATTACTCAGTAAGAATCCCCAACCAGGGTACAATACGATATACATGGTCATCTAGCAGAAAGGTATGCAAGCTATGAATATAAAACACGAAGAAGAGAGCACATAATTTGAAATCCACACATAAACTTCGGATGCCATCTCAGGGTCTTACTCCGGGATAATCCACATCATGATACGATCCTATACGAGAAACAAGTCTCGGCCTCAGCCTGTCTACTGTTGATACGAAAGGTGCACTGGCTCACAATCCCGAGGAGCTCTCCAGTCGGCTCTATAATGAGCGTATGCTCGCACCGCATGCTACTGCAAACCATGGAGGGTGCCGGGTCTAGTGGCAAGCTGCCCAAGTCCAGTCACCATGCCTAACTAAATCTCTGGATCGGTGTCACTGACATAGGGGTGTGAGACATGGACAAGTGAACTATGTCAGCCTGAACCACCAGACCTGGGGCTAAGGAACCGGTCGTGGTAGGCTTACACTAGGAAGCCGTCCTTGCCCGATCAGGTGGCAATCAAGGGCTACTGCTGAATACGCTGAGGACGTGCCGGCTGCTGGGGACAAGGCAATGCCATGCCATCATCCCGACTGTTGGGGCATTTAACAGTCTGCCACCCTCACCCAAGATTGCAGGGCCTACCGGTAGGGTTAGCTAAACCCTAACGGGGTCTAGGGACGAGAGTCTTGCCTCGCACGTCCTGCCAGTGGATGCAAGGTACTTTATGCAACCTGTCCCGGATGATTCTACCTATCTGAACTCTAAACTATAACATCAACAACAAACAATCCAATACGTGCTCAATAGATACAACGAACCTAGCATGATACTACGAAGCAAGAACAGATAACGAGCATGCCAGAACAGAACAACCTAGCATGGAATAACATGAGAAACAACGTAAGAAATCATGCCAGTCGGGAATTCAGAACAGAGCACCTATCACTAAACATGTTGATAAACACAAACAAGCATACAATCAGCAATCACATAATATATCGCAGGGCCCACACAACTCCGGTAAGAAATCCTTACCTGGTCAGAAGGCAACTACACACAAGAATCCTAAGCTGCGATCGATCCCGAGCTAGCTAACGAGAACCTAAGAAACACAACAATAATCACAATCCATAGGCCTAAATATAATAAAATAAATAGGGCTCGGCTCGGGAGCAACTCACGCGGCACGGCTAACGCTCAGACGGATAAGTTTGACGGGCGCGTGGCTTCTGCTGGCTTTGGCTGATGGGCGACGAGGGCTGCGTGTTTGGGCGTGCTAGCACGAGCGCTGGCGCTGGCTCTTGTGGTGAGCGTCTTGGCGGCGGCTGAGGGGTGGTGCTGCTGTGTATGTGGCGCGACGAGCGAGCAGCGAGACAAAGCGCGCGCGGCGCAGACAGACAGCAAACGCGGGCGTCTTGTGCCTTCTTTGGGCTTGGGAGAAGAAGCTTGGGGCGGAAATGGAGCTTGGAGGAGAAACCCAAAAAAACCTAATTTCCTTTCATTTAATCAAATGCACCAAAACCCAAAGGACTCAAGGCTAACCAAGATATGCAGCAGAAAGAGTAACAAGATCACCTGGTGGCTCAACTGGCCACACCACCCACCTGACTTTCTAGCAATCCCAACAAACACACCTTTATTCCTCAATTTTGCTTTTGCATCTCACCATGCCCAAACACATCCACAAAGCATCAAAATCCTACTTAAGTCCAACCAATAATTTTAACAACTGAAAAAGACATAAACGGTCCTGACGGTCGAACCAAATTTCCAAAATACCCCTAGGGCATACCTAGAAGACCGGGATGAAAACCTGGGTCGTTACACCTGATTAGCAACACCCTGGGCTAATAAGGACAGCACACACCGGGCTAGTCTTGGGGCAACATGGGTAGTAACACACAGGGCTATCGCGGGATCATCAACACACTGGCCAATCGTAGCAACTGGTCAGCACTTCTTGGGCCAACAAGGGACAGCTTACACTGGGCTAGTCCTGGACTACAACACACTGGGCAGTCCTAAACAAACTGATCTAGCACACAACCTGACTAACACTTGGGACTCTCTAATGACTCTAACACACTATTACAGTCATGGTATAATAATTACTATGTTTAGGATATAAGAATGTAAAGCGGATAGATAAACAGTCAATAGGAAGAGCAGCACATCAACATGATATATTCTACATGCCAACCCTAACAATAATCCCAGAAGACCTAGCTACATCCATGCTAAAGCATACATCACCACAGAGCATATACAACATACATTTCCATTTTACACACAAGAGAGAATAAACAGAGTTAAGCATCTACAAGCACAAACTCTTCCAGGGTACCTGCAAAAGCCTATCCACTAACAGTTTATATTTTCCAGACAACCTGCATAGAAGCCTAATCGACTAATAGTTATAAAGTCCAGACAACCTACATAAAAGCCTATCCACTAACAGTTATAAAGTCCAGACAACCTGCATAAAAGCCTATCCACTAACAGTTCATACAAACACACAACTAAGTGTAACGGCCCAGTTTTCTATTTCGGTTCCCAGGTGTTTCCGGTTCATTATTCGGATGTTCGGATGGGCCGTTAGAGCTATTTTAACCCTTAGGGGTATTTTGGTCTTTTTGCACCCGGTAAGGGTTTTGTGGATTTTCAAGACTTCGGGGTCACTCCTGCCCTTGTCGAGGCTTGATTGTTGTTGGTTGCAGGACCCAAGAAGTTCGGGCTAGTTGGTTGGAAGTTTGGAGGTGATTTGGTAATTAACAAAATTATTGTTAATTTAAGTGCTTCCATTGGGATTTGAACCCTTGCCCTTGATGGTGATTTGGAAGCTTGGTTTAAATGAGTTTTAATAAGGAGAAAAGGTTGCTTCAGCTGGGAATCGAAGGAGGAAGCCTGGGGAAGAGATTTAGGTCACCAAGACCTATTTAAATTAGGAAAAGGAAAGAAAATCAAAAAGATCCCATTCCCCTTTTTTTACCTCTCTCTCTTTCTCTCTCTCTCCTTGCCGACCTCACCAAGAAACCCAACCGAGCCGCACCGAGCCACCCCGAGCCACCAGCCCCCTAGCGGCGACCTGCACGCCATCGCCCGATCGCCCGACCATCGCACCTTGTCGCCCGGTAAAGCGGCCAGACGCGCGCATCGCGGCCGGCGGCCCGTTGCCTAGACTCGGGCGGCCGTAGCGCGTCGCGCCACGGCCGTCGCCAGCGCCCGCGCGCAGCGCTAAGCGTCGGGCGTCTCGTCGTCTGCTGCGCGCGCCGCGGCGCGCTCTCGCATCCAGCGCCGTCTGCGCCTGCACGACCGTGTCGCCAGCGCTCGTCCGCGCGCCTGTCCCCTGCCGCGCCAGCGTCCGTGTCGCCGTGCTAGCGCCGGTTCCCTGCCGCTCCAGCGTGCCCAGCAGTGCCCAGTCTGCTCGCCCCAGCTGCACGTCCTGCCTGCCCACCTGCCGCCGAGAGTCTGTTTTGCCGAGATAGATGGGACCGAGACCTAGTGCCTTCTCGGTTGGTAATTCCCGAGCCTCCACTCTTTTGGACCTTAAGATGTTAGTTGTTGGTTGCTTAATTAGGATGATTTTTATTGTTTGCTTAGGTTGCTCGGGTACATTTAGAAGCTCGAGGGTTGCTTGTTGGTTGAGGTAGTTAGTTATGCTTGTTCCCAGGTAAGGATTTCTTACCGTGGTTGTGTGGACCCTGCGATGCTATCATGATTGTGCCTTGTATGCTTGGTTGTTGTTATGAGTATGTTAGCTATTAAATAGCTTGTGTTTGAAATCTTGCTAGCATGTTGCTTGTTGTTCATGTTATTGCCATGCTAGGTTTGTTCTTCCAGCATGCCATGTCTTGTGATTGTATGAAATTTCCAGTGGGTAGGTTACATGTTTTCTCTTGCTTCCAGATCGTGTTGCTCTTGTGTCCCTGATATATTCTGTTAGTTCCATGCAAGGGGTTTAATTATCTTGGCATACCTTGTTCTATTTTATCCTGTTAGTTCCGTGCCAGGCATAGGCGGGTGATGTATAGTGTAGAATACTGTAGGGGTAACTAGTTTAGGTCCCGCTTGAATAAGACCCCGATGGACATCCGGAGGTGTAAGACCCCGATGGGCATCCTAGGTGTGTAAGTCCCTGATGGGCATCACTGAGTTGGAGGTGTAAGACCTTGATGGGCATCCTAGGTGTGTAAGTCCACGATGGGCATCACCGAGTTGGAGGTGTAAGACCGATGGGCATCCTAGGTGTGTAAGTCACGATGGGCATCACCGAGTTGGAGGTGTAAGAATCGATGGGCATCCTAGGTGTGTAAGTCCCCGATGGGCAAAGACCGAGTTGGAGGTGTAAGACACGATGGGCATCCTAGGTGTGTAAGTCCCGATGGGCATCAATGAGTTGGAGGTGTAAGACCCTGATGGGCATCCTAGGTGTGTAAGTCCCCGATGGGCATCACTGAGTTGGAGGTGTAAGACCCTGATGGGCATCCTAGGTGTGTAAGTCCCCGATGGGCATCACTGAGTTGGAGGTGTAAGACCCCGATGGGCATCCTAGGTGTGTAAGGCCCCACTGGGCATCACTGATTCTGGAGGTGTAAGGCCCCGATGGGCATCCTAGGTGTGTAAGGCCCCCTTTGGGCATCACCGATTACGGAGGTGTAAGGCCCCGATGGGCATCCTAGGTGTGTAAGGCCCCACTGGGCATCACTGAGTCCTAGGTGTGTAAGGCCCCACTGGGCATCACTGAGTCCTAGGTTGTGTGAGGTCCGAAGGGCATCCAAGTGTAGAACCTAGGATAGGCTGTAGATGAAAGCCCTTGAATAGGCTCGCTCTAGAAGTAGCTCATATCCTAATTCAACCGTTTTGCATTTAAGTCATTTTTTTATTTGCATGTATACTAGGGTGCTAGATGACTGATGTATCGTATTGTACCCCGATTGGGGATTCTTACTGAGTATGTTTATACTCACCCTTATTTTTGTGGTTTTTCCACCATGTAACTTGGCACAGCACCAGGACGGCTAGCGGAGGGAGCTGTTTGATCATGGGGGCTGCCGGCACTCTGTCGTTTATTGTTTGCATTTATTTATTCAGCATGTAGATGGACATGAGTCCTAGGGGAATGATCTTAAAGTTGTTTAAACTGTTTTGAATGTTCTTTTATAAATACTGGCCAGGCTTATTTTACCTTGATTGGATTTTCTTTATGAAAATTGTTGGTTATGTTTTAAGTGTTCCCCGTTTCCAAATGTTTTGAAAAAGTTTTAAATATGAGCACTAAACCGCTTGTTGCAATATTTAACTTGCAT
>CM071855.1:22900084-23091820 GCA_036507275.1 Sicyos edulis | reverse complement strand
GGGCTCTAAATGGGCCTTTACCCCAATGCATGTAGTGAAAATAAAAGACATTATGAAAAATACATTTCGGATTCCAAGTAAAAACGAAACATTCAACAACCAAAACATACATTTCTAAAGCACACTCTGATCGGAGATTTATTTAAACCATTAAAACAATCCACAAGTACCAATATCTTTGGAATCCATAAAACGTAAGAAAACATCCTGGGGCTCTGTGCCCGTCTACATGCATTCGGGAAAATAATAAAAAGTGAAGAGTCATGATAATTAAAATAAATAATCGGAGATGACAGCGGGTTCCATGATCATAGCTCCTCCTTGACCATCCTGTCTCCCGCCTTGATTACACATGTGGAAAACCACGGAATAAGGGTGAGTAACGAATTACCCAGTAAGAATCCCCAACCGGGGTACAATACGATATACATGATCATCTAGAAGAATGTATGCAAGCTATGAGAACAAACACGAGAGCGGAGCACATAGCTAAGTCCACACTTGGACCTCGGATGCCATCTCGGGGTCTTAGTCCGGAAAATACCACAACACACTAAACGCACTATACGGGAACAAGTCCCGCCTCGGCTGTCTCTCATCGTCGATCACGAAAGGTGCACTCGCTCAAGATCCCGAGGAGCTCTCGATCGTGTAATGGCGTAAGCGCGCACCGCATGCTCCGCAAACTGCGGGGTGCGGGTCTAGTGGCAAGCTGCCCGAGTTCGATCACCATGCCTAACTAAATCTCGGATCGGTGTCAGCGACATAGGGTGTGAGACACGGACACGTGAACTATGTCGGCTGTACCCACCGCACTCCGGGCTAAGGAACCGGTCGTGGTAGGCTTACACCGAGAAGCGGTCCTTGCCCTAACAGTGGCAATCAAGGGCTCTGGGCGAACACGCGAGGGCGTGTCGATTGCCGGGGGCGAGGCAATGCCAAGTCATCATCCCGACCGTTGGGGCATTTAACGATGCCTGCCACCCTCACCCAAGATTGCGGGGCCTACCGGTTGGGATAGCTAATCCCTCACGGGGTCCAAGGCGGAGAAGCTGTCTCGAGCGTCCTTGCCATAGATGCAAGATACTTTATGCATCGGGCGGATGATTCTATCTACCTCAATTCTAAACCTTAACAATAATAACGATTCAATCAATGCGGTCAATACGTGCTCATCGGATACAAAGAACCTAGCATGATACTACGAAGCAAGAACGGATATCGAACATGCTAGAATAGAACAACCTAGCATGGGCTAACATGAGAAACAATACAAGAGTTCATGCGATCGAGAATTGAAGCGAGCACCTAGGCTAAACATGCTAGTAAACATACACGGGCATACAAAACAACAATCACAAATATACCATGAGTCCACACAACCCCGGTAAGAAATCCTTACCTTGGTGGAAGACTTTTACACACAAATCCTAAGGCTGCGGAACAATCCCGAGCTAGCGGCGGGAACCTAGCAAACCAACAATAATCGATATCTAAAATATCTAAACAACAATAGAACAGCAAGCTCGGCTCGGGGAACTCACGCGCGCGAGCGACGACCACGAGCTTGGGGCTCAACAACAAGCTGGCTCGGCAAGGCCGGGCGCTTGGCCGTTGTTGCACGCACAGGACACGCGCTGGTTGGCTTGCCGCACGGCACGGCGCAGACACGCTGTGCTGCACTGCAATGCACGACAGCAGCGCGGCGACGGCGCTGTGTCTGGACGAGCGCTTGCGCGCGCGTCGGCGTCTGGCGGCGTAGCGGCGAGCAACTCGGCGAGGGCGCGCGGCGAATCGCGCGAGCGAGCGCGCGCGGCGGCGAGCGGCTCGGCAAGCGGACACGGCGAGCGCGTGCGAGCGATCGGGCGATCTTTCTGGCGAACGAACGCGAGGCCGCTGCTGGCGAACGGCGAGGGCTGCTGCGGAACAGTCTGGGCGTCGCGGCGGTAGCTCGACCGATGAGGCGTCGCGGCGGCTGGCTCGGCCGATCTGGGCGTCGCGGCGGGCTGCTCGGCCGATCTGGGCGTCACGACGTGGCTGCTCGACCGATCTGGCGTCTGAGTGGGTGGTGGGGATGATGGCTTTGCTCCTCTCATTTGTTTGCTACACACACACACACAACCCCTTTTTCTTACATTCGGCCAACAAACACCCAAATGAGAAGATGAAGAAGACGAAGACTTACCCGGAATGATGATGATCGAACCCAAGGAGATGCAAGGATGAAGAACTCGGCAAGGCTATGGAGATGGAGAGCTTGGGCGGCCAAGAGGTGTTGTTGGAGAATAAGATGAAATAACCTATTTCTATTTCATTTAACCAAATGCACCAAAACTCCAAAATCCAAGGTTAACTAAGATGTGATGCGAGAAAGAGTAACAAGAGCACCTAATGGCTCATTTGGCACACCTCTCTACAAGCTTCCCGGGAGACCGGGTTCAAACCAGTTTGCGGCACAATTTCCTTTATTTTTACTTTTGCATCAAACCTTGCTCAAACCAAACCTCAAACTCCTCCAAAATCCTATATAAAACCATCCAATAATTTTAGTAATGGGAAAAGACACAAACGACCACGACGGCCCGACCAAATTACCAAATTACCTAGGGCATACACGGAAGGCCGGGAAGAAAAACACAGGTCGTTACAATATTCCCTCCTTTTATGACTTTCGTCCTCGAAAGTCCTTAAAACAAACATTTCGGGGTAATGCAACCTCATCTCGTCTTCCCGCTCCCAAGTGGCCTCCTCGAGAATCCCGACTCTCCACTTTGAACCTTTACCAAACGAATCTCGCGATTACGCAACGTCTTGGTCTCAAAGGCAAGGATCCTCAGCGCTTCTCCTCGAAGTTCAAATCCTCATTCAGTGCAAAGGCTCAAAGTCCACAATGTGCGGCGGGTCCGGGCACATCTTTGCCTCAACATCGATACATGGAAAACACTATGCACTGCGATAGTGACGGAGGTAGGGCTAACCGGTAAGCAACTCTGCCAATCCTCTCTAGGATCTCAAATGGACCAACAAAGCGGGGACTCAACTTCCCACGCTTGCAAACCTCGGAACACCTCGCATCGGAGCAACCTTAAGGAACACATGCGACCAACCTCAAACTCCAAATCTCGGCGCCGAACATCGGCGTAACTCTTCTGCACTGCTCTGACGATGTCAACATCTGAGCTCTAATCTTACTCGCTGCGCACCATTGGTCAAGCTGCGATAACTCGGGACCCAAAACACATCTATCACCAACCTCTTCCCGAACCACGGGGGACGACAACGCTTACCATACAATGCCTCAAATGGAGCCATCAGAGATCGTCGACTGGTAACTATTGTTATAGGCAAACTCCATCAAAATCTGAATCTTCGGTCCCAAGCGCACGGGAAATCCAACACACAAGCCCTCAACATATCCTCGAGAATCGATTCACTCTCTCGATCGACCATCCGTCGAGGGTGAAAAATGTCTCTTGAAAGCGCACTCTGTGCCCAAACCCTTACGGGCGCTCTCGAAACGAGAAGTGAACCGCGAGTCACGATCGGACACAATCCTCACCGGCACACCATGATAACGGATGATCTGCTCCAAAAACAAGCTGCCCCTTTGTTCCCGCGGTATAAGTGTCTCTCAGGGAATGAAGTGTGCGCTCTTGATCAAGCGGTCGACTATCACCCAAATCGAGAGAACTTCCTCGGAGTCCTTGGCAAACCGGAGATGAAGTCCATAGAGATCTCTTCCCATTTCCACTGGGGTACACTCGATGGGCATTGCAAACAAACCTCTGTGGCCTCTGCACAGGTGCCTTCACTTGGCGACAAGTGAGACAGGGTGACAAACTCTGCCACATCTCTCTTCATCCCCATCCACGAGAAAGTGCGCTTAAGGTCTGATACATCTTGGTACCCCGGGTGCCAAGCAAAAGAAGACAGTGGGCCTCAGAGCAACTCGGCTCATGGAACTGCAATGTCCGGAACACACAACCGGCCTCTATAAGTCAACCCAACATGCTGGTGAATATACAAAGTCAAAGTCACCGTCGGCACTAACTCTATCAACCAATCTCTTAAGTGCGGGGTCACCCAGCTGGCTGTCTATAATCCATTTGCCGAATCGGCGGTGAGCAGTCAAGCCCAGCTACCTAGCGGTAACCTCTCCCAACAACACCGCAACCTCAGCCGCTCGAACTCTCTCTGCAAAGCGGTGGGAACTCAACAACGCCGCGCGAGTCGCGGCGTCTTTACTGCTCAAAGCATCGGCCACTACATTGGCTTTACCGGATGGTACAAAATCTCGCGATCATAATCCTTTACCAACTCTAACCATCTCCTCTGCCTCATATTCAACTCCTTACGAGTAAACAGAGATACTTGAGGCTCTGGTGATCGGTAAACATCTCGAATCCGCTCACCATACGGTAATGCCTCCAAATCTTGATTGCAAACACCACTTCTTTGCCAACTCCATATCATGAGTCGGGTAGTTACGCTCATACGGCTTGGTGACGGGAAGCATAGGCAATGACCTTCCGTCTTTGCATCAACACACAACCTAAACCAAACTTGGAAGCATCAGCAGAGACCACCACGAAACCACTGTCCCCTCGGGATTGCCAACAGTCTTTGAAGTCAAACTACGCTTGAGCACAGCAAAGCTCTCATCACACTGCTTGTCCCAAACAAACTCGACACCCTTCCTCGTCGACGAGTGAGGCGAGGCTAAAGCGAAAAAAGTCCTTGACAGCGAACCGACGGTAGTAACACCCAAACCAGAAAAGCTGCGAATCTCGGCAGCCGAAAGTCGGCTTGGCCCATGAACTCACGGCCTCAATCTTCGCGGGGTCCACGGCTATACCATCTCTCGAAACCACGTGGCCTAGAAAAGCCACTGCTCCAACCAGAAATCACATTTGGAAAACTTCGCATAAAGTGGTTTCCCTCAAAGCTGCCAATACTCGTCTCAAATGCTCTGCATGGTCTTCTTTAGACCTCGAATAAATCGAATATATCGTCAATGAACACGATGGCGAAGGCTGTCCAAAAATGATTTGAACACCCTATCCATCATGTCCATGAACGCGGTGGGGCATTGGTCAATCAAGCGACATAACCACAAACTCATAGTGACCATATCTGGACTGAAAGTTTGTCTTAGGAATGTCGGCATCACGATCCATGGCCCGATGGTAACCGGATCTCGATCTATCTTGGAGAACACGAAGCTCCTGAAGGCGATCGAACAAATCATCGATGCGGGACAGCGGATACTTATTCTTCATCATCACCTTATTAAGCTCGCGGTAATCAATACACAAGCGCATAGAACCATCCTTCTTTTTCACAAGCAGGCCCGGTGCTCCCACGGGGACACTTGGACGGATGAACCCTCGGTCTAACATCTCCTGCTGGCCCAATCTTGATTCCTTTAACTCACGGCGCCCATGCGTCACGGAGCCTTCGAGATAGGGAGGGTCCACGGCTCAAGGCTCAATAATGAAGTCAACCTCTCTCTTTGGGGGCAACCCGTAACTCCTCGAGAAACACATCCGCGAACTCTTGCCTGGCCGGCTTTGATCGGCCCAGACGGCGGGCGGCTCTTCCCGAACAACTTGGCTGGATAGCCCCAAGCTCCATGAGCTAGCAAGCAGCGAGCTTTCACGGTGACACCATCGGCGGGCAAACTCCACCACTGGACTCCACGAAACTTAAAAGCTGGGCGACACAGCGGCTGAACACTACTTCTTTCCGGTGGCGGTCAATCAGCGCGCGTGGTTAGCGACTAACCACTCCATACCAAGAATCACATCAAAACCACTCATAGGCGAGAACTATGAGTGTGGCTACTAGCAACTCTCGGGATATCTCGATCCGGCCATCCTTAATCTTATCTCTAGCCAACATACTAACTCCGAAGGAGTTGCAACAGAATAACTCAAAACCTAGAGGTTCTAGTCTTAACTTAGCATGCTCGACCAAACAACACGGATACAAATGAATCGTGGAACCAGAATCAAACAAGACAAATGCGCGGTGATCTAAAACAAGAAGCGTGCACGCCACGGTGGCATCATCGTGCGCTCGGCCTCTGACGGTCGTAGCAAACACTCGACCTCTAACTGCTGCTTGGCCGAGTGCGCTGCCATAGGTGGTGATCACAAAAAGCAGGCCATGTGCCCCTCTCTACCACAGCGGTAGCACAATCTAGGTCGGTGACAAGCTCGGCGTGGACTTTCCCACAAGTAGCACAAGCGGGAAGCGCACTGGTCCTCCTGCTTGTCGGCTGAAAGCGGATGGAGCTCTCCGGTCTCTCTGATGCAAAGCGCCTTGGCGGCGCTGCGCGCCTCCCGAAAAGTCAAACTTCCTCTTACGCCCCACAGTGCTTTGGGACGGAGGAAGACGAGCAGAGGCGGCAACAACCCGCTCGTGGATAGTTCCCATTATAGATTGTGGCTAAGCTGGGCAGACCCTAGCATAAGTGTCGGGGCACGAGCCACGACATCTGAGAAACACCACCGCCTCAATCCGGATATGAACTTCCGAATCTTGACTCGGGGTGGCAATCAAGCGAGGAGCAAAATATCCATACTCAGAGAACTTGCGCTCATATTCCTCAATGGAATCGAAACCACCTTGAGGTTACGGAAGAGCTCCACCATCTTCTCCTGAGCCTCATCAGCGATGAACTTTACCTTGAACTCGGCCTTGAAGAACTCCCAAGTAGCGGGTGGAGACCCGGTGGTCTCTCGCTCAAGGTGGACTCCCACCACCATCTCATTGTGCCTCCTAGCACATGAGCCGCACATCTCGGCCTCTGAATATCGGGGCACACCATGATCGGAAGGTGTACTCCAAATGGGCGATCCACACAGGCTGCCGCTAACGCATCACCGGTGGCATCAAACTTCTCGAAGCTTCCACTTCACAAAATCCTTGACCACCTACCCAATTCCTCGGCACCTCGCCATATCGCCTCGGGGCTACTTGCTCTGTGGAGGAGCTGGAGGAGCTCTTGAGCTCTGCTTGAACCAATCGAGTCACCGCTCGATCTGGGCTCGGGACTCTTCCCGCTGCCCAGCGCCAACAAGGCTGGGTCTCGCCCTCTGGTCACTCAACATGCTGACCATAAAAGCCCTCATAGACTCGGCAAACTCTGCTCCGGGAGGCGATCTCACGGCGCTTCGATCGCCTCAACGCCCGCTCTAGGCGTAACGGGAGGCTGGCGGTGGAATGCCATCGATGTCGGCTTGGGGCGATGTCCTGCGATGCTCGAGATCCGATCCACGATACCTCGACCAGCTCTCGAGCCTCCTCTCCCGATGCGGGTGGTAGCATCTTTGGCGATCTACATCCAAACCAACAACGAATCAAAACACTTTGTCACCATTCCACAACACCAAACAAGGCATACACTAGATGATAGGTATTGTAAATTCTTAACCCTTTTCCTTTCTAAAACAATAAATCTAGGCGTGCATGATGATGCTTCAGATCTTGATGATCATGGAAAACGACCTACAACAAAGGTCGGTCTCTGAGAATCTATGACTCACGAGCTTTGATACCAAGCTGTAAAGACCCAGGCCCAAAGGGGGCTCTAAATGGGCCTTTACCCCAATGCATGTAGTGAAAATAAAAGACATTATGAAAAATACATTTGGATTCCAAGTAAAAACAGAAACATTCAACAACCAAAACATACATTTCTAAAAGCACACTCGATCGAGATTTATTTAAACCATTAAAACAATCCACAAGTACCAATATCTTTGGAATCCATAAAGCGTAAGAAAACATCCACGGGGCTCTGTGCCCGTCTACATGCATTCGGGAAAATAATAAAAAGTGAAGAGTCATGATAATTAAAATAAATAATCGAGAGATGACAAAGAGTTCCATGATCATAGCTCCTCCTTGACCATCCTGTCTCTCCGCCTTGATTACACGTGGAAAACCACGCAGAATAAGGGTGAGTAACGAATTACCAGGTAAGAATCCCCAACCGGGTACAATCGATATACATGATCATCTAGAAGAATGTATGCAAGCTATGAGAACAAACACGGAGCGGAGCACATAGCTAAGTCCACACTTGGACCTCGGATGCCATCTCGGGGTCTTAGTCCGGAAAATACCACAACACACTAAACGCACTATCACGGGAACAAGTCCGGCCTCGGCTGTCTCACGTCGTCACGAAAGGTGCAGCTCAAGATCCCGAGGAGCTCTCGATCGTGCTTGTAATGGCGTAAGCGCGCACCGCATGCTCACGCAAACTACGGGGGTGCCGGGTCTAGTGGCAAAGCTGCCCGAGTTCGATCACCATGCCTAACTAAATCTGCGGATCGGTGTCAGCGACATAGGGGTGTGAGACACGGACACGTGAACTATGTCGGCTGTACCACCGCACACGAGGCTAAGGAACCGGTCGTGGTAGGCTTACACCGAGAAGCGGTCCTTGCCCTAACAGTGGCAATCAAGGGCTACGGCCGAACACGCCGAGGGCGTGTCGATTGCCGGGGGCGAGGCAATGCCAAGTCATCATCCCGACCGTTGGGGCATTTAACGATGCCCCACCCTCACCCAAGATTGCGGGGCCTACCGGGTTGGGATAGCTAATCCCTCACGGGGTCCAAGGGCGGAGAACTGTCTCGAACGTCCTTGCCATAGATGCAAGATACTTTATGCATCGGGCCCGATGATTCTATCTACCTCAATTCTAAACCTTAACAATAATAACGATTCAATCAATGCGGTCAATACGTGCTCATCGGATACAAAGAACCTAGCATGATACTACGAAGCAAAACAGGATATCGAACATGCTAGAATAGAACAACCTAGCATGGGCTAACATGAGAAACAATACAAGAGTTCATGCGATCGAGAATCGAGCGAGCACCTAGGCTAAACATGCTAGTAAACATACACAGGCATACAAAACAACAATCACAAATATCTGCGTGAGTCCCACACAACCCCGGTAAGAAATCCTTACCTTGGTGGGAAGACTTTTACACACAAATCCTAAGCTGCGGAACAATCCCGAGCTAGCGGCGGGAACCTAGCAAACCAACAATAATCGATTATCTAAAATATCTAAACAACAATAGAACGACAAGCTCGGCTCAAAGGGAACTCACGCGCGCGACGACCACGAGCTTGGGGCTCTTAACAGCAAGCCGCTCGGCAAAAAGGCCGGGCGCTGGCCGTGTGCCGGCACGGCGAGGACACGCTATGGCCCAGTTCTACCGGCGCACGCACGGACACGACCTGTATTTGCGCGCTACTGCCGTAGCAACAGCGTGGACACGCGCGCGCTGGCGAGCGCGTCTGACGAAAGCGCGCGCGCGGCGCCAGCGTCTGGCGAGCGCGCGCGCGGGCGAGCAACTTCGGCGAGACGAGCGCGCGCGCGAATGTCGAAAGCGGCGCGCGCGGCGGCGGCTCGGCAAGCGGACACGGCGAGCGTCTGGCGAGCGATCGGGCGATCTGCTGCGGCGAGCGGCGAGGCTTCTTGCTTTGGGCGAGCGCGAGGCTGCGGAGCAGTGCGGGCGTCTGGCGCGGCGCTCGACCGATCTGGGCGTCGGCGAAGTGCTCGGCCGATCTGGGCGTCGCGACGGGCTGCTCGGCCGATCTGGGCGTCTGACGAGTGCTCGACCGATCTGAGCGTCTGGTGCTGGCCGGGATGATGGTCGCTGCTCCTCTCGGTGGTTGCAACACACACACACACACAACCCCTTTTTCTTACATTCGGCCAACAAACACCCAAATGAGAAGATGAAGAAGAGCGAAGACTTACCCGGAATGATGATGATCAGAACCCAAGGAGATGCAAGGATGAAGAACTCGGCAAAGGCTATGGAGATGGAGAGCTTGGGCGGCCAAGAGGTGTTGTTGGAGAATAAGATGAAATAACCTATTTCTATTTCATTTAACCAAATGCACCAAAACTCCAAAATCCAAGGTTAACTAAGATGTGATGCGAGAAGAGAGTAACAAGAGCACCTAATGGCTCATTTGGCACACCTCTCTACAAGCTTCCCGGAGACCAGGGTTCAAACCCATTGCAGCACAATTTCCTTTATTTTTACTTTTGCATCAAACCTTGCTCAAACCAAACCTCAAACTCCTCCAAAAACCTATATAAAACCATCCAATAATTTTAGTAACTGGAAAAGACACAAACGACCCTGACGGCCCGACCAAATTACCAAATTACCCCTAGGGCATACCTGGAAGACCGGGAAGAAAAACCTGGGTCGTTACAGCACAACACACACACACACACAACCCCTTTTTCTTACATTCGGCCAACAAACACCCAAATGAGAAGATGAAGAAGACGAAGACTTACCCGGAATGATGATGATCGAACCCAAGGAGATGCAAGGATGAAGAACTCGGCAAGGCTATGGAGATGGAGAGCTTGGGCGGCCAAGAGGTGTTTTTGGAGAATAAGATGGAATAACCTAATTCTATTTCATTTAACCAAATGCACCAAAACTCCAAACTCCAAGGTTAACTAAGATGTGATGCAGAAAGAGCAACAAGAGCACCAAATGGCTCAATTGGCACACCTCTCTACAAGCTTCCCAGGAGACCCGGGTTCAAACCCCGGCTGCAGCACAATTCCCTTTATTTTTACTTTTGCAACAAACCTTGCTCAAACCAAACCACAAACCCCTCCAAAAACCTACAAAAACCATCCAATAATTTTAGTAGCTGGAAAAGACACAAACGACCATGACGGCCCGACCAAATTACCAAATTACCCCTAGGGCATACCTGGAAGACGGGAAGAAAAACACGAGTCGTTACAATATTCCCTCCTTTTTATGACTTTCGTCCTCGAAAGTCCTTAAAACAACATTTCGGGTAATGCAACCTCATCTCGTCTTCCCGCTCCCAAGTGGCTTCCTCGAACCCCGATTCTTCCACCGAACCTTTACCAAACGAATCTCGCGATTACGCAACGTCTTGGTCTCAAAGGCAAGGATCCTCACCGGCTTCTCCTCGAAGTTCAAATCCTCATTCAGTGCAAAGGCTCAAAGTCCACAATGTGCGACGGGTCCAAGCGCATCTTTGCCTCAACATCGATACATGAAAAACACTATGCACCGCCGATAGTGACGGAGGTAGGGCTAACCGGTAAAGCAACTCTGCCAATCCTCTCTAGGATCTCGAGCGGACCAACAAAACGGGGACTCAACTTCCCGCTTACCAAAACCTCAAAACACCTCGCATCGGAGCAACCTTAAGGAACACATGCTTTGACCAACCTCAAACTCCAAATCTCGGCGCCGAACATCGGCGTAACTCTCTGCTGCTCAGCTGTCAACAACATCGAGCTCTAATCTTACACTGCTTTGCACCATTGGTCAAGCTGCGATAACTCGGGACCCAACACTGCTGTCTATCACCAACCTCTTCCCGAACACGGGGGACCGAACAACGCTTACCATACAATGCCTCGAATGGAGCCATCTCAGATCGTCGATGGTAACTATTGTTATAGGCAAACTCCATCAAAATCTGAATCTTCGGTCCCAATGCACAGGAAATCCAACACACAAGCCCTCAACATATCCTCGAGAATCGATTCACTCTCTCGACCGACCATCCGTCTGAGGGTGAAAAGTCATCTTTGAATCGCACTCTGTGCCCAAACCCTTACGGGCGCTCTCCGAAAGCGAGAAGTGAACCGCGAGTCACGATCGACACAATCCTCACGGCACACCATGATAACGGATGATCTGCTCCAAAAGCAATTGCGCCCAGCATGTTCCACGGTATAAGTGTCCCTACCGGAAGGAAGTGTGCGCTCTTGGTCAAACGATCGACTATCACCCAAATCGAGAGAACTTCCTCGAGTCCTTGGCAAACCAGATATAAAAGTCCATAGAGATCTCTTCCCATTTCCACTGGGTACACTCGGTGGTTTGCAACAAACCTCTGCTGGCCTCTGCACAGGTGCCTTCACTTGCGACAAGTGAGACACCTACCGACAAACTCTGCCACATCTCTCTTCATCCCCATCCACCGTAAAGTCCGCTTAAGGTCTCGATACATCTTGGTACCCCGGGGTGCCAAGCAAAAGGGGAACAGTGGGCCTCAGAGAGCAACTCGGCTCGCAAACTGCAATGCCCGGAACACACAACCGGCCTCTATAAGTCAACCCAGCATGCAGGGAATACACAAAGTCAAAGTCACCGTCAAGACTAACTCACAACCAATCTCTTAAGTGCGGGGTCACCCAACTGGTATCTATAATCCATTGCCGAATCGGCGGTTTGAGCAGTCCAATCGAGCTACCACAGGCGGTAACCTCTCCCAACAACATCTGCAACCTCGGCCCGCTCGAACTCTCTCTGCAAACTGGGCTGGGAACTCAACAACGCCGCAGAGTGCGACGTCTTTACGCTCAAAGCATCGGCCACTACATTGGCTTTACCGGATGGTACAAAATCTCGCAGCCATAGTCCTTTACCAACTCTAACCATCTCCTCTCGCTCATATTCAACTCCTTACGAGTAAACAGATACTTGAGGCTCTCGTGATCGGTAAACATCTGAATCCGCTCACCATACGGTAATGCCTCCAAATCTTCAATGCAAAAACCATCTCTTTGCCAACTCCATATCATGAGTCGGGTAGTTACGCTCATACTGGCTTCAAATGACGGGAAGCATAGGCAATGACCTTCCGTCTTTGCATCAACACACAACCTAATCCATACTTGGAAGCATCACTCAGAGACCACGAAACCACTGTCCCTCCGGATCGCCAACACCAGTCTTGAAGTCAAATCGCTGCGCTTGAGCACAGCAAAGCTCTCATCACACTGCTTGTCCCAAACAAACTCGACACCCTTCCTCGCCGGACGAGTGAGGCGCGAGGCTAAAGCGAAAAAGTCCTTGACGAACCGAGCCGACGGTAGTAACTCGCCAAACCCAGAAAAAGTCGCGCGAATCTCGGCAATCCCAGAAGTCGGCTTGGCCCATGAACTCACGGCCTCAATCTTCGCGGGGTCCACGGCTATACCATCTCTCGAAACCACGTGGCCTAGGAAGGCCACTGCTCCATCCAGAAATCACATTTGGAAAACTTCGCATAAAGCCGGTTTTCCCTCAAAGCCGCCAATACTCGTCTCAAATGCTCTGCATGGTCTTCTTTAGACCTCGAATAAATCGAGAATATCGTCAATGAACACGATGGCGAAGGTTTGTCCAAAAATGATTTGAACACCCTATCCATCATGTCCATGAACGCGGTGGGGCATTGGTCAATCCAAACGACATAACCACAAACTCATAGTGACCATATCCGGACTCGGAAAGTCGTCTTAGGAATGTCGGCATCCCCGATCCGCAATCCGATGGTAACCGGATCTCGAGATCTATCTTGGAGAACACGAAGCTCCTCGAAGCCGATCGAACAAATCATCGATCACGGGCAACGGATACTTATTCTTCACTTTGTCACCTTATTAAGCTCGCGGTAATCAATACATAAGTGCATAGAACCATCCTTCTTTTTCACAAACAGATCGTGCTCCCCACGGGGACACACTTGGACGGATGAACCCTCGGTCTAACATCTCCTGCATCGAATCTTGATTCCTTTAACTCACTGGCGCCATGCGATCACGGAGCCTTCGAGATAGGGAGGGTCCCCGGCCTCGAGCTCAATAATGAAGTCAACCTCTCTCTTTGGGGGCAACCCCGGTAACTCCTCGAAACACGTCGTCCGCAAACTCCCCGCGACCAGGTGCACGATCAGCAGACAATGGGCGGCTCTTCCCGCACAACTTGGCTAGATAGCCCCAAGCTCCATGAGCTAGCAAACGACGAGCTTTCACGGTGACACCATCGGCGGGCAAACTCCACCTGACTCCACGAAACTTAAAGTCGGGCCGACACGGCGGCTGAACACTACTTCTTTCCGGTGGCGGTCAATCAACGCGTGGTTAGCGACTAACCACTCCATACCAAGAATCACATCAAAACCGCTCATAGGCGTAACTATGAGCGTAGCCACAAGCAACTCTCTGGATATCTCGATCCGGCCATCCTTAATCTTATCTCTAGCCAACATACTAACTCCCAAGGAGTTGCAACAGATAACTCAAAACCTAGAGGCTCTAGTCTTAACTTAGCATGCTCGGCAAACAACACGGATACAAATGAATGCGTGGAACCGAGAATCAAACAAGACAAATGCGCAGTGATCTAAAACAAGAAGCGTACACCACACGGTGGCATCCGTGCGCTCGGCCTCTGACGGTCGTAGCAAACACTCGACCTGCTGCTGCTGCTGGCCGAGCCGCCATAGCTGGTGATCACAAAAACGGGCCATGTGACCCTCTCTACCACAACGGAAGCACAATCTAGGTCCAGTGACAAGCTCCGGCGTGGACTTTCCCACAAGTAGCACAAGCGGAAATCGCACAGGTCCTCCTGCGACGGGTGCTGAAACGGACTGGAGCTCTCGCCGATCTCGTTTCAAAAGCGCCCTTGGCGGCGCTGCCGCCTCCCGAAAGTCAAACTTCCTCTTACGCCCCACACCGCCTTTGAGTGCAGGACGCCCCCGAGCAGGAGCGGCAACAACCCGCTCAAAGCAGATACTTCCCATTATAGATCGTGGCTAATCTGGGCAGCCTAGCATAAGTGTCGGGGCCCGAGCCACGACATCTGGGAAACACCACCTGCCTCAATCCAGGATATGAACTTCCGAATCTTCACTCGGGTGGCAATCAACGAGGAGCAAAATATCCATACTCCGAGAACTTGCGCTCATATTCCTCAATGGAATCGGAACCACCTTGAGGTTCTGGAAGAGCTCCACCATCTTCTCCCGAGCCTCATCACCGATGAACTTTACCTTGAACTCACCTTGAAGAACTCCCAAGTAGCGGGTGGAGACCAGGTGGTCTCTCGCTCAAGGTGGACTCCACCACCATCTCATTGTACCTCCCAAACATGAGCCGCACATCTCGGCCTCTGAATATCGGGGCACACCATGATCGGGAAGGTGTACTCCAAATGGGCAATCCACCTGGCCGCCGCTAACGCATCACCGGTGGCATCAAACTTCTCGAGCTTCCACTTCACAAAATCCTTCACCACCTACCCAATTCCTCGGCACCCTCTGCCATATCCGCCTCTGGGGCTACTTGCTCTTGTGGAGCCGGAGGAGCTCTCGAGCTCTTTGAACCAATCGAGTCACCGCTCGATCTGGCTTCGGGACTCTTCCCTGCCATACGCCAACAAGGCTCAGGTCTACGCCTCTGGTCACTCAACATGCGACCATAAAAGCCCTCATAGACTCGGCCAAACTCTGCTCCAGGAGCGATCTCACGGCGCTTCGATCGCCTCAACGCCCGCTCTAGGCGTAACAGAGGAGCTGCTTTGGTGGAATGCCATCGATGTCGGCTTGGGGCGATGTCCTGCGATGTCGAGATCCGATCCTGATACCTCGACACGCTCTCTCGAACCTCCTCTCCCGATGCGGGTGATCGCATGTCAAGCGATCTACATCCAAACCAACAACGAATCAAAACACACTTTGTCACCATTCCACAACACCAAACAAGGCATACACTAGATGATAGGTATTGTAAATTCTTAACCCTTTTCCTTTCTAAAACAATAAATCTAGGCGTACTGATGACCGCCGAGAGGCCGATGATCATGGAAAACGCGACCTACAACAAAAGGTCGATCTCTGAGAATCTATGACTCGAGAGCTCGATACCAATCAGAAGAGACCCGGCCCAAAAGGGGCTCTAAATGGGCCTTTACCCCAATGCATGTAGTGAAAATAAAAGACATTATGAAAAATACATTTGGATTCCAAGTAAAAACAAAACATTCAACAACCAAAACATACATTTCTAAAAGCACACTCACGATCGAGAGATTTATTTAAACCATTAAAACAATCCACAAGTACCAATATGCTGGAATCCATAAAACGTAAGAAAACATCCTGGGGCTCTGTGCCCGTCTACATGCATTCAGGGGAAATAATAAAAAGTGAAGAGTCATGATAATTAAAATAAAACAATCAGAGATGACAAAGGGTTCCATGATCATAGCTCCTCCTTCACCATCCTGTCTCCCGCTTGATTACAGTGGAAAACCACGTAATAAGGGTGAGTAACGAATTACCCAGTAAGAATCCCCAACCGGGGTACAATACGATATACATGATCATCTAGAAGAATGTATGCAAGCTATGAGAACAAACACAGAGCGGAGCACATAGCTAAGTCCACACTTGGACCTCGGATGCCATCTCAGGGTCTTAGTCCGGAAAATACCACAACACACTAAACGCACTATACGGGAACAAGTCCCGCCTCGGCTGTCTCATCGTCCGATACGAAAGGTGCATCGCTCAAGATCCCGAGGAGCTCTCGATCGGCGCTGTAATGAGCGTAAGCGCGCACCGCATGCTCTGCAAACTCCGGGGTGCCGGGTCTAGTGGCAAGCTGCCCGAGTTCGATCACCATGCCTAACTAAATCTGCGGATCGGTGTCACCGACATAGGGGTGTGAGACACGACACGCGTGAACTATGTCACCGTACCACCGCACTGAGGCTAAGGAACCGTCGTGGTAGGCTTACACCGTGAAGCGGTCCTTGCCCTAACAGTGGCAATCAAGGGCTACGGCCGAACACGCTGGAGGACGTGTCGATCGCCGGGGCGAGGCAATGCCAAGTCATCATCCCGACCGTTGGGGCATTTAACGATCGCCACCCTCACCCAAGATTGCGGGGCCTACCGGTTGGGATAGCTAATCCCTCACACGGGGTCCAAGGACGGAGAATCTGTCTCGAACGTCCTTGCCATAGATGCAAGATACTTTATGCATCGGGCCCGATGATTCTATCTACCTCAATTCTAAACCTTAACAATAATAACGATTCAATCAATGCGGTCCAATACGTGCTCATCGGATACAAAGAACCTAGCATGATACTACGAAGCAAGAACAGATATCGAACATGCTAGAATAGAACAACCTAGCATGGGCTAACATGAGAAACAATACAAGAGTTCATGCCATCAGAATTCGAACAGAGCACCTAGGCTAAACATGCTAGTAAACATACACAGCATACAAAACAACAATCACAAATATACCATAGGTCCACACAACCCCTGGTAAGAAATCCTTACCTTGGTCGGAAGACTTTTACACACAAATCTAAGTGCGGAACAATCCCGAGCTAGCGAGGGAACCTAGCAAACCAACAATAATCGGCATCTAAAATATCTAAACAACAATAGAACAGCAACAAGCTCGGCTCGGGGAACTCACGCGGCGCGACGACACGAGCTTGGGATCTACTGCAAGCAAAAAGCTCGCTTGGCAAAGGCGCTGGCCGCTGCTTGTGTTGCACAGCAGGACACGCTACCGGTTGCGCTACTGCACGCACGACGGACACGGCCACTGCCGCCGCGCTGCACGGGCAAGCGAGGACACGCGCGCGGCGGCGAGCGGCTGGACGAAGGCGCGCGGGCGCTGGGCGTCGGGCGCGCGCGCGCGGCGCGGCGTCGCGATGCGGACACGGCGAGCAACTTCGGCGAGGACGCGCGCGGGCGAACGTCTGTCGGCGAAGCGCGCGGGCAAGCGGCTTCGGCAAGCGGACACGGCGGCGAGGGCGTCGCGGCGATCGGGCCGGACGCAGCGCCGGCGCCGGGCGAGACCTCTGGCGTCGCGCGATCGGGCGATCTCGCTCTTTGCGCGACCGAGGAATCTAGGCTGCTGGACAGTCGGGCGTCGCGGCGGGCTGCTCGACCGATCTGGGCGTCTTGGCGGGCTGGCTCGACCGATCTGGGCGTCGCGACAGGTCGCTCGACCGATCTGGCGTCGAGCGAGCCGGTGGGATGATGGTCGCTCCTCTCTACCGGGTTGCACAACACACACACACACACAACCCCTTTTTCTTACATTCGGCCAACAAACACCCAAATGAGAAGATGAAGAAGACGAAGACTTACCCGGAATGATGATGATCGAACCCAAGGAGATGCAAGGATGAAGAACTCGGCAAGGCTATGGAGATGGAGAGCTTGGGCGGCCAAGAGGTGTTTTTGGAGAATAAGATGGAATAACCTAATTCTATTTCATTTAACCAAATGCACCAAAACTCCAAACTCCAAGGTTAACTAAGATGTGATGCAGAAAGAGCAACAAGAGCACCTAATGGCTCAATTGGCACACCTCTCTACAAGCTTCCCAGGAGACCCGGGTTCAAACCCCGGCTGCAGCACAATTCCCTTTATTTTTACTTTTGCAACAAACCTTGCTCAAACCAAACCACAAACCCCTCCAAAAACCTACAAAAACCATCCAATAATTTTAGTAGCTGGAAAAGACACAAACGACCATGACGGCCCGACCAAATTACCAAATTACCCCTAGGGCATACCTGGAAGACCGGGAAGAAAAACCTGGGTCGTTACATTGTGCCTCCTAGCACATGAGCTGCACATCTCGGCCTCTAAACATCAAGGCACACCATAATCAGAAAGGTGTACTCCAGATGGGCTATCCATCTGGCTGCAGCTAAAGAATCTCCCAGAGCATTAAAATTCTCTGGCTTCCACTTCACGAAGTCCTTCAGCCATCTGCCAAGCTCCTCGGCACCCTCTGCCACAACTGCCTCTAGGGCTGCTTGCTCCTGTGGAGCTGGGGGTGCTGCAGTGCCCTGCTGAAACATCCGAGTCAACTACTCGATCTGGGCTCGAGACTCTTCCCGCTGCGCAGCCAACAAAGCCTGGGTCTCTGCCCTCTGGTCATTCAATAGGCTGACCATCATGGCCCTCATAGAATCTGCAAACTCTGCTCCACGAGCAGTCTCTCGGCGCTCGGTTGCCTCAAAGCCTACTCTAGGCACAATAGGGGGAGCTACTGGTGGCACACCATCAGTCTCAGCTTGGGACGATGTCCCTGCGGTATCAGAACCTGTAACGGCCCAGTTTTCTATTTCGGTTACCCAGGTGATTTCGGGTCATTATTCGGATGTTCGGATGGGCCGTTAGATCTGTTTTAACCCTTAGGGGTATTTTGGTCTTTTTGCCCCCGGTTAGGGTTTTGAGGATTTTCAAGATTTCAGGGCCTTTCCTGCCTTCGTCGAAGTTTGGTGGTTGTTGGTTGCAAGACCCAAGAGGTTTGGGCAAGTTGTTTGGGAGTTTGGAGGTATTTTAGTTATTGGCAAAATTAATGGGTTTTTTAGTGCTTCCCTTGGGATTTGAACCCTTGCCCTAAATGGTTTTGGGAGTTTGTGGGAAAAAGAGTTTTTCTAGAAAGAAAAGTTTGTTTGGGCCGGGTTTTGAAAGAGGAAGCTTTGGGAAGGGATTTTAGACCCATTTAAATTAGGAAAAGGGAAGAAAAATCAAGAAAGTCCCTTTCCCCTTGTTTTGCAATCTCTCTCTCTCTCTCTCTCTCTCTCCTAGCCGACCTCACCAAGAAAACCCAACCCTAGCCGCCCAGCCATGCCCTAGCCACACCACACCCTGTGTAACGACCCAGGTTTTCATCCCGGTCTTCCAGGTATGCCCTAGGGGTATTTTAGTAATTTGGTCGGGCCGTCAGGACCGTTTATGTCTTTTTCCAGTTGCTAAAATTATTGGATGGATTTATGTAGGTTTTTGGAAGGATTTGTGGTTTGGTTTGAGCAAGGTTTGGTGCAAAAGTAAAAATAAAGGAAATTGTCTTTGCTTTGGGGTTTGAACCCGGTCTCCCGGGAAGCTTGTGGGGATGTGTACCAATTGAGCCATTAGGTGCTCTTGTTGCTCTCCCTGCATCATTTTTATGGTTAGCCTTGCATTTTGGGAGTTTTGGAGCATTGTTAAATGAAATAGAAATTAGGTTTGTCTCATCTTCTTCTCCAAAGTGTGTGGCCGCCCAAGCTTTTCTCTCCATTGCCTTGCCGAGTTTCTTCATCCTTGCTTTGCTCCCTTGGTTCAATCATCATTCCGGTAAGTCTTCATCCTCTTCATCTTCTCGATTGGGTGTTCTTGTTGGCCAAGGTAAGGAGAAGAGCTTGTGTGTGTGTGTGTTTTGTTGCAGTCGCCCAAAGATGCCCAGATCTCGCCAGCGAAGAATCCCGAGCCGCCCGGATCGCCTAGCAAAGCAAGCCCAGTTGCCCAGATCGCGCAGAAGAAGAGCACCAGAGCCGCCTGCATCCCGGCCCATTTCGCCGCAGCCGTCGCGCGCGCACCACCGAGCAGCCGCGCGCGCCTGCGTCTCGAGCCATGCGCCGCTCCCGCTTCTCGCCTGCAGCCTCGCGCGCCGTGTGTCGCCGCCGCGCGCCCGGCCAAGCTGCTCGTCTGTCCGCTTGCCCGCGCCGTCGTGCGCGCACCAGGCCAGTCCTGCTCGCGCATGCAGCCCTCCGCCTGCCTCCTGCTGCCCGTCGGCGCCCATTGTGCGGTCCCTGCGCCCGCCAGCCCCTTCTGCGCCCGTCAGCGCGCCAAGAAGAGCCCCGCTGCCGCTTTGCCCGTCCGCGTGTCAGTAGCCGCGTGAGTTGCTCCTGAGCCGAGCCTTGTTTATTTTATTATATTTAGGCTTATGGATTATGATTATCATTGTTTTGTTAGGTTCTCGGTAGCTAGCTCGGGTTCGTTCGCGACTTAGGTTTTGTGTGTAGTTGCCCCGGCCAGGTAAGGATTTCTTACCGGAGTTGTGTGGACCCTGCGATGTTCTATGTGATTGTGGTTTGTATGTTTGTTTGTGATTATCAGCATGTATAGTTTAGGTGCTCTGCTTCGAATTCCCGACTATCATGACTTCGTATGTTGTTCTCTCATGTTAGTCCATGCTAGGTTGTTCCGCTCGCATGCTCATATCTGTTCTTGCTTCGTAGTACCATGCTAGGTTCGTTGTATCATGTTGAGCACGTTTTGGATTGTATTGGATTATATGCTATTGAAATGATATGTTAGAGTGTAGGTAGGTAGCATCATCCGGCCCGATGCATAAAGTATCTTGCATCCATGGCGGGGACGTCGCGAGGTAATACTCCGTCCCGGACCCCGTGAGGGTTTAGCTAACCCGACCGTGTGGCCCCGCAATCTTGGGTGAGGGTGGCGGATCGTTAAATGCCCCAACGGTCGGGATGATGACTTGGCATTGCCTCATCCTGCGGCGATCGACACGTCCTCGGCGTGTTCGGCAGTAGCCCTTGATTGCCACTGATAGGGCAAGGGCGGCTTCTGCGGTGTAAGCCTACCACGACCGATTCCTTAGCCTCGGTGCGGTGGTTCAGTGACATAGTTCACGTCCAGGTGTCTCACACCCCTATGTCGGTGACACCGATCCGGAGATTTAGTTAGGCGTGGTGATCGGACATGGGCGGCTTGCCACTAGACCCGGCACCCCATAGTCTGCAGTAGCACGCGGTGGCGCGCTTACGCTCATTACAAATAGCCGACCGGAGAGCTCCTCGGGATCTTGAGCTAGTGCACCTTTCGTGATCGGCGATGACAGCGGTGCAGAGGTCGGGACTCGTTTCTCGTATAGGGCGTATTGTGTGGTGGATTTATTTCCGAACTAAGACCCTGAGTTGGCATCCGAGGTCCAAGTGTGGACTTAAGCTATGTGCTCTATTCTGTGTTTATACTCATAGCTTGCATACATTCTTCTAGATGATCATGTATATCGTATTGTACCCCGGTTGGGGATTCTTACTAAGTAATTCGTTACTCACCCTTATTCTGTGGTTTTCCACAGGTAACCAAGGCGCGAGACAGGATGGCTGAAGGAGGAGCTGTGATCATGGAATCCTGCTGTCATATCTGACCATTTTATTATATCTTGACTCTTGACTTTTGTTTTTTCCCCTGAATGCATGTAGACGGGCATGGAGCCCTAGGATGTTTTCTTACGTTTTATGGATTCCAGCATATTTGTACTTGTGGAATGTTTAAATGGTTTAAATAAATCTCTGATGAGAGTATGCTTTTAGAAATGTATGTTTTGATTGTTGAATGTTTCTGTTTTTACTTGGGATCCGAAACTTATTTTTCATAATGTCTTTTATTTTGAATACATGCATTGGGGTAAAGGCCCATTTAGAGCCCCTTTTGGGTCGGGTCTTTCTGATTGCTTATCGAGCTCGAGTCATAGATTCAGAGACTGACCTTTTGTTGTAGGTCGTTTTTCCATGATCATCGAGACTCAAGGCGGTCCATCGTGTACGCCTAAGTTTACTATTTGTTGTTGAAAAAGGGTTAAGAATTTACAATACTGTCATCTTGTGTATGCCTTGTGTAGTGTTGTGGAGCGGAGACGAAAGGTGTTCTCGACTTCGTTGTTGGTTTGGGCTTAGTGAGCCATCATGCCAACTTTCTCAGCAGCTATGCGCGGCTTGTTTAGCGACTTGTTGAGGTATCCAGATAGATTCGGATGCCCCGGGACATCGTTCCGAGGGAGGCGAGCTTAGACTCCGTTGGCCATTTGTGGCCCGATTCTTTCGCTTTTCCCTAGTGAGAGGGTGGTGGTGCTTCGTGCGGATCGCCAAGATGTTGATCGCACCCGCAGGAGCAGGGCGCTTGGCATGTCCGATCGAGGAGTTGGACCGATCGTGTTGATGTTGAGGCGCGTCCGGGTTGTTAGGCCCGCATGCCAGATTTGGCCCCGCAGCTTGAGTTGCCTAGAGGAGGGGTAGAGGCTAGCAGCGCCTCAGTGAGACTCCTTGAGCAGAGTGTGCTCCACCCATGAGAGATTTGATGGCGTGTCTTTAGCTATCGAGAGCGGAGACCAGTGCGCAGCTTTGTAGCGCGTAGTGAGGAGTCCCGGCACAGAGATAGCCCAAATGACAGAGTTTGTTTCAAAGATTTTTCCCCAGTAGCTCTTGTAGCCTCCTGAGGTTCCCGGAGGGCATGATCAGCAGGTTTATTCAGATGAGTTTATTGGCGTTGATGGAGACGCCCGTGTTGGCAAATGGATGCCTGTAGAGCTCTCGATGTTTTAGTAAGTCCCACTGCTAGTAGTAAAGTAGTTGGCCAGTTTGAGTTTAGCATCCGTGTGTGGGATGCCCTACTGTTCAGAGGCCGAGGTGTGCCATTCCTGTGCTGTTTGGTTCATCAGATGGTGGTGGAAGTCCCTTGTGAGAGGTGGACTAGCAGAGTCTCCACCAGTCGCCCGATTGTTTGGCAAGTTGTCGTGTTAGTGGCTTGAGGCGGATGAAGGGTCATCTTTGCCCCTTGCGAGCTCTTCTTTGTTGTTTAACAGCCCAGCTTCCTCAGATGTGGATTTGGTAGTAGTAGCACTTGAGGTGCATTGGTTGGTGTGCCACTTTGGCACTAAGTCTGGTTCAGGCTTGAGTTGGCTTGGGCATAGCAGATGGTTCTCTGCCGTTCGGAGTTCAGCGTACTCCTTTAGCCTTGGATCTGTTTATGGCGATTGCACCGTTTAGGTCGTGCGAGGGGCTAGTTCGGTGGTAGTCGATGGACTACAAGCGAAAGGATGCTCGAGAGGAGCCGGAGCCTCTTCATGGTGTTTCTGGAGGTTGAGTAAGTCAGCAGGTTGCCGGTTGGTAAATGTTGGTGCGCGTGAGTCTCGCGCTAGTGTTAAGGCCAAGAGATTTTCTTTGTGGTTGGTAGTGCGGTCAACTACCTTCGAGTGCCTAAATCTAAGGAGAGTTGAGCATTGTAGATGCGAGTTTGGTCCAGCTGAGGGACCATGAGTTGGATGCTTATCAGATGAGCTGGATGCCTATGAGGCGGGTTGGATGCTTTTGAGGCGAGATGAGCTGATGCCTTGCGAGAGGTTTTGGATGCCTTAGGGGTAAGCACCCTTGGTAGAGGCTTGGTACAAAGTAAGTTTGGTTTGGCATGATTATACTTTGGTAGAGCAAGGTTGCCTCAGCTTTCAGTATCGTGTGGAGATGGAACTTTTGGTGTTCCTTGGATTGTTTGTATCATTGCCGGGAGTTATCGTTGCTTTGTGGAAAAGCGCTTGTTAGTCTTGGATCTCTAAAGGAAGGTTGGGAGTTGTGCACACAAGTGTGTTTTGTGTGGTTCGTTCCGTGGCGAGAGTTTCGCATCCATGTAGGGTTTGCTTTAGAGATCTCGTGCTCGGTTCCTTGAGAAGTTGGACTCCAGTGTGGTTGTTGTAAGGCTTTGGTTGAGGTGGTAAGGATACCGTGCTCGTGGTATCAAGTTGTTGCTTAGGCAAGATTTGAGTTGGGCCTAAGCTTGGTTGGCGGATCTTCTTGTTGATCGTTGGTTGGAGTTCATTGGGAACCGAACAAGAGCGATGGTAGCTAAGCCGCGTGGTTTCGATCGTCATGGCTAAGAGAGTTGTTCGGATCCTTCCTTGGGTAGAAGTTATGTTGTGGCCGATGCTTTGAGTAGGGGATGAGGCATTCTGCAGCAGCGTTTGGGTCCTCTAGGTTCCCAAGGAGTTGGAGTTGGCCAACATGGTTGGGATGCTTTGGAAATTGAGTTGTTTGTTCAGCGGTTGTCCATTAGATCGTATGCCGGCGGTGTGTGTGTGTCGAGGGTTGCCGAAGAACCCTAGGTTGTGGAGAGCCTCTCGGAGCTCGGTCAGCCCAAATAGTGAGTTTCAGATTGGCTAGCCGGGAGGCGTGTAGTTTGTAGCCTCGGTGGAGTTGCTAGCAGTCTTGGTAGACTAGCAAGCTAGTGTTTGTTTGGAGTAAAGTCCGGAGTGATTTCGGTGTGGTGGCAAGTTGATGCTTGGTGTTGACCAAGGTGTGGATTGGAGTTGCTAGAGTTTAGTTTTGCTCGTGGGGCGAGTGGTTTGTGCCATGTTGGTTGTTTTTCCTGCTTCCAGGATGTTGAGTTGCCCCGTTTGGCATTTGGAGGTTCAGTCTGAGATGGACCCTTGTTGTGCCCCGTGAGATTAGATGTTGTTGCTTTGGTGGAGCAAGACAGTGAGCGTATGTGGAGTTCTCTGTCCGTTGGTTGTCTGCTTGTAAGAGCCGTTTCCTTCGGGGAGTTGTCAGGTTACTCCCTTGGTCTTGGAGTTAATGGTGGAAGCGCTAGCTTGAAGGAAAAGTTTGTTGGCGCGCTTGGAAGTAGTCGTTTGTCCAGTTAAGCGGATTCTTGGATGGTGTTCTAGAGGCTGCAGTAAAGGTTGTTCTGCCTCTTGTGAGTGTTTGGCCAAGATTTGGTTCGTTTGATGTTTCGAGAGCTAGTTCGGTTCTAGCCGAGGAGGCGTTGCCCGAGGTCTTGTTCCTAGTCAGTAAGTTTTGGGAGTTGACCCCTCCCTCGGCAGTTGAGCAAGTGCTGTTTGTTTCGGTTTGGTGGTCCGATTGGTTGAGTTTTCTCTTGGGTGTTGCTTCCAAGAGAGTTGGTTGCTGTTGCCTTGGGTTTGAGCAAGTCGTGAGCGTGTGTGGAGTTCACGCCCTTCCGAGTTTGCTTGCTTTGGGAAGTCGTTTCCCGCTTTGGCGAGTCGACTTAGCTCCCGAGTTGTGTAGTCGATCGAGTAGCGCAGTGATCACCCCCAATGAGAGGGTCCTCGCTTTGTGTTGTTAGCAAGCAAGAGTTGTTTGTTCCCGCAAGGGCGGAGGCCACCAAGAAGAGTTGAGTTGTTCGGCAAGTTGTTGGTTCTTTGGGGATTGAAGATTTCCTTTCCCTCTAGCCTCTGTGGTGGTTGAGTTGCTCCTTGGATGCCACCTCTCGAGTGATAGCTTGCGAGGTAGTCTTGCGGATTCGTGTGGCTCGTGATCCGTAAGCTTTGAGGTTGTCGTTATCCGTTTTCCTTGTGAGGTTTTGGGAGTGGAGCTTACGGTTGGAAGATGAGTTAGACTTAGGCTTAAAGGGAAGTCCTTTGAGTAGCCAGCTGGATTTTAAGAGTTGAGTAGTAGCTTGGAGGCGGCGTTGCTCGTTATAAGTTTGGGTTGAGTTCTCGAGCAAGCCCTTCTCGGCTTTGTTCCTAGTCGTTGTGAGTTCCCGCTTGGCGTTAGCGAGCCGCGCTTGAGTGAGTTGGCACGCAGGTGCCGTGGCATTGGTTGGTAAGTCGTTGAGCCGCTTTCCTCAAGGTGTTGTGTCGCAGATAATCTGCGTGATGGTTTAGTCCTTGCTTCCCGAGTTTTCCTTGAGAGGAATGTTGGATGTTCCTTGCTGGCGATGTTCTCCTTGGTCGGTCTTTGGTAGGTTTTCGTTGGAAAGTTTGCGTTCGGCCGATGAGGAGTTCTAGTTTGTTGGCTTGGCCGAGTGGAGTCTGTGCTTGGCCCTTGTTTTTTTTTAAGGTGGCCGTGGCGAAGTTTCACCGGTGTGAGTGTTGTTAGCCGTCCGGTGTACCGAGATGGTGCCCCTTGCCTTTGGTTCGCGATTTCTCCTTAAGATGGTTGCTTAAGTGTTGTGGTCGTGTTCTAGTTGGAGAAGTTTGTCTTTTTGGATCGATCGCCAGATTGGTGGTTCGTTTGTATCTCGTTAAGGTCAGTAGTCAAGGTTTGAGGTTTGTTGGTCTCTTGTGAAGTAAGAGTAGGCCGTTTAGTTTTGGAATCTGGAAGGTTCAGCTTGTTTGGCCGATTTGTTGTAGGGTTGAGTTTGTTTGTTGACACCAGTGTACGTGTTTTTATGTATCGATGTTGGGGCAAAGATGTGCCGGACCCATTGCTCATTGTGGACTTTGAGCCCTTGCAAACTGATTGAGGGTTTAGGGCTTCGAGGAGAAGCCTATGAGTATTCTGGTCTTGAGTCGAAGACGTTGCGTAGAAGTGAGATCCGCTGGTAAAAGTTTAGTGAAGGAGTCTCCGAGTTCGGAGGAGGCCGCTCGTGAGCGGGAAGGACGGGATGAGAATGCATTATCTGTGTTGTTTCAGTCTTAAGGACTTTCGAGGACGAAAGTCATAAAAAGGAGGGAATATTGTAACGACCTGTGTTTTCATCCCGGTCTTCCGTATGCCCTAAGGGTATTTTAGTAATTTGGTCGGGCCGTCAGGACCGCTTTATGTCTTTTTCCGATTGCTAAAATTATTGGATGGATTTATGTAGGTTTTTGGAAGGATTTGTGGTTTGGTTTGAGCAAGGTTTGGTGCAAAAGTAAAAATAAAGGAAATTGTGCTTTGCAATTGGGGTTTGAACCCGGTCTCCCCGAAAGCTTGTGGGGATGTGTACCAATTGAGCCATTAGGTGCTCTTGTTGCTCTCCTGCATCATTTTTATGGTTAGCCTTGCATTTTGGGAGTTTTGGAGCATTGTTAAATGAAATAGAAATTAGGTTTGTCTCATCTTCTTCTCCAAAGTGTGTGGCCGCCCAAGCTTTTCTCTCCATTGCCTTGCCGAGTTCTTCATCCTTGCCGCCTCCCTTGGTTCAATCATCATTCCGGTAAGTCTTCATCCTCTTCATCTTCTCGATTGGGTGTTCTTGTTGGCCAAGGTAAGGAGAAGAGCTTGTGTGTGTGTGTGTTTGTTGCAGTCGCCCAAAGATGCCCAGATCTGCCAAAGAAGAATCCCAGCCGCCCAGATCGCCTAGCAAAGAAGCCCAGTCGCCCAGATCGCGCAGCGAGCACAGCACCAGCCGCCAGAGACCGCCAACCCGTCGCAGCCCGTCGGGTCACACACCAGTAGCGAGCAGCGCCGCGCCCGCGTCTCGAGCCCGCGCGCCCGCCTCCCGCCTCGTGCTGCCTGCGCGCGCCAGATCGTGTCGCTTCGCCTCGCGCCAGCCAAGGCTGCCGTCTGTCTGCTTGCCGCGCGCGTGCGCGCACCACCCAGCCAGCCGGCTCACGCGCGCGCAACCTCAACCCTCGCCTCGCCGCCCGTCAGCGCCCATTGTGCGGTCCTCGCCGCCCATCAGCCCCTTCTCTGCGCTCTGCGTCGCCAAAGCAGCCAGCCTCCCCGCCGCCGCTCGCCTGCCCGTCCAGCGTGTCACCGAGCGCGTGAGTTGCTCCTTTGAGCCGAGCCTTGTTTATTTTATTATATTTAGGCTTATGGATTATGATTATCATTGTTTTGTTAGGTTCTCGGTAGCTAGCTCTGGTTCGTTCGCGCACTTAGGTTTTGTGTGTAGTTGCCCGCTGTAAGGATTTCTTACCGGAGTTGTGTGGACCTGCGATGTTCTATGTGATTGTGGTTTGTATGTTTGTTTGTGATTATCAAGATGTATAGTTTAGGTGCTCTGTTCAATTCCTCGACTATCATGACTTCGTATGTTGTTCTCTCATGTTAGTCCATGCTAGGTTGTTCCGCTCGCATGCTCATATCTCTGTTCTTGCTTCAGTAGTACCATGCTAGGTTCGTTGTATCTGTTGAGCACGTTTTGGATTGTATTGGATTATATGCTATTGAAATGATATGTTAGAGTGTAGGTAGGTAGCATCATCCGGCCTGATGCATAAAGTATCTTGCATCCATGGCGGGGACGTGCGAGGTAATACTCTCCGCCCTGGACCCCGTGAGGGTTTAGCTAACCCGATCGGTAGGCCCCGCAATCTTGGGTGAGGGTGGCGATCGTTAAATGCCCCAACGGTCGGGATGATGACTTGGCATTGCCTCATCCGGCGAATCGACACGTCCTCGGCGTGTTCGCCGTAGCCCTTGATTGCCACCGATAGGGCAAGGACGGCTTCTGGTGTAAGCCTACCACGACCGATTCCTTAGCCTCAAAGCGGTGGTTCAGCCGACATAGTTCACGTGTCCGTGTCTCACACCCTATGTCGCTGACACCGATCCAGAGATTTAGTTAGGCGTGGTGATCGGACATGGGCAGCTTGCCACTAGACCCGGCACCCCATAGTCTGCGGTGCACGCGCGGTGCGCGCTTACGCTCATTACAAATGCCGACCGGAGAGCTCCTCGGGATCTTGAGCTAGTGCACCTTTCGTGACGACGAGTGAGATGTGCCGAGGCCGGGACTCGTTTCTCGTATAGGGCGTATTGTGTGGTGGATTTATTTCCGGACTAAGACCACGAGTTTGCATCCGAGGTCCAAGTGTGGACTTAAGCTATGTGCTCTATTCTGTGTTTATACTCATAGCTTGCATACATTCTTCTAGATGATCATGTATATCGTATTGTACCCGGTTGGGGATTCTTACCGAGTAATTCGTTACTCACCCTTATTCTGTGGTTTTCCACGTAACCAAGGCGCGAGACAGATGGTGAAGGAGGAGCCGTGATCATGGAATCCTCACATCATCTCGACCATTTTATTATATCTTGACTCTTGACTTTTGTTATTTCCCACTGAATGCATGTAGACGGGCACGGAGCCCTAGGATGTTTTCTTACGCTTTTATGGATTCCAAAGATATTTGTACTTGTGGAATGTTTAAATGGTTTAAATAAATCTCTCGATGAGAGTATGCTTTTAGAAATGTATGTTTTGATTGTTGAATGTTTCTGCTTTTTACTTGGGATCCAAACTTATTTTTCATAATGTCTTTTATTTTGAATACATGCATTGGGGTAAAGGCCCATTTAGAGCCCCTTTTGGGTCGGGTCTTTACACTCGCCGCATCGATCATTTCCACCCAAAGATACCGCCCAAAGAACGCCGCACTGACGCCCCAGATCTCCCTCGCCTGTGTTGCGCCCAGACGCGTTGCATCGCCCACCAGTGTGCGCCAGACGCTGTTACGCTCGCCAGGCCCTCAGCGCCCGAGCGCGCGCGCGCCATTCTCCGCACCAGCGCCCAGACGCCGCCCGCTCTCGCTTCCGCTGCCGCCGCTTAGACGCGTGCCGCCATACTATCCCGCGAACCGACGCCTCCTCGCGCGCCGACCCAGCCAGTGTTCGCTGCGCTGCGATACAGCCGCGTCTGCCACGTCGTCCTTTGCTCGCTAGTGCCAGCGCCAGCGCCCGGTCGCGCCCGCTTGTCCTTGCCGACGGACACCCTCGCCTCGCCGCGGCGGGTTGGGGCGTGACCTTGTGTCTTCTCGGCCAAGAACTCCCAGTCTTTTCTCCTTTGGGCACTAGGTCATTTTGTCTCTTTATTTAATTAGGTTGTTTTTACTAAAATGCTTAGGTTGCTCGGTTTCGCTTTAAAGCTCGAGGGTCATTATTTGATTGTCACCCTTGTGCGATATTCTCATGTATCGGTGTGAGGCAGTATGTGTCGGACCCATCGCTCAGTGTGGACTTTGAGCCTTTGCAGCTGATTGAGGATTTGAGCTTCGAGAGGAAGCCTGTGAGTATTCTGGTCCTTGAGACGAAGACGTTGCATAATCGTGAGATCCGTTTGGTAAAAGTTCAGTGGAGGAGTTAGAGTTCAGAGGAGGCCGCTTGTGAGCGGGGAAGACGGGATGAGATTGCGATATCCTGTCTTTGTTTCGATCTTAAGGACTTTCGAGGACGAAAGTCATAAAAAGGAGGGAATATTGTAACGCCCCGTGTTTTCATCCCGATCTTCCAGTACGCCCGGGGTATTTTTGGTAATTTGGTCGGCCGCCGTGGCCGTTTATGTCTTTTTCCAGTTGCTAAAATTATTGGATGGATTTATGAAGGTTGTTGAGGCTTTGTGGTTTGGTTTGAGCATGGGTAGATGCAAAAGTAAAAATAAAGGAATTTGTGTTGCAGCTGGGATTCGAACCCGGGTCTCCAGAAAAGCCTGTGAGGATGCGTGCCAGTTGAGCTATGGAGAGCTCTTGTTACTCTTTCCGCGTCATATCTTAGTTACCCTTGGATCTTTGGAGTTTTGTGCATTTGGTTAAATGAAAAGAAATTAGGTTTTGTGTTTTCTTCCCCAAAACTCCATGGCCGCCCAACCCTCTTCTCTCCCAAGCCCCTTGCCGTGATTTTCTTCCCTTGCACTTCGCGCTGTCCGCGCCAGCTGCGACCACCGAGCAGCCCGGTCGAGCAGCCCAGCTAGATCGCACCAGCACCCGAGCGCGCCAAAGAAGAGGCCGCCCAGACGCCAGCGCCCAGTGCGCCGCAGCCGCCCAAAGAGAGGCGCGCGCAGACTCGGGCACCCACGTCCGTCGCGTCGCGGCTGCCGACCGCACCGCTTCGCCGCGCGATCCCAGCGCCTCGCCATCGCCAATGAAGCTCGCGCCCGCATCGCAGCCCGAGCGCCCGTCGTCCGCGTCGCGCGCCGCGCGCCTCGCGTCTGCGCCGTGCCGCCGTCTGGCCAGCGTCGCGCCTTAGCGCGCATCCGCGCGCCAGCCGCTGTCCGTCTGCGCAGCCAGCGCCAGCATGTGCGCCCATTTGCCGCCCATCGCGCCCATCATCAGCGCCCATCCGCGCCAAAGAAGAAATTTCCCCCCGCCGCTTTGCTCGCCCGTCGTGTGTCACCACCGTGATCGCGTGAGTTGCTCCCAGAGCGAGAGCCCTATTTATTTTATTATATTTAAGCCTTTAGAGTGTGATTATTATTGTGTTTGTTAGGTTCTCGTTAGCTAGCTCGGGATCGATCGCAGCGTAGGATTTTGTGTGTAGTTGCCCCGCCAAGGTAAGGATTTCTTACCGGAGTTGTGTGGACCTGCGATGTTCTATGTGATTGTTGTTTGTATGTTTGTTTGTGATTATCAGCATGTATAGTTTAGGTGCTCTGCTTGCAATTCCTCGACTAGCATGACTTCGTATGTTGTTCTCTCATGTTAGCCCATGCTAGGTTGTTCCGTTCTAGCATGCTCATATCTCTGTTCTTGCTTCGTAGTACCATGCTAGGTTCGTTGTATCTGTTGAGCACGTTTTGGATTGTATTGGATTGTATGTTATTGATATGATAGGTTAAAGTGTAGGTAGGTAGCATCATCCGGCCCGATGCATAAAGTATCTTGCATCCATGGCGGGGACGCCGAGACAGTTCTCCGTCCCCGGGACCCGTTAGGGTTTAGCTAACTCGACCGGTAGGCCCCGCAATCTTGGGTGAGGGTGGCGCATCATTAAATGCCCCAACGGTCGGGATGATGACTTGGCATTGCCTCGCCCCGACACGGTCGGCACGCGTCCTCGGCGTGTTCGGCCGTAGCCCTTGATTGCCACCGTTAGGGCAAGGACCGCTTCTGGTGTAAGCCTACCACGACCGCTCCTTTAGCCTCAAAGTGCGGTGGTTCGTGTTGACATAGTTCACGTGTCCGTGTCTCACACCCCTATGTCGCTGACACCGATCCGTAGATTTAGTTAGGCGTGGTGGATCGGACATGGGCGGCTTGCCACTAGACCCGCACCCCATAGTTCTGCAGTAGCACGCGGTGCATGCTTACGCTCATTACAACACGACCGGAGAGCTCCTCGGGATCTTGAGCTAGTGCACCTTTCGTATCGACGATGAGACAGCCGAGGCCGAGACTTGGTCCTCGTATAGGGCGTATTGTGTGGTGTGGATTATTCCGGACTAAGACCCCGAGTTGGCATCCGAGGTCCAAGTGTGGACTTAAGCTATGTGCTCTATTATGTGTTTATGTTCATAGCTTGCATACACTCATCTAGATGACCATGTGCATCGTATTGTACCCTGGTCGGGGATTCTTCTTGAGTAATTCGTTACTCACCCTTACTTATCTTTCAGTAACCATGGCGCGAGGCGGGATGGTGAAGGAGGAGCTATGATCATGGGAACGTCTTTGTCGTCTCGACTTTTTATTTCTATGACTCTTGTCTTTCATTTTCCCCGAATGCATGTAGACGCACGAGCCCTAGGATGTTTTCTCGAATGATTTTGTGGATTCCCGCTTTATTGAATTTGAGGATGTTTCAAATGTTTTAATAAATCTCTCGATCGAGTGTACGTTTTGGAAATGTATTTGCCTTGAAACAGTTTCAAAGAAACTATATTGATTTCTCGATTGAACCTTGATTGTTTTGTTTTAATTGGGAATCTGAAAACTTATTTGCATATTGTCCTTTCCTTTGAATGCATGCATTGGGGTAAAGGCCTATTCAGAGCCCTTTTGGGTCGGGTCTTTACAGTTGGTATCAGAGCTCAGAGTCATAGACTTTGTAGACTGACCTTTTTGTTGTAGGTCGTCTTTCCCATGATCACTGAAAGACTCAAAGCGGTACCATCAGTGCGCCTAAGTTATCGCTTTTTTAAAAGGGTTAAGAATTTACAATACCTTTCATCTAGTGTATGCCTTGTGTAGTGTTGTGGAGCGGAGACGAAGCGAGTTCGACTCGTTGTTGGTTTGGGCTTAGTGAGCCATCATGCCAACTTTCATCGCATCTTGCAGCAGCTTTGTTTAGCAGCTTGTTGAGGTATCCAGATAGATTCGGATGCCCTGGGACATCGTTCCAGAGGGAGGCAGAGCTTAGACTCCCGTTGGCCATTTGTGGCCCAGTTGCTGCTTTTCCCCTAGTGAGAGGGTGGTGGTGCTTCGTGCAGATCGCCAGTATGTTGATCGCACCCAGAGGAGCAGGGCGCTTGGCATGTCCGACCGAGGAGTTGGACAGATCGTGTTGATGTTGAGGCCGCGCCCGGGTTGTTAGGCCCGCATGCCAGTTTTGGCCCCGGCAGCTTGAGTTGCCTAGAGGAGGGGGTAGAGGCTAGCAGCGCCTCAGAGTGAGACTCCTTGAGTAGAGTGTGTTCCAGCCATGAGAGATTTGATGGCAGGTCTTTAGCTATTAGAGAGCGGAGACCTAGGCGCAGTTTGTAGCGCGAGAGAGAGTCCCGGCACAGCTTAGCCCAAAATTGACAGAGTTTGTTTCAAGATTTTTCCCCAAAGAGCTCTTGTAGCCCCTGAGGTTCTCTGGAGGGCATGATCAGCAGTTTTATTCAGATGAGTTTGTTGGCGTTGTTGGAGACGCCCGTGTTGGCAAATGGATGCCTGTAGAGCCCGATGTTTTAGTAAGTCCTACATCGCTAGTAGTAAGGTAGATGGCCAGTGTTTGAGTTTAGCATCCGTGTGTGGGATGCCCCATTGCTCAAAGGCCGAGGTGTGCCGTTCTGTCTTTTTGGTTCATCGATGGTGGTGGAAATCCCTTGTGAGAGGTGGTCTAGCGAGTCTCCACCACGCCCGATTGTTTGGCAAGTTGCCGTGTTAGTGGCTTGAGGCGGATGAAGGGTCATCTTTGCCCCTCATGCGAGCTCGTTGTTGTTTAACAACCCGGCTTCCTCGGATGTGGATTTGGTAGTAGTAGCACTTGAGGTGCATTGGTTGGTGTGCCACTTTGGCACTAAGTCCGGTTCGAGCTTGAGTTTGGCTTGGGCATAGCGGATGGTTCTATGCCGTTCGAGTTCAGCGTACTCCTTTAGCCTTGGATCTGCATTTATGGCGCTTGCACCCGTTTTAGGTCGTGCGGAGGGCTAGTTCGGTGGTAGTCGATGGACTACAAGCGAAAGGATGCTCGAGAGGAGCCGGAGCCTCTTCCTAGTGTTTCGGAGGTTGAGTAAGTCACAGTTGCCGGTTGGTAAATGTTGGTGCGCGTGAGTCTCGCGCTAGTGTTAAGGCCAAGAGATTTTCCTTGTGGTTGGTAGTGCGGTCAACTACCTTCGAGTGCCTAAATCGAGGAGAGTTGAGCATTGTAGATGCGAGTTTGGTCCAAATGAGGGACCATGAGTTGGATGCTTATCGATGAGCTGGATGCCTATGAGGCGAGTTGGATGCTTTTGAGGCGAGATGAGCTGATGCCTTGCGAGAGGTTTTGGATGCCTTGGGGGTAAGCACCCTTGGTAGAGGCTTGGTATAAAGTAAGTTTGGTTTGGCATGATTATGCTTTGGTAGAGCAAGGTTGCCTCAGCTTCGAGTATCGTGTGGAGATGGGACTTTTGGTGTTCCTTGGATTGTTTGTATCGCTGCCAGGAGTTATCGTTGCTTTGTGGAAAAGCGCTTGTTAGTCTTGGATCTCTAAAGGAAGGTTGGGAGTTGTGCACACAAGTGTGTTTTGTGTGGTTCGTTCCGTGGCGAGAGTTTCAGATCCATGTAGGGTTTGCTTTGGAGATCTCGTGCTCAGTTCCTTGAGAAGTTGGACTCCAGGTGGTTGTTGTAAGGCTTCGGTTGAGGTGGTAAGGATACCGTGCTCGTGGTATCAAGTTGTTGCTTAGGCAAGATTTGTTAAGTTGGGCCTAAGCTTGGTTGGCGGATCTTCTTGTTGATCGTTGGTTGGAGTTCAGTTGGAAACTGAACAAGAGCGGTGGTAGCTAAGCCGCGTGGTTTCTGATCGGCATGGCTAAGAGAGTTGTTCGGATCCTTCCTTGGGTAGAAGTTATGTTGTGGCTGATGCTTTGAGTAGGAGGATGACGCATTCTGTAGCGTTTCGGGTCCTCTAGGTTCCCAAGGAGTTGGAGTTGGCCAAAGATGGTTGGGATGCTTTGAAATTGGAGTTGTTTGTTCAGCAGCTTGTCTGCATTAGATCGTATGCCTAGCAGTGTGTGTGTCGAGGGTTGCCGAAGAACCCTAGGTTGTGGAGAGCCTCTCCAGAGCTCAGTCAGGCCCAGCTAGTGAGTTTCAGCTGGCTAGGCTAGCCGGAGGCGTGTAGTTTGTAGCGTCGGTGGAGTTGCTAGCGCCTTGGTAGACTAGCAAGCTAGTGTTTATTTGGAGTAAAGTCCGGAGTGGTTTCGGTGTGGTGGCAAGTTGATGCTTGGTGTTGACCAAGTGTGGATTGAAGTTGCTAGAGTTTAGTTTTGCTCGTGGGGGGCGAGTGGTTTGTGCCATGTTGGTTGTTTTTCCTGTTTCCAAGATGTTGAGTTGCCCCGTTTGGCATTTGGAGGTTCACCGAGATGGACCCTTGTTGTGCCCCGTGAGATTAGATGTTGTTGCTCCGGTGGAGCAAGACAGGTGAGCGTATGTGGAGTTCTCTGTCCGTTGGTTGTCCGCTTGTAGGAGCCGCTTCCTTCGGGAGTTGTCGGGTTACTCCTTGGTCTTGGAGTTAATGGTGGAAGCGCTAGCTTGAAGGAAAAGTTTGTTGGTCGCTTGGAAGTAGTCGTTTGTCCAGCTTAAGCGGATTCTTGGAGGGTGTTCTAGAGGCCGCAGTAAAGGTTGTTCTCGCCTCTTATGAGTGTTTGGCCTAGTTGGTTAAGATTTTTGTGTGTTGGCATGGAAGATGTTGCACCTTTGTAGTGGAAGATCTCCTTTGTATCGATTGTGGGTTGAGGTTGCACCATTGTGGCTGGATTAGGTCCGGACTTATTGAGGATCCTTGTCTGGCTAGTGTAGCTTGCACTCGCCCACCATTGTTGGTATTCTTGTTCTTGGTAGTTGGTGTTGACCGTAGTGGAGTTCCGTTATGAAGTTTCGGTGGGAAGGTGCATTAAGCCTAATCTTGAGGGTTAAGCTGTATGTGTTATCGTTTGGACTTGTGAGATGTGTTTCATATTTGAGGCGAGCTTTGTTCCGTTGTTTGCATGGAGGTAAGTTTAGTGGATGGAGCCCTCTGGGGCCTGGTTTGTTTGCAAGTTGTCTTGCCCACTAGTGATTTGAGTCGAGCTAGAGATGAGTGGATTGGCATAGCTATGCAGCTTGTAGTTGTTTGAGCTTCCTAGTTCGTAGCACTCAAGTTGTTGGATTGTAAGTTTCGTGTGGGAGCCGTCACTAGTTGAGGTTGTTGTGTGAGTTCGGATTTTTGGAGTATTGACTTCAGTGGCTAGAGCTCGCACCTCGGTTGGTGTGCGATGCCATTTCTATGGAGTAGAGGCATGTCGGTTTCAGTTGGAGATGTTGCCATTAGGTGTGGCAACAAAGGTTTGTTCTAGGCAAGGCGTGGGCGAACCGTGGTTCAGAGAGTGTTCTTAGAGGCTTATGAGCCGAGTGCGATTCTGTAGTGTTTTCACCCTTTTTGTCCGATGGCCTTTTGGGAGGAGTGAGCCAGATCCTTCGGAGCTTGTTGCGAGTTGGTGTTTCCGTGATTAGGCAAATGGAGACCAAAGGTGGTTTTAGGAGGTTGCCTTGGGTAGCGCTTCTCGTGATCGATTCTTGTGGTTCCATTGAGGCATTGTATGGTAAGTGTTGCGTGTCTCTAGTGCCGTGAGAAAAGGTTGGTGGCCGTCGGTGTTGTTTTGGGTCCCGTGTTGCTGCAGCTTGACCGACAGAGGTGTTGTGCAAGAGGTTGAGCTCGTTTGTGGTTAGCTTCAGAGCGTGCATGAAAGTTTCGTCGATGTTCGGCGCCGAGTTTTAGAGTTTGAGGTTGGACAAAGGCGTGCTTTTAAGGTTGTGCTGCTGTGAGTTGTGTTGAGTTTTGGTAAGCGGGAGAAGTGGAGTCTCCCGTTGTTGGACCATTTGAGATTCTCGAGAGGATTGGCGAGAGTTGCATATTGGTTAGCTTTTTCTGTCATTGTCACCTTGTGCGATATTCTCATGTATCGGTGTGAGGCAAGATGTGTCGGACCCATCGCTCAGTGTGGACTTTGAGCCTTTGCAGCTGATTGAGGATTTGAGCTTCGAGAGGAAGCCTGTGAGTATTCTGGTCCTTGAGACGAAGACGTTGCATAATCGTGAGATCCGTTTGGTAAAAGTTCAGTGGAGGAGTTAGAGTTCAGAGGAGGCCGCTTGTGAGCGGGAAGACGGGATGAGATTGCAGATCTCTGTCTTTGTTTGATCTTAAGGACTTTCGAGGACGAAAGTCATAAAAAGGAGGGAATATTGTAACGGCCTGTGTTTTCATCCCGATCTTCCGTGCACGCCCGGGGTATTTTGGTAATTTGGTCGGGCCGTCAGTGGCCGTTTATGTCTTTTTTTCCAGCTTGCTAAAATTATTGGATGGATTTATGAAGGTTGTTGAGGCTTTGTGGTTTGGTTTGAGCATGGGTAGATGCAAAAGTAAAAATATAGGAATTTGTGTTGCACTGGGATTCGAACCTGTCTCGAGAAAAGCTCGTGAGGATGCGTGCGATTGAGCTATGGAGAGCTCTTGTTACTCTTTCCGCGTCATATCTTAGTTACCCTTGGATCTTTGGAGTTTTGTGCATTTGGTTAAATGAAAAGAAATTAGGTTTTGTGTTTTCTTCCCCAAAACTCCATGGCCGCCCAACCCTCTTCTCTCCCAAGCCCCTTGCCGTGATTTTCTTCCCTTGCAGCCCCGAGCGCTGCTTCCGCCAGCCAAGCGACCCACCCGAGCAGCCCTGGTCGAGCAGCCAGCTAGATCGCCCGCAGCCCAGCGCCAGCAAGAAGTCGCCCAGACGCCTAGGCGCCAGCAGACGCAGCCAGCGCCAGTGCCGCCGCAGCCGCCAGCAGAGGCGTCGCAGACCGATCGCGCGTCGTCCGTCGCGCCGCAGCCGCCGCGATCGCACCGCTTCGCCGCGCGCCGCCGCGCGCCATCGCCAGCCGAGCTCGCGCGCGCATCGCAGCCCGAGCGCCCGTCGTCCGCGTCGCGCTTCGCGCCCTCCGCGCGCTGCGCCGTCTGCCGTCAGCCAGCGCTCGCGCTTAGCGCGCCATCCGCGCCCCAGCGCTGTCCGTCTGCGCTGCACCCGCCTCAGTGTGCGCCCATTTGCCGCCCATCAGCGCCATCATCGCCCATCCGCGCCAGCCAAAGAAGACCCACTTTGCTGCCCGTCCGCGTGTCACCCGCATCGCGTGAGTTGCTCCCAGCAGCCGAGCCCTATTTATTTTATTATATTTAAGCCTTTAGAGTGTGATTATTATTGTGTTTGTTAGGTTCTCGTTAGCTAGCTCGGGATCGATCGCAGCGTAGAGATTTTGTGTGTAGTTGCCCTGCCAAGGTAAGGATTTCTTCTGGGAGTTGTGTGGACCCCTGCGATGTTCTATGTGATTGTTGTTTGTATGTTTGTTTGTGATTATCAGCATGTATAGTTTAGGTGCTCTATTCTCGAATTCTGACTAGCATGACTTCGTATGTTGTTCTCTCATGTTAGCCCATGCTAGGTTTGTTCCGTTCTAGCATGCTCATATCTGCTTCTTGCTTCGTAGTACCATACTAGGTTCGTTGTATCTGTTGAGCACGTTTTGGATTGTATTGGATTGTATGTTATTGATATGATAGGTTAAAGTGTAGGTAGGTAGCATCATCCGGCCTGATGCATAAAGTATCTTGCATCCATGGCGGGGACGCCGAGACAGCTCTCGTCCCTCGACCCGTTAGGGTTTAGCTAACCCGACCGTAGGCCCTCGCAATCTTGGGTGAGGGTGGCGATCGTTAAATGCCCCAACGGTCGGGATGATGACTTGGCATTGCCTCGTCCCCGACAGTCGGCACGTCCTCGGCGTGTTCGGCCGTAGCTCTTGATTGCCACTGTTAGGGCAAGGACCGCTTCTGGTGTAAGCCTACCACGACCGGTTCCTTAGCCTCGTGTGCGGTGGTTCAGCCGACATAGTTCACGTGTCCAGTCTCACACCCCTATGTCGGTGACACCGATCCGGAGATTTAGTTAGGCGTGGTGATCGGACATGGGCAGCTTGCCACTAGACCCGGCACCCCATAGTTCGCAGAGCACGCGGTGCATGCTTACGCTCATTACAACGCCGACCGGAGAGCTCCTCGGGATCTTGAGCTAGTGCACCTTTCGTATCGACGATGAGAGTGCCGAGGCCGAGACTTGGTCCTCGTATAGGGCGTATTGTGTGGTGTGGATTATTCCGACTAAGACCCCGAGTTGGCATCCGAGGTCCAAGTGTGGACTTAAGCTATGTGCTCTATTATGTGTTTATGTTCATAGCTTGCATACACTCATCTAGATGACCATGTGCATCGTGATTGTACCCCCGGTCGGGATTCTTCTTGAGTAATTCGTTACTCACCCTTACTTATCTTTCGGGTAACCATGGCGCGAGGCGGGATGGTCAAAGGAGGAGCTATGATCATGGGAACGTCTTGTCGTCTCTCGACTTTTTATTTCTATGACTCTTGTCTTTCATTTTCCCCGAATGCATGTAGACGCACACGAGCCCTAGGATGTTTTCTCAATGATTTTGTGGATTCCCGCTTTATTGAATTTGAGGATGTTTCAAATGTTTTAATAAATCTCTGATCGAGTGTACGTTTTGGAAATGTATTTGCCTTGAAACAGTTTTGAAGAAACTATATTGATTTCTCGATTGAACCTTGATTGTTTTGTTTTAATTGGGAATCAAAACTTATTTGCATATTGTCCTTTCCTTTGAATGCATGCATTGGGGTAAAGGCCTATTCAGAGCCCTTTTTGGGTCGGGTCTTTACTGCTTGGTATCGAGCTCGAGTCATAGACTTTGTAGACTCGACCTTTTGTTGTAGGTCGTCTTTCCCATGATCACCAAAGACTGATCACCATCGTGCACGCCTAAGTTCTCGCTTTTTTTAAAAGGGTTAAGAATTTACAATACCTTTCATCTAGTGTATGCCTTGTGTAGTGTTGTGGAGCGGAGACGAAAGGCGTTTCGACTCGTTGTTGGTTTGGGCTTAGTGAGCCATCATGCCAACTTTCTTTCGCAGATCTGAGCAGTTTGTTTAGCGGCTTGTTGAGGTATCCAGATAGATTCGGATGCCCCGGGACATCGTTCTAGAGGGAGGCGAGCTTAGACTCCGTTGGCCATTTGTGGCCCGATTGTCGCTTTCCCCTAGTGAGAGGGTGGTGGTGCTTCGTGCAGATCGCCAAGATGTTGATCGCACCCGCAGGAGCAGTGGCGCTTGGCATGTCCGACCGAGGAGTTGGACAGATCGTGTTGATGTTGAGGCCGCGTCCCAGGGTTGTTAGGCCCGCATGCCGATTTGGCCCCGATTGAGTTGCCTAGAGGAGGGGGTAGAGGCTAGCAACGCCTCGAGTGAGACTCCTTGAGTAGAGTGTGTTCCAACCATGAGAGATTTGATGGCGTGTCTTTAGCTATTAGAGAGCGGAGACCTAGGCGCGCTTTATAGCGCGTGAGAGGAGTCCCGGCACAGTTAGCCCAAATGACAGAGTTTGTTTCAAAGATTTTTCCCAGTAGCTCTTGTAGCCCCGAGGTTCTCGGGAGGGCATGATCGCAGTTTATTCAGATGAGTTTGTTGGCGTTGTTGGAGACGCCCGTGTTGGCAAATGGATGCCTGTAGAGCCCGATGTTTTAGTAAGTCCTATCGCTAGTAGTAAGGTAGATGGCCAGTTTGAGTTTAGCATCCGTGTGTGGGATGCCCCATTGCTCAAAGGCCGAGGTGTGCCGCCTGTCTTTATTTGGTTCATCGATGGTGGTGGAAATCCCTTGTGAGAGGTGGTCTAGCGAGTCTCCACCACGCCTGATTGTTTGGCAAGTTGCCGTGTTAGTGGCTTGAGGCAGATGAAGGGTCATCTTTGCCCCTTGCGAGCCTGTTGTTGTTTAACAGCCCAGCTTCCTCAGATGTGGATTTGGTAGTAGTAGCACTTGAGGTGCATTGGTTGGTGTGCCACTTTGGCACTAAGTCTGGTTCAGGCTTGAGTTTGGCTTGGGCATAGCAGATGGTTCTATGCCGTTCGGAGTTCAAACGTACTCCTTTAGCCTTGGATCTGCTTTATGGCGCTTGCACCTGCTTAGGTCGTGCCAGAGGGCTAGTTCAGTGGTATTCGATGGACTACAAGCGAAAGGATGCTCGAGAGGAGCCGGAGCCTCTTCCCAGTGTTTCTGGAGGTTGAGTAAGTCAGCAAGTTGCCGGTTGGTAAATGTTGGTGCGCGTGAGTCTCGCGCTAGTGTTAAGGCCAAGAGATTTTCCTTGTGGTTGGTAGTGCGGTCAACTACCTTCGAGTGCCTAAATCTGAGGAGAGTTGAGCATTGTAGATGCGAGTTTGGTCCAGCTGAGGGACCATGAGTTGGATGCTTATCAGATGAGCTGGATGCCTATGAGGCGAGTTGGATGCTTTTGAGGCGAGATGAGCTGATGCCTTGCGAGAGGTTTTGGATGCCTTGGGGGTAAGCACCCTTGGTAGAGGCTTGGTATAAAGTAAGTTTGGTTTGGCATGATTATGCTTTGGTAGAGCAAGGTTGCCTCAGCTTCGAGTATCGTGTGGAGATGGGACTTTTGGTGTTCCTTGGATTGTTTGTATCGCCAGAGTTATCGTTGCTTTGTGGAAAAGCGCTTGTTAGTCTTGGATCTCTAAAGGAAGGTTGGGAGTTGTGCACACAAGTGTGTTTTGTGTGTTCGTTCGCTCCGCGTGGCGAGAGTTTCAGATCCATGTAGGGTTTGCTTTGGAGATCTCGTGCTCGGGCCTCCTTGAGAAGTTGGACTCCAGGTGGTTGTTGTAAGGCTTCGGTTGAGGTGGTAAGGATACCGTGCTCGTGGTATCAAGTTGTTGCTTAGGCAAGATTTGTTAAGTTGGGCCTAAGCTTGGTTGGCGGATCTTCTTGTTGATCGTTGGTTGGAGTTCAGTTGGAAACTGAACAAGAGCGGTGGTAGCTAAGCCGCGTGGTTTCTGATCGGCATGGCTAAGAGAGTTGTTCGGATCCTTCCTTGGGTAGAAGTTATGTTGTGGCTGATGCTTTGAGTAGGAGGATGACGCATCCTGTAGCGTTTCGGGTCCTCTAGGTTCCCAAGGAGTTGGAGTTGGCCAGCATGGTTGGGATGCTGGAAATTGGAGTTGTTTGTTCAGCAGCTTGTCCATTAGATCGTATGCCGGGCGCAGTGTGTCGAGGGTTGCCGAAGAACCCTAGGTTGTGGAGAGCCTCTCCGAGCTCAATCGAGCCCAGCTAGTGAGTTTCAGTTGGCTAGCTGGAGGCGTGTAGTTTGTAGCGTCGGTGGAGTTGCTAGCAGTCTTGGTAGACTAGCAAGCTAGTGTTTATTTGGAGTAAAGTCCGGAGTGGTTTCGGTGTGTTGGCAAGTTGATGCTTGGTGTTGACCAAGTGTGGATTGAAGTTGCTAGAGTTTAGTTTTGCTCGTGGGGGGCGAGTGGTTTGTGCCATGTTGGTTGTTTTTCCTGCTTTCCAAGATGTTGAGTTGCCCCGCTTTGGCATTTGGAGGTTCACCGAGATGGACCCTTGTTGTGCCCCGTGAGATTAGATGTTGTTGCTCTGGTGGAGCAAGACAGGTGAGCGTATGTGGAGTTCTCTGTCCGTTGGTTGTCCGCTTGTAGGAGCCGCTTCCTTCGGGAGTTGTCGTTACTCCTTGGTCTTGGAGTTAATGGTGGAAGCGCTAGCTTGAAGGAAAAGTTTGTTGGTCGCTTGGAAGTAGTCGTTTGTCCAGTTAAGCGGATTCTTGGAGGGTGTTCTAGAGGCTGCAGTAAAGGTTGTTCTGCCTCTTATGAGTGTTTGGCCTAGTTGGTTAAGATTTTTGTGTGTTGGCATGGAAGATGTTGCACCTTTGTAGTGGAAGATCTCCTTTGTATCAGTTGTGGGTTGAGGTTGCACCATTGTGGCTGGATTAGGGTCCTGACTTATTGAGGGATCCTTGTCGGCTAGTGTAGCTTGCACTCTGCCACCATTGTTGGTATATTCTTGTTCTTGGTAGTTGGTGTTGACCGGTGTAGTGGAGTTCCGTTATGAAGTTTCGGTGGGAAGGTGCATTAAGCCTAATCTTGAGGGTTAAGCCTGTATGTGTTATCGTTTGGACTTGTGAGATGTGTTTCATATTTGAGGCGAGCTTTGTTCCGTTGTTTGCATGGAGGTAAGTTTAGTGGATGGAGCCCTCTGGGCCTCGGTTGTTTGCAAGTTGTCTTGCCCACTAGTGATTTGAGTCGAGCTAGAGATGAGTGGATTGGCATAGCTATGCAGCTTGTAGTTGTTTGAGCTTCCTAGTTCGTAGCACTCAAGTTGTTGGATTGTAAGTTTCGTGTGGGAGCCGTCGGCTAGTTGAGGTTGTTGTGTGAGTTCGGATTTTTGGAGTATTGACTTGATAGCTAGAGCTCGCACCTCTATTGGTGTGCGGATGCCATTTCTATGGAGTAGAGGCATGTCGATTTGAGTTGGAGATGTTGCCATTAGGGTGTGGCAACAAAGGTTTGTTCTAGGCAAGGCGTGGGCGAACCGTGGTTCAGAGAGTGTTCTTAGAGGCTTATGAGCCGAGTGCGCTTCAGTAGTGTTTTCACCCTTTTTGTCCGATGGCCTTTTGGGAGGAGTGAGCCGATCCTTCGGAGCTTGTTGCGAGTTGGTGTTTCCGTGATTAGGCGGCGGGAGACCAAAGGTGTGGTTTTAGGAGGTTGCCTTGGGTAGCGCCTCTCGGATCGGGCTTTCTTGTGGTTCCATTGAGGCATTGTATGGTAAGTGTTGCGTGTCTCTAGTGCCGTGAGAAAAGGTTGGTGGCCGTCGGTGTTGTTTTGGGTCCCGTGTTTGCTGCAGCTGACCAGAGGTGTTGTGCAAGAGGTTGAGCTCGTTTGTGGTTAGCTTCAGAGCGGGCATGAAAGTTTCACGATGTTCGGCGTCGAGTTTTAGAGTTTGAGGTTGGACAAAGCGTGCTTTTAAGGTTGTGCCGTTGTGAGTTGTGTTGAGTTTTGGTAAGCGGGAGAAGTGGAGTCTCCCGTTGTTGGACCATTTGAGATTCTCGAGAGGATTGGCAGAGTTGCATATTGGTTAGCTTTTTTTTCTCATCATTGTCACCTTGTGCAAGATTTCTCATGTATCGGTGTGAGGCAAGATGTGTCGGACCCATCGCTCGGTGTGGACTTTGAGCCTTTGCGGTGATTGAGGATTTGAGCTTCGAGAGGAAGCCTGTGTGAGTATTCTCGTCCTTGAGACGAAGACGTTGCATAATCGTGAGATCCGCTTTGGTAAAAGTTCATGTGGAGGAGTTAGAGTTCAGAGGAGGCCGCTTGTGAGCGGGAAGACGGGATGAGATTGCAGATCCCATCTTTGCTTTCAGTCTTAAGGACTTTCGAGGACGAAAGTCATAAAAAGGAGGGAATATTGTAACGGCCTGTGTTTTCATCCCGCCTTCAGTGCACGCCCGGGGTATTTTTGGTAATTTGGTCGGGCCGTCGTACGCGTTTATGTCTTTTTCCATTGCTAAAATTATTGGATGGATTTATGAAGGTTGTTGAGGCTTTGTGGTTTGGTTTGAGCATGGGTAGATGCAAAAGTAAAAATAAAGGAATTTGTGTTGCACTGGGATTCGAACCCGGTCTCCGTAAAAGCTCGTGAGGATGCGTGCGCTTGAGCTATGGAGAGCTCTTGTTACTCTTTCCGCGTCATATCTTAGTTACCCTTGGATCTTTGGAGTTTTGTGCATTTGGTTAAATGAAAAGAAATTAGGTTTTGTGTTTTCTTCCCCAAAACTCCATGGCCGCCCAACCCTCTTCTCTCCCAAGCCCCTTGCCGTGATTTTCTTCCCTTGCACTCGAGCGCTGCTCCGGCCAGCCAAGCGACCCAGCGAGCAGCCAGGGCCGGCCGAGCAGGCCCCAACTAGATCGCACCAAAGAAATTTCTCAGCGCCAAAGAAGAGCGCCCAGCCAGCCCGCCAGAGACGCAGCCAGCGCCAGTGCGCGCCAGCCGCCAGCCAGAGGCGTCGCGAAGACTCGATCCCAACGTCGTCGCGCCGCGCCGCAGCTCGCCGCGATCGCACCGCTTCGCCATACGCCAGCGCGCCTCGCGCATCGCCAGCCGAAGCTCGCGCGCGCGCGCATCGCAGCCTCGCGCGCCGCGCCCGCGTGTCTCGCGCGCCGCCGCCCCTCGCGCTGCGCGCGCCGTGCCAGCCCCAGCCGCGTCGCGCTTAGCGCGCATCCGCGCCTCGGCGCTGTCCGTCTGCGCAGCCAGCCAGCGCCAGTGCAGCGCCATTTGCCGCCATCGCGCCCATCGCCCATCCGCGCCAAAGAAGAATGGCAGTCTACCGTCTTTGCTGCCGCGCCCATGCGTGTCACCGCATCGCGTGAGTTGCTCCTGAGCCGAGCCCTATTTATTTTATTATATTTAAGCCTTTAGAGTGTGATTATTATTGTGTTTGTTAGGTTCTCGTTAGCTAGCTCGGGATCGATCGCAGCCAGTAGGATTTTGTGTGTAGTTGCCCCGCCAAGGTAAGGATTTCTTACCGGAGTTGTGTGGACCTCTGCGATGTTCTATGTGATTGTTGTTTGTATGTTTGTTTGTGATTATCGGCATGTATAGTTTAGGTGCTCTGTTCAATTCTCGACTAGCATGACTTCGTATGTTGTTCTCTCATGTTAGCCCATGCTAGGTTGTTCCGTTCTAGCATGCTCATATCTGTTCTTGCTTCGTAGTACCATGCTAGGTTTGTTGTATCTGTTGAGCACGTTTTGGATTGTATTGGATTGTATGTTATTGATATGATAGGTTAAAGTGTAGGTAGGTAGCATCATCCGGGCTCGATGCATAAAGTATCTTGCATCCATGGCGGGGGCGTCGAGACAGCTTCTCCGTCCCTCGACCCCGTTAGGGTTTAGCTAACCCGACCGGTAGGCCCCGCAATCTTGGGTGAGGGTGGCGGATCGTTAAATGCCCCAACGGTCGGGATGATGACTTGGCATTGCCTCGCGTCCGACGATCGGCACGTCCTCGCCGTGTTCGGCCGTAGCCCTTGATTGCCACTGTTAGGGCAAGGACCGCTTCTGGTGTAAGCCTACCACGACCGGTTCCTTAGCCTCAAAGTGCGGTGGTTCAGCCGACATAGTTCACGTGTCCGTGTCTCACACCCCTATGTCGGTGACACCGATCCGTAGATTTAGTTAGGCGTGGTGATCGGACATGGGCGGCTTGCCACTAGACCCGGCACTTCCCATAGTCTGCAGTAGCACGCGGTGCATGCTTACGCTCATTACAATACGCCGACCGAGAGCTCCTCGATCTTGAGCTAGTGCACCTTTCGTGATCGACAAAGAGATGACAGCCGTGAGGCCGAGACTTGGTCCTCGTATAGGGCGTATTGTGTGGTGTGGATTATTCCGGACTAAGACCCCGAGTTGGCATCCGAGGTCCAAGTGTGGACTTAAGCTATGTGCTCTATTATGTGTTTATGTTCATAGCTTGCATACACTCATCTAGATGACCATGTGCATCGTATTGTACCCTGGCCGGGGATTCTTCTTGAGTAATTCGTTACTCACCCTTACTTATCTTTCAGTAACCATGGCGCGAGGCGGGATGGTGAAGGAGGAGCTATGATCATGGGAACGCGTCTTTGTCGTCTCCGACTTTTTATTTCTATGACTCTTGTCTTTCATTTTCCCCGAATGCATGTAGACGCACGAGCCCTAGGATGTTTTCTCGAATGATTTTGTGGATTCCCGCTTTATTGAATTTGAGGATGTTTCAAATGTTTTAATAAATCTCACGATCAGAGTGTACGTTTTGGAAATGTATTTGCCTTGAAACAGTTTTTCAAAGAAACTATATTGATTTCTCGATTGAACCTTGATTGTTTTGTTTTAATTGGGAATCTGAAAACTTATTTGCATATTGTCCTTTCCTTTGAATGCATGCATTGGGGTAAAGGCCTATTCAGAGCCCTTTTGGGTCGGGTCTTTACACTAGGATTGTTCTTCCAGCATGCTTGAGATTCCTGCTTTAAGTTCGTAGTATCATGCTAGGTTATGTGTGATTGATGTAGATATGTATGTCTAGCTAGGAATCAGTTATTTTGTACTCTTAGCTAGTATAGTAGAGTTTGTCATCATCCAGAGGCTGAGAGCGGACATAACGTACTTTGTCCCCACCGGTCGGGAGTAGAGCGAAGCATAACGTACATTGCTTCCCCCCGGCAGTGATGTGGATTTAGCTACCACATCGGCATAAGCCTAGTTTGTAGCCTGCTAGAGCGGAACCCTACCAAAGGTGCAAGCCTGCCTTGGCCGGTTCTTAGCTTCAGGTCGGTGGTACAGGCTGCACAAATGAGTGCCGAGGGCCTCGCACTACTGTGTACAGTGACACCATTTCTGAGTCTTTAGGCATGCGTACCTGGTCCGCGTAGTTTGTACTTAGGCCCCCACATTTACGCCGGTTGCAGCAGCATGCGGTGTGAGCGCACACGCGTTAGTCGCCGGTTCGGAGAGCTCCCCCGGGCTAATGTTCTTGAGTACACCAGTTCCTTCCAGTTTAGAGCGAGACTTCAGGTACTCTCTCGATAGTCCAGATTTGTTAGCGAGGGTAAGAGGCCCTTGAGGACACCCATTGGGATTGGCTTTTGAGCTGATCAAATGGTCGAGGGAGAAAGACCCTCGAGGGTGTCGGACATCTTTGGGATCGGTTTTTGAGCTAATCAATTGGCCGAGGGAGAAAGACCCTCGGAGATGTCCCGGGATTGGTTATGAAAGCCAATCATTAGGCCAGAAGTAGGAGACTTCTAAGGATTCCAGATTCTGCCTTGTAAGCTCGTTGAGCTATGATCTGTATTGGTAACTGTTTGCATGTATACTAGGGTGCCGATGATTGATGTATCGTATTGTACCCCTGGTTGGGGATTCTTCTGAGTATGTTTATACTCACCCTTATTTCGTGGTTTTCCACCGTAACTTGGGGACAAGACACTGACGGGCGGCTAGCGGAGGAGAGCCGATTGATCATGGGAGCCGCGGGCACTCTGTCTTTTATTGTTTGCATAATTTGTTCAAAGATGTAGTCGGACAGAGTCCTAGGGGATGTTTTTAACAGCTTGTTTAAATTGTATTGTATGATTTCATAAACACTGCGGGCTTGTTTTACTTTGTTGGTTTGCTTAAATGAAGGTTGTTGTTTATGTTTTAAGTGTCCCCGCTTTTAAATGTTTTGAAAGGTTTTAAATATGAAGCACTAAACCGCTTGATGAAGTATTTAACTTGCATGCTGAGTGAGAACCTAGGTTTAGGACCGCATTTTGGGTCGGGTTCTTACGGTTTGGTATCGAGCACGAGTCATAGATTCTCAGAGACTAACTCGCTTTATAGGTTGTTGCCCCCATGATCATCAAGACTCCGCGCCGTCGAGTTTGTCTCGAGTTCATTAAGCTAAGGGTTTTATTTTACAATATCGCATCTAGTATACATGTGTTACCCTTGTTTGGCGGTGAGGGCCCAAATGGGCTAGCTTTTATGCTTTGTGTAGATCGCTAGTATGTTGATTGCACTTAGAGGATCAGGGACGTTTGGTATTTCCAACTGAGGAGTTGGACTGTTCATGTTGATCATGAGACCACGTCTAGGGTTTTCTAGACCCGTAGTGTAAAGACCCGACCCAAAAAGGGGCTCTAAATGGGCCTTTACCCCAATGCATGTGTTCAAAATAAAAGACATTATGAAAAAGAAATTTCTGATCCCAAGTAAAAACAGAAACATTCAACAACCAAAACATACATTTCTAAAAGCATACTCGATCGTGAGATTTATTTAAACCATTTAAACAATCCACAAGTACAAATATGCTTTGGAATCCATAAAACGTAAGAAAACATCCTAGGGCTCCGTGTCCGCCTACATGCATTCAGGGAAATAACAAAAGTCAAGAGTCATGATATAATAAAATGGTCGAGATGACAAAGAGATTCCATGATCACACTTCTCCTTCACCATCCTGTCTCCGCCTTGATTACTGTGGAAAACCACGTAATAAGGGTGAGTAACGAATTACCCAAAGAAGAATCCCCAACCGGGTACAATACGATATACATGATCATCTAGAAGAATGTATGCAAGCTATGAGTACAAACTCGAGCGGAGCACATAGCTAAGTCCACACTTGGACCTCGGATGCCAACTCGTGGTCTTAGTCCGGAAATACCACAACACACTATACGCTCTATACGGGAACAAGTCCGGCCTCGGCTGTCTCATCGTCGATACGAAAGGTGCACTGCTCAAGATCCCGAGGAGCTCTCCATCGGGCGTTGTAATGAGCGTAAACGCGCACCGCATGCTACTGCAAACTCGGGGGTGCCCGGTCTAGTGGCAAGCTGCCCGTGTTCACCACCATGCCTAACTAAATCTCCGGATCGGTGTCACCGACATAGGGGTGTGAGACTGGACACGTGAACTATGTCACTGTACCACCGCACCGAGGCTAAGGAACCGGTCGTGGTAGGCTTACACCAGAAGCGGTCCTTGCCCTAACAGTGGCAATCAAGGGCTACGGCCGAACACGCCGAGGACGTGCCGATCGTCGGGGGCGAGGCAATGCCAAGTCATCATCCCGACCGTTGGGGCATTTAATACCGCCACCCTCACCCAAGATTGCAGGGCCAGCCGTTAGGGTTAGCTAAACCCTAATGGGATCAGGGACGGAGTACCATCTCGTACGTCCCTGTCGGGGATGCAAGTTACGTTATGCATCCGGCCCGGATGATGCTACCTACTTGAACTCTAAACCATAGCAATAATAACAATTCATTCAATGTAGTCCAATACGTGCTCAACAGATACAAGGCACCTAGCATGATACTACGAAGCAAGAACAGATATCGAACATGCCAGAATGGAACAACCTAGCATGGGCTAACATGAGAAACAATACAAGAGTTCATGCGATCGAGAATTGAAACGAGATCACCTAGGGCTAAACATGCTAATAATCATACACAGCATACAAAACAACAATCACAAATATACCGCAGGCCCACACAACTCCGGTAAGAAATCCTTACCTTGGTCTGGAGGCTTCTACACACAAATCCTAAGTGCGAACAATCCCGAGCTAGCGAAAGGGAACCTAGCAAACCAACAATAATCAGCATCTAAAACGCCTAAACAACAATAGAACGCAAGCTCGGCTCGGGAACTCACGCGGCACGGCGACACGAGCTTGGAGGCTGCTGCAAGCCGGCACGGCAGGGTCGGGCGCAGTCGCGCCGCACGGCAGCAGGCGGCGCTGGCCGCTACCGCACGCGCACGGCACGGATGCATACGCAGCGGATGCAGCGCGCGCGGCGCGCGCGTCTGGGCGTGCGGCGCGCGTAGCTACAGCGCAAAGCGCGCGCGGGCGCTGGCGCGCGGCGACAGCGACGCGACGCGGCTGGGGGCGCGGCGGCGCGCTGGCGGCGCGCGCGCGCGCAGCATCTTGATCTGTTGCGCGCGATCCGCACGCACGACGACGAGCGATGGCGTCGCGGGAGAGCTGCGACGGTGGATCAGTGCGACTTTGCGGCGATGGCGTCGCGGGCGATCCGAGAGCGATGGCGTCGCGGCGATCTGCGGCTGCCGTCTCCCGCCCGGCGTGGCGTCGGGCGGTGCTTCAACAGATCTGGCGAGGGGTCGGCCGGGCCGGACGGCGACGATGGCTCGCTGGTCGGCTTCTCTCATCGGTGGTGCAATCAACACAAACACACACAACACTCTACTTCTTACCTTCGGCCAAAGATCAATAACCAAATGAGGAGATGAAGAGGATGAAGACTTACCCTTGAATGATGATGATCGAACCCAAGGAGGTGCAAGGGAAAGAAGAATCGGCAAAGGCTATGGAGAGGAAAGCTTGTGCGGCCAAGAGGTGATTTGGAGAAGAAGATGGAATAAACCTAATTTCTATTTCATTTAACCAAATGCACCAAAACTCCAAAATCCAAGGCTAACCATAAGATGATGCAGAAGAGCAACAAGAGCACCTAATGGCTCAATTGGCACACATCTCCACAAGCTTCCCAGAGACCCGGTTCAAACCCCAGTGCAAAAGACAATTTCCTTTATTTTTACTTTTGCATCAAACCTTGCTCAAACCACACCACAAATCCTTCCAAAAACCTACATAAATCCATCCAATAATTTTAATAACCTGGAAAAAGATACAAACGGCTCCTCGACGGCCCGACCAAATTACTAAAATTACCCCTAGGGCATACCTGGAAGACCGGGAAGAAAAACTTGGGTCGTTACATGTAGGCCACCTTTGGCCCTGGCAGATGAGTTGCCAAGAGAAGGGGTTAGAGGCTAGTCTGCCTCAAAGTGAGACTCCTTGAGCAGAGTGTGCTCCAACCATGAGGGAGTTGATGGCGGTGTCTTTTAGCTAACAGAGAGCGAGACCCGTGCGCGATTTGTAGCGCGTGGTGAGGAGTTTTGGGCACAGATAGCCCACCGGCAGAGTTTATTTAGGAGACACCCCTCCTTGTAGCTCCAAAGTAGTCCCGAGGTTCCCGGAGGGCTCGATCAAGAGTTATGCTTTGATAAGTTAGTTGGCGTTGATCGAGCCGCCGAGTTTGGCAAGTGGAAGACTCGTAGAGCTGGGATGTTTTTAGACCTATCGCTAGCGCGCGGTGGTTGGCCAAGATCGAGTTTATCATCCAAGTGTTGTGATGACTCGTGTTCGAGGCCGATGACTGATGTTCAGAGGCCGATGACTGATGTTCGAGGCCGATGACCGATGTTCGGAGGTCGAGGCGTCGCTGCTCTGGTCTTTTTTGATGCAGCAGCGGTGGTGGTGGAAGTCCCCGTGAGCGGCGGACCAAAGAGAGTCTCCACCACCACCCGGCCGATTGGCAAGCCGCCAAGTTAGTAGCTTTTGAGGAAGATGTAGAGACATCTTGTCCTCCCGCAAGCCTGCAGATCGTTTTGCAACCAGTTCTTTTAGTACCCTCGTGAGCTGTGGGGTAGTGTGGAGTTTTCTTGTCGACTTAATCCGTCCGTGGTTTTCAAACCGGCTAGTAGAGAGAAGCACCTTCATTAGCATGTTCCGTGTGTGGAGCTAGGTGCTGCCACCCGAGGGTTGGCCTGAGTATTCGTTGAGCATCGAGTGGGATGCAGGAGTGGGCCTGGCTTGTCATTAGACGTGATCTCGAGAGTAGTCTACTCGAGTGTTGAGACTCTTGTGTTGAGTGCCATTGCCCTGTCACCTGAAGTGTGACCTTCCCTACCCTCAGAGGGGCTTAAAGCCCGTAAAGGGATGTTTGTGATGTAAAGGAAGTAGTGCCTGTTGGCACTAAGCTTTGAGAGGAGGCCTAGATTCAGGCCAGTTGGCACTTTTTGTGCAGGTGGTTCCAGACCCGCCCGAGTTTAGCATCCCCACTAGTCTTGTACCCATTCCTGAGATTGCACCTATTTGGGCTGCATAAGAGATCTAGCTCGGTGGTAGCCAGAGAACTACAAGTTTGAGGTCGTTCGAGGGATAAGTAGGAGCCTTTCAGGGTCACCGAGAGTTGGGTACAAAGGATGTTGTTGGTTGTTAAGGACTAGTGCGTCCGAGTTCTCGCGCCTGTGTTGTGGGCTTGCGAGCTAGTTGGATGGTAGTGTGATTCGGCTACCCTAGAGTTACCCTAAAATGAGTAGAGTTGGTATCGATTATGCGTGGATGATCCAGTGTTAGAGCCATGAGTTAGATGGTTGATCGAGCACGTTTAGTGGACCATTGGTATGAGGTAAGTTAGCTTGGTGTAGCTATGCTCTTGTAAGAGTGAGTTGGCCAATGTGGCATTCCGTGGTGAGTTGACCCCGAGTGGGTTGAACTCTTGTTGCTCCTTTGCTAGATGTGGCTCTTTGGGAGGCAGAAGTTGCCTTGTGTGAGAATTCTTGTTGGTTTGGATCTTAAGGAACCAAGTTGGAGCTGTACATGCCGGTGTACTTTTGTGTAGCTCGTTCCGTGTTGTATTTTTCAAAGAACCACGAGGGGTTTTGGGTTGAGAAACCAGTGCCCAGTTCTGAGGAGTTAGGGCTTTAGTTCTTGGCAAGTGCCCTAACTTGGGTTGAGAGGTTACCGTGCCGGTAGCCGGGTTGTTGCGTAGGCAAGTTATGCTAGTTGGCCCTTGACCTGGGTAGAGGCATTTCTTGTTGATCGATGGTTGGAGTTCAGTTGGAACTGATCCAGGGCGATGGTAGCAAAATCGCGGAGTTTCTGCCGCCATGGCTAAGAGAGTTGTTCGGATCTTTACCCTGGGTAGAAGCTACGATGTGGCTGATGCTTTGAGCAAGAGGAAGTTTGGGTCTTCTGGTTGTTCCCGCTCAGTGGATAGCGAACTCGCCGGCAGGGCCGTCTAGGGGTCGATCGGTATCGGCGTCGATCGCAGTTAGAGCTCGTGATCGCCGCCAGGTCGGGCCGCAAACGCTCATTGCATCAAGTGTGGTAAGGCGCTTTTCGGATTGTGTGGAGCATCGCCCGTGCTTGCTACAGATGTGGCAAGGAAGAGCTTTTGGCCAAAGACACGGTTGAGATGTTTGAAGGGAGATGTGCTCGTGTAGCCGCTTATCTGTTAGGATCGCTTGACGACAAGCATGTGTCTGGAGGGCGCGTCGGAGGAACCCTAAGTTGTGGAGAGCCTCACCAGAGCTCACTGCACTCCGAGCAAAGGTTCCTCGGTTGAGTTGTTGGATGCTTGTTGTCGGTTAACAAGCTAGAGTTGTTCTTGGTAACCTCCACGTTAATTTTCAGAATTCTTAGCGAGGTGGTGCTTGGTGTTGACCAAGGTTTGGTTCCCATGTTGTTTCGTGAGCTAGCTCGGTTCGAGCAAGCGGGCGTTGCCCTGAGGACTTGTTACTAGTCAGGAAGTTTTGGGAGTTGACCCCTCCCTCGGCAATTGAGTAGGCACTGCTAGTTCCAAGTTGGGGGTTCAAGCGATTGAGGATCCTCGGATGTAGCTTCCGAGAGAGTTGGTTGCTGTTGCCCTTGGGTTTGAGCAAGACAATGAGCGTGTGTGAAGTTCATTGTCCTTCGGAGTCCGCTTGCTTTGGGAAATCGTTCTGTTGAGGAGGAGTCAACTTAGCTCCTGAGTTGTGTAGTTGATCAGAGTAGCGCAGCGGTCAGCCCAGCGAGAGTGTCACTGCGTTTGTTTGTTAGCAAGCGAAAAGTTGTTTGTTCCCGCAAGGGCAAAGGCCAGCCAGTTCAAGGGCTTGAGTTGTTGCTGGAAGGTTGTTGGATCTTTGGAGTTTGTAGAACCCCTTAGTTCTTTGGTAGTTGAGTTGCACCGTGGATGCCGGCCTCGAGTTTTAACTTTTGAGGTAGTCTTGCCGACTCGTGTTGTTTAGGATCCGCAAGCTTGTGGTCGTCGCTATCCTTATTCCTCGCGATGTTTCGTGGGTGGAGTTTCTGGATTGGAAGAAGAGTTAGGTCTAAGCTATAAGGAGGAAGTCCTTGGAGCAGCCAGATGGGCTTAAGAGTTGAGTGGCAGCTTGGAGGCGAGCCTTGCTCGTTATGAGCTTGGGTTGAGTTTCTGCAGAGCAAGCCTTCTCGGGCTTTGTTCCTAGTTTATGTGCGTTCGCAGTTGGCGTTATAGTTGAGCCACAGTTGAGTGGGTTGGCACAGAGATGTCGTGGCATTGGTTGGAAACCTTAGAGTTGTTATCCTCCAGCTATTGTGTTGCTAGTAGCCACGTAATGTTTTATTCCTTGCTGCTAGAGATTTTCGTAAGAGGAATGTTGTTTGTTTTTCTGTCTGGCGATGTTCTCTTAGGCTAGTGGCTGATCGGATTGCATTGGAAAGTTTGTTGTCGGCCGTTGAGGGGCTCCAGTTTGTTAGTTTGGCCGAGTGGAGCCTGTGCCTGGACCTTGTCTTCTAAAGGTGGCCGTAGCTGAAGTTTCAGCTGGTGTGTTGGTGGTAGCCGTTTGGTGAACCAGAAAAGTGCCCCTTGGCTTTGGTGCTTCGATTTCTCGTAAGATGGTTGCTTAAGTGTTGTGGACGCATGCTAGTTGGAGGGGTTTGCCTTGGGATCAGTCACCAGTTGGTGGTTCGATTTGGATTCCGTTAAGGATTGTAGGCAACCATTGGGGCTCGCAGATCTCTTGCGAAGTAAGAGTAGGCCGTTTAGTTTCTGAAACCTGGGAGGTTCAGTTGTTTGGTCAGCATGGTGGAGGGTCGAGGCTGTTTGATAACAGCTATGAGCATTCAGAGAAGTTACGCCGGAGCGTGGCGTAGAGTTTTAGAGCTTGTGACCTGTCCACGAGTTTGCTGAGAGTAGCGCCGTAGAGAGGCATTCAAAGTTGGGCTAGCAGGGTTAAGTGAGCCCTAAGATTTTAAGACCGTTTGAGAGCTAGTGCGAGTTTGAGGATGTGTATTACCGTTAGCACTATCACATCTATTTCTTCGGAGTTCGGTGTATGCCCAGTCTTGTTGTGGCAGACTGGATGGCTTGTGGCTTTGAGCCTTTGGGAACCCAAGGGGGTTTGGATTTCGAAGAAGATTTAGTGTTGTCTTGACCGGGAGTTTGGTTGGTTAAGGATCAGTGGAGATTTCCTAGAGTTGCTTTCGTCTTAGGACTTTCGAGGACGAAAGTCTTAAAAGGAGGGAGTATTGTAACGGCCCGCTTTTCTATTTCGCTTACCTGTGATTTCGGTCATTATTCGGATGTTCGGATGGGCCGTTAGAGCTGCTTTTAACCCTTAGGGTATTTTGGTCTTTTTGCCCCTGGCCGTGGTTTTGAGGATTTTCAAGATTTCAGGGCCTTTCCTGCCTTCGTCGAAGTTTGGTGGTTGTTGGTTGCAAGACCCAAGAGGTTTGGGCAAGTTGTTTGGGAGTTTGGAGGTATTTTAGTTATTGGCAAAATTAATGGGTTTTTTAGTGCTTCCTTGGGATTTGAACCCTTGCCCTAAATGGTTTTGGGAGTTTGTGGGAAAAGAGTTTTTCTAGAAAGAAAAGTTTGTTTGGGCTGGGTTTTGAAAGAGGAAGCTTTGGGAAGGGATTTTAGACCCATTTAAATTAGGAAAAGGGAAGAAAAATCAAGAAAGTCCCTTTCCCCTTGTTTTGCAATCTCTCTCTCTCTCTCTCTCTCTCTCTCTCTCTCTCCTAGCCGACCTCACCAAGAAAACCCAACCCTAGCCGCCCATCCATGCCCTAGCCGCACCACACCCTGGCCGCATCGAGACCGCTCGGCCAAAGACACCGCCCAAAGAACGCCGCACCAAACGCCCCGCATCTCCCGCCCGTGTTGCGCCCGACGCGTTGCATCGCCCGCCCAGTGCGCCAGACGCGCGTTGCATCGCCCAGCCAAGGCGCCCAGACGCGCCGCGCCGTTCCGCACCAGGCGCCCGGACGCGCGCGCCAAGCGCTGCTCCGGCCGCTGCCGCCTAGACGCGTCGCCCGCCCGCGTCTAGGCGGCAGCGAGCGGAGCGGCGCTGATTCTGCCTTGTAAGCTCGTTGACCCTCGGAGATGTCCCGGGATTGGTTATGAGAGCCAATCATTAGGTCAGAAGTAGGAGACTTCTGAGGATTCCAGATTCTGCCTTGTAAGCTCGTTGAGCTATGATCCGTGTTGGTAATCGCTTGCATGTATACTAGGTGCCGATGATTGATGTATCGTATTGTACCCCGGTTGGAGATTCTTATTGAGTATGTTTATACTCACCCTTATTTCTGTGGTTTTCCACTGTGTAACTTGGGACAAAGACCGGACGGCTAGCGGAGGGAGCCGATTGATCATGGGAGCCGCCAGCACTCTGTCTTTTATTGTTTGCATAATTTGTTCAAGATGTAGTCTGACAGAGTCCTAGGGGATGTTTTTAACAGCTTGTTTAAATTGTATTGTATGATTTCATAAACACTGGCCAGGCTTGTTTTACTTTGTTGGTTTGCTTAAATGAAGGTTGTTGTTTATGTTTTAAGTGTCCCCGCTTTTAAATGTTTTGAAAGGTTTTAAATATGAAGCTCTAAACCGCTTGATGAAGTATTTAACTTGCATGCTGAGTGAGAACCTAGGTTTAGGACCGCATTTTGGGTCGGGTTCTTACAGAACCGATCCTGATACTCTGACCTGCTCTCGAACCTCCTCTTCCTGCGCGGGTAATTGACATGCTGGCGATCGACACCCAAACCAACAACGAGTCAGAAACTGCTCGTCTCCGCTCCACAACACTAAACAAGGCATACACTAGATGAAAAGTATTGTAAATTCTTAACCCTTTTCTAAAACTTTAAACTTAGGCATACTTGATGGCTGTCGGAGTGCTGATGATCATGGAAAAATGACCTACAACAAAAGGTCAGTCTATAGAATCTATGACTCTAAGCTCTGATACCAACTGTCAAGACCCGACCCGAATGGGGTCCTAAACTAGGCCTTTACCTCAATGCATGCTTTTAAAAACTTAGAAACAATATGCAGGATTGTATTCCAGATTCTAAATGAAAACTAAAACATATAAACATCCATTTTAAAAGTCAAACACTTAATTCCTGAAACCTGTCCCTATTTCCAAACACATGTTCCAAGCCAAATACATTTCCAAAACATGCTCTGATCAGAAACTTATTCAAATCATTCAAAACTTCAAACGGTTTACAACAGTGTCAGAATCCATAAAGCAATCATAAAACACCCTAAGGGCTCCGTGCCCATCTACATGCATTCAGAGGATAATAAAATATAAAGAGAACATAAACATAAGACTCAGAGTTTTGACAGCTGGTTTCCATGATCAGCAGCTCCTCCTTCAGTTATCCTGCTCGCACCATGGTTACTTGTGGAAAACCACATAATAAGGGTGAGTAACGAGTTACTCAGTAAGAATCCCCAGCCGGGGTACAATACGATAAAACTGGTCATCTAGCAGAAAGTATGCAAGCCATGAATATAAACACAGAGGAGAGCACACAGCTTAAATCCATAAATAAACCTCGGATGCCATCTTACGGTCTTACTCCAGAAAACTACCACGCGATACGATACTATACGAGAAACTAGTCTCGACCTCAGCCTTCCTACTGTCAATACGAAAGGTGCACTGAACTCAAGATCCCGAGGAGCTCTCTAGTCGGCGCTATAATGAGTGTGTGCGCGCACCGCATGCTGCTGCAAACCAGGGAGGTGTTGGGTCTAGGGCATGCTGCCCTGGTCCAGTACGCATGCTTAACAAATCTCAGGATCGGTTTCACTAAACATAGTGGTGTGAGACCAGGACACTATGACTATGTCAGCCTGTACCACTGCACCTGAGGCTAAGGAACCGGCCGTGGTAGGCTTACACCAGGAACCCGTCCTTGCCCTATCAGGTGGCAATCAAGGGCTACGGCCGACACGCTGAGGACGTGTTGACTGCCGGGGATAAAGCAATGCCTAGTAATTCCCCCGACCGTTGGGGCATTTAACAGTCTGCCACCCTCACCCAAGATTGCACTCGGCTGCCGTTAAAGTTAGCTAAACCCTAACGACGGCTCAGGGACGGAGTACTGCCTCGCGCGTCCCTGCCACGGATGCAAGTTACGTTATGCATCCTCTCCAGGATGATGCTACCTATCAGAACTCTAAGCTATAACAGATAACAGCAAACATTCCAATACGTGCTCAACAGAAACAATGAACCTAGCATGATACTACGAAGCAAGAACAGATAACGAGCATGTCAGAACAAAACAACCTAGCATGGAACTAACATGAGGAACAACACAGGAATCATGCCAATCGGAATTCAGAACAGAGCACCTATCCACTAACATGCTGATAAACATAAACAAACATACAAACAGCAATCACAAAATATATTGCAGGACCCACACAACTCCGGTAAGAAATCCTTACCTTGGTCGGAAGGCAATTATACACTAAGGTCCTATTCGGTAAACGAACACCGAGCTATCGGGTAGCTATCGGGTACCTAACAAACAACAACACATATTACAACAAATAGGCCTAAAATAATAAAACAAACAGGGCTCGGATAGGGAGCAACTAACACGACACGAGGCTGGCGCGCGGACGGATAGGCTGCACGGTCGCTGGGCTGCTGTTGGGCGTGCTAGTGCCGCAAGGCTGCTCGCGCATACTGGCGCTGGGGCGAGGGCGTGCAGGCGCGACGCCTGCGCGCGAACGGGCGGTGGGCTGCAACGCGATGCAGGCGAGGCGTGCTGGGCGATCGTGATCTGCTGCTGGGCGACGGGCAATGGCAGGGGCTACTCGACTGTGATGGGCTGGTCCTCTCGGCTTGCTGCAACAAAACCAACACTCAACTCTCCTCTCTCGGCCATCAATAACGCACTAAACGAAAGAGAAAAAGAGATCGAGACACTTACCCGGGATGACGATCGATCGACGGAGCTGCTTGGGGAGATGATGCACGACAAGAAGCTAGAGAGGAAGGGTTGGGCGGCTATGGGATTTGGAGGAGCAAACAAGAAGAAAACCTATTTTCTCTTCATTTAATCAAAACACACCAAAATCCCAAAAACCCATAGCTAACCAAGACAAACCGCGGAATGAGCATCAATATCGACTAGTGGCACAACCGGCAACACCACTCCCTTTATCACCCAGGCAACCCGGTTTCGAAACCCAACAACCACACTTTCAATTCTCTAATTTATTTTTGCATCTCCATGCCCAAACCCATCCACAAGGCAACAAAACCCTACAAAAGACCATCCAATAATTTTAGCAGCTGAAAAAGACAGAAACGGCCCGACCAAATTACCAAAATACCCCTAGGGCATACCTGGAAGACCGGGATGAAAACCAGGGCCATTACAATAATGTACTTTGCTTATGCCCCGACAGCTGGTGTGGATTAGCTCCCACATCGGTATAAGCCTAATTTGTAGCCTGCTAGTGCGAAACCTAACATGGGTGCAAGCCTACCCGGGGATAGTTCTTAGCTTCAGGTCGGTGGTACAGGCTACTACAGATGAGTGCCGAGGGCCTCGCACTACTGTAGATCAGTGACACCGCTTCCGAGTCTTTAGGCATGCGTACCTGGATCAGCATAGTTTGTCCTTAGGCCCCACATTTACACGGTTTACAACAGCATGCGATGTGCGCGCACACGCATTAGTTGCTTGCTCGCACATAAAGACTTTATAACGCCCGCTTTTCTATTCCAGCTTCTCGAGGTGCTTCCGGTTCGGATTCAGTGGTTCGGTTGGGCCGTTAGAGCTGTTTTGACCCTTAGGGGTATTTTGGTCTTTTGCTCCCCGGGCAGGATTTGTGGTTTTTCAGGGCTTCGAGGTAGCTCCTGCCTTTGTTGAGGCTTGTATGTTGGTGGCTGCGAGTCCCGAGATGTTTGGGGTACTCGTTTGGGAGTTCGGTTGTGATTTGGGTTTTGGGCAAAGTGATCGTTGTTTGGGTGTTTCCTTTGGGATTCGAGCCTGTGCCCTTAGAGATGATTTGGGAGTTTGTTTAAGTGAGAGTTATTGTTTGGAAGAGATTGCTTCACCTGGTCTCAAGGAGGAAGCCGGGAATGGGATTTAAGGACTTTAAGGCTTGTTTAAATTAGGAAAAAGGGAAGAAAAATCAAGAAAATCCCTTTCCCCTTGTTTTGCAATCTCTCTCTCTCTCTCTCTCTCTCTCTCTCTCTCTCTCTCTCTCTCTCTCTCTCTCTAGCCGACCTCACCAAGAAGACCCAACCCTAGCCACCCAGCCATGCCCTAGCCGCACCACTCCCCGGCCGCATCGGGACCGCTCACCCCACCATGCCCTCGCCGCACTGCACGCCTCGCATCGCCTTCACCAGTGCGCCTCAGATGCGTTACATCGCCCGGCCAGTGCGCCCGGATCGTTGCATCGTCCGGCCCATGCCGCGCCGTCGCCGAGCCACCCCAGCGCCGATCGCGACGCCCTCGCCCTAGCCGCGTGCCGAGCCACCCAGCGCCCGATCGCGACGCCCTCGCCCTAGCCGTGCCGAGCCACCCCAAAGACCCGATCGCGTCGCCCTCGCCTTGGTCGCGCGAGTCCAGATCGCATTGCCCTCGCCTTGGTCGCGCCGAGCCCAGATCGGCATCGCCCGTGCCGCCTCCGTCTTGAAGTCGCTCGCCCCTGCAGGTCGTCGTGCCTTCCCGCGCCCCCGAGCCCATCGCGTCGCGCCTCGCCTCGCGCGCGCCGTCGCGCGCCCTCTGTGCCGCACCGCAGTGTCGCCGCCCGCCGAGCTCGCGCCCGCGCCCGCGGCGCTTTGCTTCGCCCAGCACGCCGCGCGCGCTAACGCCGCGCCCCTGCGTGCGTGCGTGCTGCGCGCTGCGCCACCTGCTGCGCCCTGTGCCCAGGCGCTGCAGTGCCCAGCGCCCACCGCCTGTTGTGTCTTTGGTTGGCCCGAGCCTTGTGGCTTCTCGGATGGTATTTCCCAGTCTTTTCTTCGTTGGGCCCCGATTTGTTGGTCATTGTTTAGGATTTATTTGGGCTGTTTTTATATATTTGATTTGGGTTTGCTTTATCTTATGTTTAGGTTGTTTGGGTTCGATTAGAGGCTCGAGGATTGCTTGGTTGATTTGTGATTATTTTCTGCTTGTCCTGTAAGGATTTCTTACCGTGGTTGTGTGGACCTCGCGATATGTCTCGATTGTGCCTTGTATGTTTGCCGATTGTTATGAGCATGATAGTGATAGGCGGCTTTGTTTGATCTCTTGCTAGCATGTTTGTTGATTTTACATGTTAGTGCCATGCTAGGTTTGTTCTTCCAAAGATGCTTGTGATTCTGCTTAAGTTGTAGTATCATGCTAGGTAAACGTGATTGATGTCGGTCATTGCTTGCTAGCCAGAATCATTGATTTACTCGGTATTCTTGGATAGAGTAGTAGGGTTTGTCATCATCCGTAGGCCGAGCGCGACATAACGTGCTTTGTCCCCACCGGTCGGGAGTAGAGCGAAGCATAACGTACATTGCTTCCCCGCTGCCCGATGTGGATGTAGCTACCACATCGGCATAAGCCTAGTTTGTAGCTCCGCTAGAGCGGAACCCCGCCAACGGTGCAAGCCCGCCTTGGCCGGTTCTTAGCTTCGTGTCGGTGGTACAGTCGCGCAGATGAGTGCCGAGGGCCTCGCACTCACCGTGTTCGGTGACACCGCTTTCCGAGTCTTAGGCATGCGTGCACGCCCGCGTAGTTTGCCCTTAGGCCCCGCATTTACGCCGGTTGCGAGAAGAGCATGCGGTGTGCGCGCGCACGCGCGTTAGTCGCCGCTTCGAGAGCTCCCGGCTAATGTTCGTGAGTACACCGTTCCTTCCGCTTTAGAGCGGCTCATGCGGGTACTCTCCCGATAGTCCAGTTGTTAGCGAGGGTAAGAGGCCCTTGAGGACACCCATTGGGATTGGCTTTTGAGCTAATCAATTGGTCGAGGGAGAAAGACCTCGAGGGTGTCTGGACATCTTGGGATCGGTTTTTGAGTCGATCAATTGGCCGAGGGAGAAAGACCCTCGAGATGTCCCGGGATTGGTTATGAGAACCAATCATTAGGCCTAAGTAGGAGACTTCCGATGATTCCGGAAGTAAGAGACTTCCGATGTTTCCGGATCTTGTGTTATGAGGTCGTTGAGCTATGATCCGTGTTGATAGTCGCTTGCTTGCATATTGAGGTGCTAGATGACCGATGTATCGTATTGTACCCGGTTGGGGATTCTTACCGAGTATGTTTATACTCACCCTTATTTATCTTTCGGGTAACTTGGGACAACACCGGGAGGGCTAGCGGAGGGAGCCGATTGATCATGGGGAACCGCCGACACTCATCTTTTACTATTGCATTGTTTATTCAAAGATGTAGATGGACAGAGTCCTAGGGAAACTTGTTTAAAACGTTGCTTAAATTGTATTGTACATTTTATTAAACACTTTGCCAAAGTTGTTTTACTTTGTTGGATTGTTTAAACTGAAAATTGTTGGTTCTGTTTTAAGGGCTCCCCCTTCTCATATGTTTTGAAAGGTTTTTAAATATAAGCTCTAAACCGCTTGTTAACATATTTAACTTGCATGCTGAGTAAGAACCTAGGTTTAGGACCATGTTTTGGGTCGGGTTCTTACAGCACCCCCGGGCTAATGTTCGTGAGTACACCAATACCGTTCCAGTTATAGCCAGACTTCAGGTACTCTCTCGTTCGTCATAGGATCAGCATGGACATAACGTACCTTGTCCCTACAGCATAGACATAACGTACTTTGTCCAATCAGGTTGGACATAACGCACTTTGTCCCATCAGGTTAGACATAACGCACTTTGTCCCCTCAGTATGAGATAAGATATTTATAACTGATCATTAGGCAGGAAGTAGGAATCTTTCGAGGATTCCGGACTTGCCCTGTTAGCTTGTTGAGCAAAGATCTGTGTTGGTAACTATTTGCATGTATACTAGGATGCTAGATGATTGATGTATCGTATTGTACCCCGGTTGGGGATTCTTACTGAGTACCTTCGTACTTTCCCTTATTGTCTGGGGTTTTCCACCAGGTAACTTGGGACAACACCGGGACGGCTAGTGGACGGAGTTGATTGATCATGGGAGCCGTCAACGTCACTTTGTCTTTCTTTTTTTTTATTTAGTCTCACTTCTTTATAGCATGCTGGGGAAAACTGTAACGGCCCAGGTTTTCATCCCGGTCTTCTAGGTATGCCCTAGGGGTATTTTGGTAATTTGGTCGGGTCGTCAGGGCCGTTTATGTCTTTTCCAGTTGTTAAAAATTATGGGTTGGACTTAAGTAGGATTTTGATACTTTGTGGATGTGTTTGGGCATGGTGAGATGCAAAAGAAAAATTGAGAAATAAAGTTGTTCGAGCCAGGGTGGCCTTGTGTGCTAGAGGAGAGCCTTGCCAACTGAGCCACCAGGTGATATTGATGCTCTTTTCACGGCATATCTTGGTTAGCCTTGAGTCCTTTGGGTTTTGGTGCATTTGTTGAAATGAAAGGAAATTAGGTTTTTTGGCTTTCTTCTCCAAAAGCTTCTTGGCCGCCCAAGCTTTTCTCTCCCAAGCTCCAAGCCGAGTTCCATCTCCCTAGCAGCCTGTCGTTTGATCGTCATCCCGGGTAAGGTTCCTCGATTTCTTCTTATTCTTCTTCTTCCGTTTGGGTTCTTGCTGGCCGAGAGAGAAAAAGAGGTGAGTGGTGTTCTTGTTGCAGCTAGCCTGTCGCACGCCCAAAGAAATGAGCCGACACCGTCGCAGCCCAACAAAGAAGACTGCACGCCTCGCCTCGTCGCGACCCGTCGCGACGCACGCACCAGCCGAGCAGCCCGCGCGCCAGCGTCTCGTGCCATCGCTTCTGCAGGCCATCGCCCAGCCGAGCTCGCCCGCGCACCCACGTCTCGCAGTCCGCATTTGCACACCGCGCCCTAGCGCTCGTCCGTGAGCGGACCGCGCGCTTCGCGCCGTGCCACGGCTATCGCGCGCGCCACGGCCAGTGCAGCCAATGCCATCGCGTTATCGGTCAGCGGCCACACACCCGCCAGCCCAAAGACGCTAAGCAGCGCCCAGCTCCTGTGTCGCCCGTGCCGTGTTAGTGCTCCCGAGCCGAGCCCTGTTTGTTTCATTATGTTTAGGCCTATGGATTGTGATTATTGTTGTGCTTGTTAGGTTCTCATTAGCTAGCTCGGGATCGATCGTAGTTTAGGAATTCTTGTGTGTAGTTGTCTCCCGACCAAGGTAAGGATTTCTTACTGGAGTTTTGTGGGCCCTACGATATTATATGTGATTGTTGTTTGTATGCTTGTTTGTGTTTATCAACATGTTTAGTGATGGGTGCTCTGTTCATGTAAAGGCCCAGGTTTTCATCCCGGTCTTCCAGGTATGGCCTAGGGGTATTTTGGTAATTTGGTCGGGCCGTCAGGGCCGTTTATGTCCTTTTTCAGTTGCTAAAATTATTGGATGATCTTAAGTAGGATTTTGATGCTTTGTGGGTTTATTTGGGCATGGAGAGATGCAAAAGTAAAATAGGGATTTAAAAGAGTGAGTGTGGGGTTTCGAACCCGGGGTGCTAGGAAGTCAGGTGGGTGGTGTGGCCAGTTGAGCTAGTGGGAGTTCTTGTTACTCTTTCCACGACATATCTTGGTTAGCATTGGTTCATGGGGGTTTTGGGTGCTTTTGATTAAAAGAAAAGAAAATAGGGTTTTTGCCTTTCTTCTCCAAAATCACCTTTGCCTCCCAAGCCACTCTCTCCCAAGCCCCAAGCCAATTTTCATCTCCTTAGCAGCCTCGTGGTTCGATCGGCATTCCGGGTAAGTCTTCATCCTCTGCATCTTCTCCAATTGGTGTCCTTGCTGGCCGAGTGTAAAGGAAGAGGTTGTGTGTGTGTGTGTTTTGTTGCAGCCAGCCGAGGGAAGCCCAGCAGTCGAGCAAGGTTGCCCAGCACGCCCAGATCGCCCTGTCGCATGCCCAGATCGCTCAGCAGGCCGTCGCAGCCATGGCGCGCACCAGATCGCCAGCGCGCCAGCTCCTCGTCTGCACGCCGCGCCAGAGCAAATTGTCTCGCCGCGCCCAGGGCCACATGCCAACACGCCCAATAGGCGGCCCCACCGCCCATCACGCCCAAAGCCAGCCCTCGCCGTGCTAGTTGTCTGTCGTCGCGCCTCACCAGCCGTGCCTTGTGAGTTGCTCTCGAGCCGAGTCCTGTTCATTTTATTATATTTAGGCCTATGGATTGTGATTATTATTGTGTTTGTTAGGTTCTCGTTAGCTAGCTCAGGATCGATAGCAGCTTAGGATTCTTGTGTGTAGTTGCCTCCCGACCAAGGTAAGGATTTCTTACCGGAGTTGTGTGGGCCCTGCGATATTATATGTGATTGTTGTTTTGTATGCTTGTTTGTGTTTGTCAGCATGTTTAGTGATAGGCACTCTGTTCTTAATTCCCGGCTGGCATGATTTCTTATGTTGTTTCTCATGTTAGTCCATGCTAGGTTGTTCCGTTCTGGCATGCTCGTATCTGTTCTTGCTTCGTAGTATCATGCTAGGTTCGTTGTATCTGTTGAGCACGTATTGGATTGTTTGCTGTTGATATTATAGTTTAGAGTTCAGATAGGTAGCATCATCCAGGCCAGGATGCATAAAGTACCTTGCATCCACGGTAGGGGACGTCGAGGCGAAGATCTCGCCCTCGATCGCCCCGTTAGGGTTTAGCTAACCCTAACGGCTGGCCCTGCAATCTTGGGTGAGGGTGGCAGACTATTAAATGCCCCAACGGTCGGGATGATGACTTGGCATTGCCTCGTCTCCGGCAGTCGGCACGTCCTCAGCATGTTCGGCAGTAACCCTTGATTGCCACCTGTTAGGGCAAGGACGGCTTCCTGGTGTAAGCCTACCACGACCGGTTCCTTAGCCTCAGATGCGGTGGTTCAGGCTGACATAGTTCACGTGTCCGTGTCTCACACCCTATGTCGCGACACCGATCCGAGATTTAGTTAGGCATGGTGATCGACTGGCGACTTGCCACTAGACCCGGCACCCCATGGTCTGCGGTGAGCATGCGGTGCGCGCGCATACGCTCATTACAAATACGATCGGAGAGCTCCTCGGGATCTTGAGCGATGCACCTTTCGTATCGACGATGATGCGGTGAGAGGCCGAGACTTTTTTCTCGTATAGGATCGTATCATGAGGTGGATTATTCAGGAGTAAGACCCTGAGCTGGCATCCGAAGTTTATGTGTGGATTTAAGCTATGTGCTCTCTTCTGTGTTTATATTCATTGCTTGCATACCATTCTGCTAGATGACCATATATATCGTATTGTACCCCAGTTGGGGATTCTTACTGAGTAATTCGTTACTCACCCTTATTTTGTGGTTTTCCACAGGTAACCAAGTTGCGAGACAGGATGGCTAAAGGAGGAGCTGTGATCATGGAAAACAGTTGTTGAACTCTGAATTTATGTTATGACTCTTATATGTCTTGTTTTTCCTCTAAATGCATGTAGTTGGGTACGGAGCCCTAGGTTGTTTTCTGAATGTTTTTCCAGATTCTAGCACTATTGTAACTGTTGGATGTTTTGAAGGTTTTAAATAAATCTCTGATCAGAGTAAGTTTTGGAACTGTATTTGTCTTGGAACAGGTGCTTGGAAACAGGGACAGGTTTCAGGAATTATGTTGATTTTTAAATGGATGTTATATGTTTTTGGTTTTTACTTAGAATCCGAAACACCACTCTTGCATATTGATTTTAGCTTTGAATGCATGCATTGAGGTAAAGACCTATTTTAGGACCCCATTCGGTCGGGGTCTTTCTGATTCAATTCCCGATCGACATGATTTCTTATGTTGTTTCTCATATTAGTCCATGCTAGGTTGTTCCGTTCTTGCATGCTCGTTATCCGTTCTTGCTTCGTAGTATCATGCTAGGTTCGTTGTATCTGTTGAGCACGTATTGGATTGTTTGTTTGTTGATATTATAGTTTAGAGTTCAGATAGGTAGCATCATCCGGGCCAGGATGCATAAAGTACCTTGCATCCACGGTAGGGACGTACGAGGCAGTACTCCGTCCCTGATCGCCCCGTTAGGGTTTAGCTAACCCTAACGGTGGCCGCCCCGCAATCTTGGGTGAGGGTGGCGGACTATTAAATGCCCCAACGGTCGGGATGATGACTTGGCATTGCCTCGTCTCCGGCAGTCGGCACGTCCTCAGCATGTTCGGCAGTAACCCCTTGATTGCCACCGTTAGGGCAAGGACGGCTTCCCGGTGTAAGCCTACCACGACCGGTTCCTTAGCCTCGGATGCGGTGGTTCGGGATGACATAGTTCACGTGTCCGTGTCTCACACCCCTATGTCGCTGACACCGATCCGGAGATTTAGTTAGGCATGGTGGATCGGACTCGGGCGACTTGCCACTAGACCCGGCACCCCATGGTCTCGCAGTGAGCATGCGGTGCGCGCGCATACGCTCATTACAGCGCCGATCGGAGAGCTCCTCGGGATCTTGAGCGAGTGCACCTTTCGTGTCGAGAGATGAAGCAGCCGAGGCCCGAGACTTTTTCTCGTATAGGATCGTATCATGAGGTGGATTATTCAGGAGTAAGACCCTGAGCTGGCATCCGAAGTTTATGTGTGGATTTAAGCTATGTGCTCTCTTCTGTGTTTATATTCATTGCTTGCATACCATTCTGCTAGATGACCATGTATATCGTATTGTACCCCAGTTGGGGATTCTTACTGAGTAATTCGTTACTCACCCTTATTTTGTGGTTTTCCACATGTAACCAAGGTGCGAGACAGGATGGCTGAAGGAGGAGCTGTGATCATGGAAAACAGTTGTTGAACTCTGAATTTATGTTATGACTCTTATATGTCTTGTTTTTCCTCTAAATGCATGTAGTTGGGTACGGAGCCCTAGGTTGTTTTCTCTCAATGTTTTTCCGATTCTAGCACTATTATAATCATTGGATGTTTTGAAGGTTTTAAATAAATCTCTGATCAGAGTAAGTTTTGGAACTGTATTTGTCTTGGAACAGGTGCTTGGAAACAGGGACAGGTTTCAGGAATTATGTTGATTTTTAAATGGATGTTATATGTTTTTGGTTTTTACTTAGAATCCGAAACACCACTCTTGCATATTGATTTTAGCTTTGAATGCATGCATTGAGGTAAAGACCTATTTTAGGACCCCATTCGGGTCGGGTCTTTACAGTTCTGAATTCCCGATTGACATGATTTCTTATGTTGTTTCTCATATTAGTCCATGCTAGGTTGTTCCGTTCTTGCATGCTCGTTATCTGTTCTTGCTTCGTAGTATCATGCTAGGTTCGTTGTATCTGTTGAGCACGTATTGGATTGTTTGCTGTTGATATTATAGTTTAGAGTTCAGATAGGTAGCATCATCCGGGCCAGGATGCATAAAGTACCTTGCAACCACGGTAGGGACGTACGAGGCAGTACTCCATCCCTGATCCCCCTGTTAGGGTTTAGCTAACCCTAACGGCTGGCCCTGCAATCTTGGGTGAGGGTGGCAGACTATTAAATGCCCCAACGGTCGGGATGATGACTTGGCATTGCCTCGCCCCCGGCGATCGGCACGCGTCCTCGGCATGTTCGGCCAGAACCCTTGATTGCCACTGTTAGGGCAAGGACGGCTTCCTAGTGTAAGCCTACCACGACCGGTTCCTTAGCCTCGAGATGCACGTTGGTTCGATGATGACATAGTTCACGTGTCGAGTCTCACACCCCTATGTCGGTGACACCCGATCCGAGATTTAGTTAGGCATGGTGGATCGGACTGGCGACTTGCCACTAGACCCGGCACCCCCCATGGTCTGCAGTAGCATGCGGTGCGCGCATACGCTCATTACAGCGCCGATCGGAGAGCTCCTCGGGATCTTGAGCCAGTGCACCTTTCGTATCGACAGTAGACAGGCTGAGGCCGAGACTTATTTCTCGTATAGGATCGTATCATGAGGTGGATTATTCAGGAGTAAGACCACGAGTGGCATCCGGTTTATGTGTGGATTTAAGCTATGTGCTCTCTTCTGTGTTTATATTCATTGCTTGCATACCATTCTGCTAGATGACCATATATATCGTATTGTACCCCAGTTGGGGATTCTTACTGAGTAATTCGTTACTCACCCTTATTTTGTGGTTTTCCACAGGTAACCAAGTTGCGAGATAGGATGGCTGAAGGAGGAGCTGTGATCATGGAAAACAGTTGTTGAACTCTGAATTTATGTTATGACTCTTATATGTCTTGTTTTTTCATCTAAATGCATGTAGTTGGGTACGGAGCCCTAGGTTGTTTTCTGAATGTTTTTCCAGATTCTAGCACTATTGTAACTGTTGGATGTTTTGAAGGTTTTAAATAAATCTCTGATCAGAGTAAGTTTTGGAACTGTATTTGTCTTGGAACAGGTGCTTGGAAACAGGGACAGGTTTCAGGAATTATGTTGATTTTTAAATGGATGTTATATGTTTTTGGTTTTACTTAGAATCAAAACACCACTCTTGCATATTGATTTTAGCTTTGAATGCATGCATTCGGTAAAGACCTATTTTAGGACCCCATTGGGTTCGGGTCTTTCTGATTCTGAATTCCCGATCGACATGATTTCTTATGTTGTTTCTCATATTAGTCCATGCTAGGTTGTTGCGTTCTTGCATGCTCGTTATCTGTTCTTGCTTCGTAGTATCATGCTAGGTTCGTTGTATCTGTTGAGCACGTATTGGATTGTTTGCTGTTGATATTATAGTTTAGAGTTCAGATAGGTAGCATCATCCGGGCCAGGATGCATAAAGTACCTTGCATCCACGGTAGGGACGTACGAGGCAGTACTCCGTCCCTGATCGCCCCGTTAAGGTTTAGCTAACCCTAACGGCTGGCCCTGCAATCTTGGGTGAGGGTGGCAGACTATTAAATGCCCCAACGGTCGGGATGATGACTTGGCATTGCCTCGTCTCCGGCAGTCGGCACGTCCTCAGCATGTTCGGCAGTAACCCTTGATTGCCACCTATTAGGGCAAGGACGGCTTCCTGGTGTAAGCCTACCACGACCGGTTCCTTAGCCTTAGATGCGGTGGTTCAGGCTGACATAGTTCACGTGTCCAGGTCTCACACCCCTATGTCAGTGACACCGATCCAGAGATTTAGTTAGGCATGGTGGATCGGACTGGCAGCTTGCCACTAGACCCGGCACTTCATGGTCTGCAGTAGAGCATGCGGTGCGCGCGCATACGCTCATTACAGCGCCGATCGGAGAGCTCCTCGGGATCTTGAGCGATGCACCTTTCGTGACGATGCGATGAAGCGGTGAGGCCGAGACTTTTTCTCGTATAGGATCGTATCATGAGGTGGATTATTCGGAGTAAGACCAGAGCCGCATCCGGTTTATGTGTGGATTTAAGCTATGTGCTCTCTTACTGTGTTTATATTCATTGCTTGCATACCATTCTCGCTAGATGACCATGTATATCGTATTGTACCCTCAGCTTGGGGATTCTTCTTGAGTAATTCGTTACTCACCCTTATTTTGTGGTTTTCCACAGGTAACCAAGGTGCGAGACAGGATGGCTGAAGGAGGAGCTGTGATCATGGAAAACAGCTGTTGAACTCTGAATTTATGTTATGACTCTTATATGTCTTGTTTTTCCTCTGAATGCATGTAGTTGGGCACGGAGCCCTAGGTTGTTTTCTGAATGTTTTTCCGATTCTAGCACTATTGTAATCATTGGATGTTTTGAAGGTTTTAAATAAATCTCTGATCAGAGTAAGTTTTGGAACTGTATTTGTCTTGGAACAGGTGCTTGGAAACAGGGACAGGTTTCAGGAATTATGTTGATTTTTAAATGGATGTTATATGTTTTTGGTTTTTACTTAGAATCCGAAACACCACTCTTGCATATTGATTTTAGCTTTGAATGCATGCATTGAGGTAAAGACCTATTTTAGGACCCCATTCGGGTCGGGTCTTTACAGTTCTGAATTCCCGACTGACATGATTTCTTATGTTGTTTCTCATATTAGTCCATGCTGGGTTGTTCCGTTCTTGCATGCTCGTTATCTGTTCTTACTTCGTAGTATCATGCTAGGTTCGTTGTATCTGTTGAGCACGTATTGGATTGTTTGCTGTTGATATTATAGTTTAGAGTTCAGATAGGTAGCATCATCCGGGCCAGGATGCATAAAGTACCTTGCATCCACGGTAGGGACGTACGAGGCAGTACTCCATCCCTGATCCCCCCGTTAGGGTTTAGCTAACCCTAACGGCTGGCCCTGCAATCTTGGGTGAGGGTGGCAGACTATTAAATGCCCCAACGGTCGGGATGATGACTTGGCATTGCCTCGTCCCCGGCAGTCGGCACGTCCTCAGCATGTTCGGCCATAACCCTTGATTGCCACTTGTTAGGGCAAGGACGGCTTCCTGGTGTAAGCCTACCACGACCGGTTCCTTAGCCTCAGATGCGGTGGTTCAGGATGACATAGTTCACGTGTCCGTCTCTCACACCCTATGTCGGTGACACCGATCCGGAGATTTAGTTAGGCATGGTGGATCGGACTCGGGCGGCTTGCCACTAGACCCGCACCCCCCATGGTCTGCGGTAGCATGCGGTGCGCGCGCATACGCTCATTACTGGCGCCCGATCGGAGAGCTCCTCGGGATCTTGAGCGATGCACCTTTCGTATCGGCGATGTAGCCGAGGCCGCCGAGACTTTTTCTCGTATAGGATCGTATCATGAGGTGGATTATTCAGAGTAAGACCACGAGTGGCATCCGAAGTTTATGTGTGGATTTAAGCTATGTGCTCTCTTACGTGTTTATATTCATTGCTTGCATACCATTCTCGCTAGATGACCATGTATATCGTATTGTACCCCAGGGGCTGGGGATTCTTACTGAGTAATTCGTTACTCACCCATATTTTGTGGTTTTCCACAGTAACCAAGTTATGCGAGACAGGATGGTGAAGGAGGAGCTGTGATCATGGAAAACAGCTTGTTGAACTCTGAATTTATGTTATGACTCTTATATGTCTTGTTTTTCCTCTAAATGCATGTAGTTGGGTACGGAGCCCTAGGTTGTTTTCTGAATGTTTTTCCAGATTCTAGCACTATTGTAATCATTGGATGTTTTGAAGGTTTTAAATAAATCTCTGATCGAGAGTAAGTTTTGGAACCAGTATTTGTCTTGGAGCAGTGCTTGGAAACAGAGGACAGTTTTGGGAATTATGTTGATTTTTAAATGGATGTTATATATTTTTGGTTTTACTTAGAATCAAACACCACTCTTGCATATTGATTTTAGCTTTGAATGCATGCATTGAGGTAAAGACCTATTTTAGGACCCCATTGGGTCGGGTCTTTCTGATTACGAATTCCCGATTAACATGATTTCTTATGTTGTTTCTCATATTAGTCCATGCTAGGTTGTTCCGTTCTTGCATGCTCGTTATCTGTTCTTGCTTCGTAGTATCATGCTAGGTTCGTTGTATCTTTTGAGCACGTATTGGATTGTTTGTTTGTTGATATTATAGTTTAGAGTTCAGATAGGTAGCATCATCCGGGCCAGGATGCATAAAGTACCTTGCATCCACGGTAGGGACGTACGAGGCAGTACTCCGTCCCTGATCGCCCCGTTAGGGTTTAGCTAACCCTAACGGCTGGCCCTGCAACCTTGGGTGAGGGTGGCAGACTATTAAATGCCCCAACGGTCGGGATGATGACTTGGCATTGCCTCGTCTCCGGCGAGCCGGCGTCCTCGGCATGTTCGGCGGAACCCTTGATTGCCACCGTTAGGGCAAGGACGGCTTCTGGTGTAAGCCTACCACGACCGGTTCCTTAGCCTCGAGATGCGGTGGTTCAGTGACATAGTTCACGTGTCCGTGTCTCACACCCCTATGTCGGTGACACCGATCCGTAGATTTAGTTAGGCATGGTGACTAGACACGGGGGCGACTTGCCACTAGACCCGGCACCCCCCATGGTCTGCAGTAGCATGCGGTGCGCGCATACGCTCATTACAGCGCCGATCGGAGAGCTCCTCGGGATCTTGAGCCAGTGCACCTTTCGTATCGACAGTAGACAGGCTGAGGCCGAGACTTTTTTCTCGTATAGGATCGTATCATGAGGTGGATTATTCAGGAGTAAGACCCTGAGCTGGCATCCGAAGTTTATGTGTGGATTTAAGCTATGTGCTCTCTTCTGTGTTTATATTCATTGCTTGCATACCATTCTCGCTAGATGACCATGTATATCGTATTGTACCCTGGGCTGGGGATTCTTACTGAGTAATTCGTTACTCACCCATATTTTGTGGTTTTCCACAGGTAACCAAGTTGCGAGACAGGATGGCTGAAGGAGGAGCTGTGATCATGGAAAACAGTTGTTGAACTCTGAATTTATGTTATGACTCTTATATGTCTTGTTTTTCCTCTAAATGCATGTAGTTGGGTACGGAGCCCTAGGTTGTTTTCTGAATGTTTTTCCAGATTCTAGCACTATTGTAACTGTTGGATGTTTTGAAGGTTTTAAATAAATCTCTGATCAGAGTAAGTTTTGGAACTGTATTTGTCTTGGAACAGGTGCTTGGAAACAGGGACAGGTTTCAGGAATTATGTTGATTTTTAAATGGATGTTATATGTTTTTGGTTTTTACTTAGAATCCGAAACACCACTCTTGCATATTGATTTTAGCTTTGAATGCATGCATTGAGGTAAAGACCTATTTTAGGACCCCATTCGGGTCGGGTCTTTACAGTTCTGAATTCCCGATTGACATGATTTCTTATGTTGTTTCTCATATTAGTCCATGCTAGGTTGTTCCGTTCTTGCATGCTCGTTATCTGTTCTTGCTTCGTAGTATCATGCTAGGTTCGTTGTATCTGTTGAGCACGTATTGGATTGTTTGCTGTTGATATTATAGTTTAGAGTTCAGATAGGTAGCATCATCAGGGCCAGGATGCATAAAGTACCTTGCATCCACGGTAGGGACGTACGAGGCAGTACTCCATCCTGATCCCCCCGTTAGGGTTTAGCTAACCCTAACGGTGGCCTCGCAATCTTGGGTGAGGTGGCGGACTATTAAATGCCCCAACGGTCGGGATGATGACTTGGCATTGCCTCGCCCCCCGGCGATCGGCGCGTCCTCGGCATGTTCGGCCGTAACACTTGATTGCCACCTATTAGGGCAGGGACGGCTTCCTCGGTGTAAGCCTACCACGGCCGGTTCCTTAGCCTCGAGATGCGGTGGTTCGGGATGACATAGTTCACGTGTCCGTGTCTCACACCCCTATGTCGGTGACACCGATCCGTAGATTTAGTTAGGCATGGTGATCGGACTCGGGCGACTTGCCACTAGACCCGGCACCCCCATGGTCTGCAGTAGCATGCGGTGCGCGCGCTACGCTCATTACAAGCGCCGATCGGAGAGCTCCTCGGGATCTTGAGCGATGCACCTTTCGTATCGGCGATGAGAGGTGAGGCCGAGACTTTTTCTCGTATAGGATCGTATCATGAGGTGGATTATTCAGAGTAAGACCACTCGTGGCATCCGAAGTTTATGTGTGGATTTAAGCTATGTGCTCTCTTCTGTGTTTATATTCATTGCTTGCATACCATTCTGCTAGATGACCATGTATATCGTATTGTACCCCAGTTGGGGATTCTTACTGAGTAATTCGTTACTCACCCTTATTTTGTGGTTTTCCACAGGTAACCAAGTTGCGAGACAGGATGGCTGAAGGAGGAGCTGTGATCATGGAAAACAGTTGTTGAACTCTGAATTTATGTTATGACTCTTATATGTCTTGTTTTTCCTCTAAATGCATGTAGTTGGGTACGGAGCCCTAGGTTGTTTTCTGAATGTTTTTCCAGATTCTAGCACTATTGTAACTGTTGGATGTTTTGAAGGTTTTAAATAAATCTCTGATCAGAGTAAGTTTTTGAACTGTATTTGTCTTGGAACAGGTGCTTGGAAACAGGGACAGGTTTCAGGAATTATGTTGATTTTTAAATGGATGTTATATGTTTTTGGTTTTTACTTAGAATCCGAAACACCACTCTTGCATATTGATTTTAGCTTTGAATGCATGCATTGAGGTAAAGACCTATTTTAGGACCCCATTCGGGTCGGGTCTTTACAGTTCTGAATTCCCGACTGACATGATTTCTTATGTTGTTTCTCATATTAGTCCATGCTAGGTTGTTCCGTTCTTGCATGCTCGTTATCTGTTCTTGCTTCGTAGTATCATGCTAGGTTCGTTGTATCTGTTGAGCACGTATTGGATTGTTTGTTGTTGATATTATAGTTTAGAGTTCAGATAGGTAGCATCATCCGGGCCAGGATGCATAAAGTACCTTGCATCCACGGTAGGGACGTGTAAAGACCCGACCCAAAAAGGGGCTCTAAATGGGCCTTTACCCCAATGCATGTATTCAAAATAAAAGACATTATGAAAAATAAGTTTCGGATCCCAAGTAAAAACAGAAACATTCAATAATCAAAACATACATTTCTAAAAGCATACTCTGATCATAGATTTATTTAAACCATTTAAACATTCCACAAGTACAAATATGCTGGAATCCATAAAACGTAAGAAAACATCCTAGGGCTCCGTGCCCGTCTAAATGCATTCAGGGGAAATAACAAAAGTCAAGAGTCAAGATATAATAAAATGATCGGAGATGACAAAGCAGATTCCATGATCACGGCTCCTCCTTCACCATCCTGCCTCGCGCTTGGTTACCCGTGGAAAACCACGAGAATAAGGGTGAGTAACGAATTACTCGAGTAAGAATCCCCAACCGGGGTACAATACGATATACATGATCATCTAGAAGAATGTATGCAAGCTATGAGTATAAACACGAATAGAGCACATAGCTTAAGTCCACACTTGGACCTCGGATACCAACTCGTGGTCTTAGTCCGAAATAAATCCACCACACAATACGCCCTATACGAGAAACGAGTCCCGCCTCGGCTGTCTCTTCGAATCACGAAAGGTGCACTAGCTCAAGATCCCGAGGAGCTCTCCGGTCGGCGCTGTAATGAGCGTAAGCGCGCATCGCGTGCTACTGCGGACTATGGGGTGCCGGTCTAGTGGCAAGTTGCCCATGTCCAAATCACCACACCTAACTAAATCTGCGGATCGGTGTCACCGACATAGGGGTGTGAGACTGGACACGTGAACTATGTCGTCGGCTGAACCACCGCACCGAGGCTAAGGAATCGGTCGTGGTAGGCTTACACCGAAGCCGCCTTGCCCTATCAAGTGGCAATCAAGGGCTACGGCCGAACACGCCGAAGACGTGTCGATCGCCGGGATGAGGCAATGCCAAGTCATCATCCCGACCGTTGGGGCATTTAACGATCGCCACCCTCACCCAAGATTGCGGGCCACCGTTAGGGTTAGCTAAACCCTAACGGGATCGAAGACGAGTACCATCTCGTGCGTCCTCGCGGGGATGCAAGTTACTTTATGCATCCGGCCGGATGATGCTACCTACGAACTCTAAACCATAGCAATAATAACAATTCAATCAATGCGATCAATACGTGCTCAATGGATACAAGGAACCTAGCATGGTACTACGAAGCAAGAATAGATATGAGCATGCCAGAATCTGGAACAACCTAGCATGGACTAACATGAGAGAACAACATACGAAGTCATGATAGTCGAGAATTGAGCAGAGCACCTAAACTATACATGCCGATAATCACAAACAAACATACAAACAACAATCACATAGAACATCGCAGGTCCACACAACTCCGTAAGAAATCCTTACCTTGGTCGGAAGACTTCTACACACAAATTCCTAAGTTGCGAACACTTCGAAGCTAGCTAACGAGAACCTACAAACATAGTAACAATCACAACCATATCCCTAAAAATATAATAAAACAAAGCGGCTCACCGGAGCAATCACAACCATATGCCCGCGCGCCTTCGCCCAGACGTTACGCGCGCGCGCTGCCCTCGCCATGCCGCTTTCGCCCGTGTCCGCATCGCACTCCAGCGCCGCCGCGCGCCTTCGCCCGACGCTTTCGCCGCGCGTCCCGTCCCTCTGCGTGCCGTGCCGGCCACACTGGCGTCTCGCCGTCGCGCAGTGCAGCGGCAGCCGGCAGCGCCAAGCCAGCTTGCCAGCGGCTCCAAGCTCGTGGTCGTCGTGCGCGTGAGTTCCCGAGCCGAGCTTGCTCGTTCTATTGTTGTTTAGACATTTTAGATGCTGATTATTGTTGGTTTGCTAGGTTCCCGCCGCTAGCTCGGGATTGTTCCGCGCCTTAGGATTTGTGTGTAGAAGCCTCCCGACCAAGGTAAGGATTTCTTACCGAGTTGTGTGGGCCTCTGCGGTATATTTGTGATTGTTGTTTTGTATGCTGTGTATGATTACTAGCATGTTTAGCCCTAGGTGCTCGTTACAATTCTGGATCGCATGAACTCTTGTATTGTTTCTCATGTTAGCCCATGCTAGGTTGTTCCATTCTCGCATGTTCGATATCTGTCTTGCTTCGTAGTATCATGCTAGGTTCCTTGTATCTCGTTGAGCACGTATTGGACCGCATTGATTGAATCGTTATTATTGTTAAGGTTTAGAATTCGGGTAGATAGCATCATCCGGGCCCGATGCATAAAGTATCTTGCATCTATGGCAAGGACGATTGAGACAGCTTCTCAGATCCTTGGACCCCGTGTGAGGGATTAGCTATCCCAACCGGTAGGCCCCTGCAATCTTGGGTGAGGTGGTAGTCTAGCGATGCCCCAACGGTCGGGATGATGACTTGGCAATGCCTAGTCCCCGCAGTAAACGCACGTCCTCGGCGTGTTCGGCGTGAGCCCTTGATTGCCACTGTTAAGGTAAGGAAGGCTTCTGGTGTAAGCCTACCATGACCCGTTCCTTAGCCTCAAAAAGCGGTGGTACAGTGACATAGTTCACGTGTCCGTGTCTCACACCCCTATGTCGGTGACACCGATCCGGAGATTTAGTTAGGCGTGGTATCCGGATATGGGCGACTTGCCACTGGACCCAGCACCCCATAGTCTCAGTAGAAGCACGCGGTGCATCCTTACGCTCATTACAGCGCCGATCGAGAGCTCCTTGGGATCTTGAGCGATGCACCTTTCGTATCGTCGTCGAGGCGGGCCGAGGCCGGGACTTGTTCCCGTATAGCGCGTATAGTGTGTTGTGGTATTTCCGGACTAAGACCACGAGTTGGCATCCGAGGTCCAAGTGTGGACTTAGCTATGTGCTCCGCTCTGTGTTTGTACTCATAGCTTGCATACATTCTTCTAGATGATCATGTATATCGTATTGTTGTACCGGTTGGGGATTCTTCTTGGGTAATTCGTTACTCACCCTTATTCGTGGTTTTCCACGGGTAATCAAGGCGGGAGACAGGATGGTCAAGGAGGAGCCGTGATCATGGAATCCTCTTTGTCATCTCTGATTATTTTATTTTATCATGACTCTTGACTTTTGTTATTTCCCCTGAATGCATGTAGACGGGCACAGAGTCCCAGGATGTTTTCTTACGTTTTATGGATTCCAGCATATTTGTACTTGTGGATTGTTTTAATGGTTTAAATAAATCTCTGATCAGAGTATGCTTTTAGAAATGTATGTTTTGGTTGTTGAATGTTTCTGTTTTTACTTGGGATCCGAAATGTATTTTTCATAATGTCGTTTATTTTCACTACATGCATTGGGGTAAAGGCCCATTTAGAGCCCCTTTTGGGTCGGGTCTTTACACTGCCTGAACAAACAACTCCTTTTCCCAGCATCACAACCACGCTGGCCTGCTCCAAACCTCGACACCAAAAAGACCAGAAAAGCTTCAGGATGTGTCATCCTCTTACTCAAAGCATCAGCCACCATGTAGCTTCCACCCAGGGTAAGGATTCCGAGCAACACTCTTAGCAACTGCGATCAGAAACTACGCGGCTTCACTACAACCACCATTTGTTCAGTACCATCTGAACTCCAACCAAGAGCCACAAGAGGTTCCACCAACCAAGCTTAGGTTCAACTTAACAAACTTGCCTAAGCAACAACCCAACTACGAGCACGGTATCCTTACAACCTCAACTAAAGCCTTACAACATCCACCTGGAGTCCAACTTCTCCAAGAACTGAGCACCAGTTCTCCAATGCAAACCCTACATGGTTCTGGAACTCTTGCCGCCAGAACAAACTACACGAAACACACTTGTGTGCACAACTCTCAACCTTCCTTCAGAGATCCAAGACTAACAGGTGCTTTCCAACAGGCAACACTAACTTCCGCGGAGATATACAATTAACCAAAGGAACACCAAAAGTTCCATCTCCACATGATACTCGAAGTTGCGGCAACCTTGCTCTACTAAAGTATAACAATGCCAAACCGAACTTACTTTACACCAAGCCCCTACCAAGTGTTCTTACACATAAGGCGTCCAACTTCTCTCATAAGGCATCCTACTCATCTTAAAGGCATCCAACTCATCTCATGAGCACCAAACTCATCTCATAAGCATCCAACTCACGGCCCCTCTGCTGGACCGAACTCGCATCTACAATGCTCACTCAACTCAGGTTTAGGCACCCGAAGGTAATGGACCGCACTACCAACCACAAAGATCTCTCGGCCTTAGCACTAGCGTGAGACTCACACGCACTAACACTTACCAACCGCCAACCTGCTGACTTACTCAACCTCCAGAAACACTGGGAAGAGGCTCCGGCCCCTCTCGAGCATCCTTTCGCTTGTAGTCCATCGACTACCACTGAACTAGCCCTCTGGCAAGACCTAAACAGGTGCCACTACCATAAACGGATCCAAGGCTAAAGGAGTGCGCTGAACTCGGACGGCATAGAACCATCTGCTATGCCCAAAAGCCAAACTCAAGCTCGAAACCGGACTTAGTGCCAAAGCGGCACACCAACCAATGCACCTCAAGTGCCACTACTACCAAAACCACATCTTACTACCAATGGGGCCAACAAGGTCACAACCTCAAGTGACAAGAACTCTGGCTAGGCATACAAGGGCTCCAACTCAAAAACCATGCCTACGGCATCTCATCAAACCGAAGGCTCACAGCTTACCCCTGCACCTTCACATGATGCTCAATAAAACTCTGGTCGGCTCTCTCAACACGCATCAGCTAGCTCCACTCCAGGAGCTCACCAAAGGAAGAGTGCTCAACTCTACCAAACATCTGAGGAAAACACCAACGGATCAAATCCGAAGGGAACACTGCTCACTGCACCCTTAACCACAGGGTTCCGGCTTACTGGCTGCAAACAACAACACTTTACAGGAGCACAAAGATGCCTCAACAATCTCCTCGAAGGCTGCCAACTCTGCAGCTACTCACTGGGCAAACAAACAATCTGCTAAGGCTCAAGATCAACACTTGAGCTACCCAGGCTAGTCCACACGGGGACCTGCTCCACAAGCATCCTCATCGGCATAAACCTGCTGATCATGCCCTCCCGGGAACCTCCGGGGCTACAAGAGCTACTAGGGGGAAAAATGCTGAAACAAACTCTGTCAGCTGGGTTATCCGTGCCCGGGACTCCTCACTACGCGCTACAAACTGCGCCTGGGTCTCCGCTCTCTGATAGCTAAAGACTCGCCATCAAATCTCTCATCATGGCTGGAGCACACTCTGCTCAAGGAGTCTCACTCACTGAGGCGCCGCTAGCCTCTACCCCTCTCTCTAGGCAACTCAATCTGCCGGGCAAAATCGGCATGCGGGCCTAACAACCACAGACGCGGTCTCAACATCAACACGATCGGTCCAACTCCTCGGTCGGACATGCCAAGCGCCTCTGCTCCTCAGGTGCGATCAACATATCGGCGATCTGCACGAAGCACCACCACCCTCTCACTAGGGAAAAGCGACAAGCCCCGGGCCACAAATGGCCAACGGGAGTCTAAGCTCGCTCTCCTGAACGATGTCCCGGGGGCATCCGAATCTATCTGGATACCTCAACAAGTCGCTAAACAAACTGCTGCGATCATGAAAGTTGGCATGATGGCTCACTAAGCCCAAACCAACAACGAGTCGAGAACACGCTTTCTCTCCGCTCCACAACACTACACAAGGCATACACAAGATGACAGTGTATTGTAAATTCTTAACCCTTTTTCAACAACAAATAGTAAACTTAGGCGTGCTGATGATGGTAGTCGGATCTTGATGATCATGGAAAAACGACCTACAACAAAAGGTCGATCTACAGAATCTATGACTCGAGCTTTGATACCAATCAGAAAGACCCGACCCAAAAGGGGCTCTAAATGGGCCTTTACCCCAATGCATGTATTCAAAATAAAAGACATTATGAAAAATAAGTTTGGATCCCAAGTAAAAACAAAAACATTCAACAATCAAAACATACATTTCTAAAAGCATACTCGATCAGAGATTTATTTAAACCATTTAAACATTCCACAAGTACAAATATCTTGGAATCCATAAAACGTAAGAAAACATCCTAGGGCTTCGTGCCCGTCTACATGCATTCGGGAAATAACAAAAGTCAAGAGTCAAGATATAATAAAATGATCGGAGATGACAGCAGATTCCATGATCACAGCTCCTCCTTCACCCATCCTGTCTCGCGCCTTGGTTACCCGTGGAAAACCACGAGAATAAGGGTGAGTAACGAATTACTCAAGAAGAATCCCCAACCGGGGTACAATACGATATACATGATCATCTAGAAGAATGTATGCAAGCTATGAGTATAAACACGAATAGAGCACATAGCTTAAGTCCACACTTGGACCTCGGATACCAACTCGGGTCTTAGTCCGGAAATAAATCCACCACACAATACGCCCTATACGAGAAACGAGTCCCGGCCTCTGCACATCTCATCGTCGATACGAAAGGTGCACTAGCTCAAGATCCCGAGGAGCTCTCGGTCGGCGTTTGTAATGAGCGTAAGCGCGCCTTTGCGCGCTCTTGCGAACTATGGGGGTGCCGGTCTAGTGGCAATGATCACCACCACGCCTAACTAAATCTCTCGGATCGGTGTCACCGACATAGGGGTGTGAGACTCGGACACGTGAACTATGTCGGCTGAACCACCGCACTTTGAGGCTAAGGAATCGGTCGTGGTAGGCTTATACCAGAAGCCGTCCTTGCCCTATCAAGTGGCAATCAAGGGCTACGGCCGAACACGCCGAGGACGTGTGATCGCCGGGGATGAGGCAATGTCAAGTCATCATCCCGACCGTTGGGGCATTTAATGATGCGCCACCCTCACCCAAGATTGCGGGGCCACCGTTAGGGTTAGCTAAACCCTAACGGGATCGAGGACGAGAGTACCATCTCGTGCGTCCACACGCGGGGATGCAAGTTACTTTATGCATCCGGCCGGATGATGCTACCTACGAACTCTAAACCATAGCAATAATAACAATTCAATCAATGCAGTCCAATACGTGCTCAACAGATACAAGGAACCTAGCATGGTACTACGAAGCAAGAACAGATATGAGCATGCCAGAACGGAACAACCTAGCATGGACTAACATGAGAGAACAACATACGAAGTCATGATAGTCGAGAATTGAATGAGCACCTAAACTATACATGCTGATAATCACAAACAACATACCAACAACAATCACATAGAACATCGCAGGGTCCACACAACTCCGGTTAAGAAATCCTTACCTTGGTCGGAAGACTTCTACACACAAATTCCTAAGCTGCGAACACTTCCGAGCTAGCTAACGAGAACCTACAAACATAGTAACAATCACAACCATATCCCTAAAAATATAATAAAACAGCAGGCTCGGCTCGGGAGCACTCACACGGCACCGCGACACGAAGCAAAGCTGGCTGGCTGCAGGCGGCCGCACGGCCGAGTGGCGCTGGCCGCGCACATTGCACGGCATTGGCGCGCGCTCGTCTTGCGCGGATGGATGGCGCTGGGCGCGCGGTCTTGCGCAGACGGACAGACGGACTCGGCAGCGAGCGGCAGCGCGCACGGCAGCGCCGGGCGCCAGCGTCGCGATGCGGACCGCACGGCGGGGCGCGCGGACACGCGCGAGGGCGTCGCGATGGGGCGATTCGTGCAATGGGCGAGCTTCGGCTGGCGTCACGACGGCGAGCGACTTCGCGATGGCTTCCCTCGGCTGCGACACGGCGTCGCGACAAGGCCGGTGCGACGGCGACAGATCCGGCGCGACGGACTGGGAGTCGACAGTAATCTGGCGATCCTCGGCCGGATCTGGTGCGTGCACTGCTGGTCAAGGGCGTCTGCGGCGGCAAGGCGGGGGCGCGACAGCGATCTGCGATCCTCGGCGGATCTCGTGCAGTGCAGGTCGAGTCGGCGTCTCGCGCGGCAAGCGCGGCTGCGACGAGCCGTTCAGTGCGGGTTGGGCGTCTTTGCTCGGCCGGTTGGGCGACGGTGGATCTGCCTGGTTGGGGAGGTGGCTTGTGCGGCAAAGTGAGGTGTTGGAGAAGAAATGCAAACCTAGCTTCCTTTCTCTTTTAACCAAATACAACAAAACTCCAAAATCCAAGGCTAACCATAAAATGACCGGAAGGAGCAACAAGAGCTCTCACTAGCTCATCCGCACGCATCCCCACAAGCTTTCTAGGAGACCCGGGTTCAAAACCCAGCTGCAACACGAATTCCTTTATTTTTAGTTTTGCATCAAACCTTGCTCAACCCTTCCACAAAGCCTCACAAACCTACATAAATTCATCCAATATTTTTTAGCAACTAGAAAAGACATAAACGGCCCCGATTGCCCGACCCAAATTACCAAAATACCCCTTGGGCATACCTGAAGACTGGATGAAAACTCGGGGCCGTTACGGGACGTCTGAGGCGAAGATTCGTCCTCGATCCCCGTTAGGGTTTAGCTAACCCTAACGGCTGGCCCTGCAATCTTGGGTGAGGGTGGTAGACTATTAAATGCCCCAACGGTCGGGATGATGACTTGGCATTGCCTCGTCCCCGCGATCGGCACGTCCTCGGCATGTTCGGCCAGAACCCTTGATTGCCACCTGTTAGGGCAAGGGCGGCTTCTGGTGTAAGCCTACCACAACCGGTTCCTTAGCCTCGGATGCGGTGGTTCAGGATGACATAGTTCACGTGTCCGTGTCTCACACCCTATGTCGGTGACACCGATCCGAAGATTTAGTTAGGCATGGTGGTCGACTGGGCGGCTTGCCACTAGACTGGCACCCCCATGGTCTGCGGTAGCATGCGGTGCGCGCGCATACGCTCATTACTGGCGCCGATCGGAGAGCTCCTCGGGATCTTGAGCGATTGCACCTTTCATATCGATGAGATGTGCGGTGAGGCCGAGACTTTTTCTCGTATAGGATCGTATCATGAGGTGGATTATTCAGAGTAAGACCACGAGTGGCATCCGGTTTATGTGTGGATTTAAGCTATGTGCTCTCTTCGTGTTTATATTCATAGCTTGCATACCATTCTTGCTAGATGACCATGTATATCGTATTGTACCCCAGTTGGGGATTCTTACTGAGTAATTCGTTACTCACCCTTATTTTGTGGTTTTCCACAGGTAACCAAGGTGCGAGACAGGATGGCTGAAGGAGGAGCTGTGATCATGGAAACCCGTTGTTTCGAACTCTGATTCTTATATTTATGTTTTTATGTTTTAAATGTCCTCTAAATGCATGTAGTTGGGCACGAAGCCCTTAGGTTGTTTTCTAGTTGTTGCCCGGATTCTGACACTGATGTAAACCATTTTTTTTATTTGAATGTGAATTAAATCTCTGATCAGAGTACGTTTTAAATTGTATTTAGCTTGGAACTGGTGCTTGGAAACAGGGACAGGTTCCAGGACATTTTGTTGTTGTTTTGAATGGATGTTTACTACTTTTTGTTTTAATCAGAATCTGGCACACAACGTTGCATATTATTTTTCTAAGTTTTTAAAGCATGCATTGAGGTAAAGGCCTATTTTAGGACCCCATTCGGGTCAGGTCTTTACAAAAACTGTTTGTTTTGAGGAGTTGTTTTAAAAGTTAACTTTTAAATACTGGCCAGGAACTATCTATGGAAACTTTTGTATGAATGTGTTTTTTTCCTCAAGCTTAGTTTGTTATGTTTTCCTATTAAGCAGTTTTCAATGTTGTTTTTAAAAGTTTTAAATTTTAAGCATGCTCAGTAAGAACCGGATTTAAGATCACTATTTGGGATTGGGTTCTTACATGCCAACCCATGATCATAATCAGCTTTATGCATTTTTTGGGTGAAACACCCCTAGTCCTAGCGTACACGACCACATGATGTTAAAATATTATTGGCTAAAGTCGTTGACCGAGGTATCCCTTGGATCTTTTGAGTCTTTGGGTTGATAACTTATTAGGATACTGAACTTGGAGCCGGTATTAGCTCTCTTTTTAGTACCACGATGTTCATGTGGAGCCAGGACCTACGAGTCCATGTTAAGCCAAGACCAATATGTTCCTGATGAGCCAAGGTTAGTGGTTCCCTGATAATTTTTATGTTTCCCAATATCACTTTGATATATGAGTTGTTAAGCTCCTCTACTGTTGACTATTGAAATGAGGTTTGACTCCCTAAGCTAACTGGGTCATTTGATAGAAGTTCATGACCAAGGGTTGACTTGCACTATAAATAGACCAAGGGTTGACTTGCACTATAAATAATGGTTCTAAGTGTTATACTGTAGATGATATATCTGATTGCCTGATTTAAATGTTGGGCTAATATGTATGCATTATATTCCAATGTTAGGGTTCTTACCAAGTATTACTCAAAACTTGCCCTTATTATATTTTCCTTCCAAATACTGAATTATACTCAGATGCATGAGCTAGACGTGGCTATTGGATCATGAAGGGCACATGTCCTATCACTTATTTTTTTTGTCTTCTATTCTTCATGAACTATTTAAATATTGATATTTCATTTCAACAAGTTATGTTCTTATTTTAAATTATCATGGCAAGCGAATATTTTTCCCTTGTTGAATATTTATGTAATTTTAATTAAAAAGCAAATTTTGATTTTAAAGTTGAATATTTATGTAATTTTAATTAAAAAGCAAATTTTGATTTTAAATACTTGAGTCATTTTAGAATTTAATGATACATGATGGTAAATTTCTGAATGAGGCTTCATTTTAAGTTGAGTCTTTACATTATTAAATAACCAAAAAAATTCAAAGGCATGCCAAGAGAATAAAAATATTTGATAGAGTATGTTGGAGTCAAGAATCAAACTAGTAAAGCGAGCAATTGTTGCACACAAGAGTAGTAGCTTAGCAACATCAGTGTACACCCAACAAAAAATAAGTGATTACTGTTCAGAAAAGCATATTTAAAACGGATTTTTGTAACTACTCAAAATAATTCATCATTTTTATTACTAAAATAACTCTTCATTTCTAATCCTTCATTTCCAATTACTCAAAATAACTCATTTTTAACCACTTATTCCTAATAATTCTATTTTAATTACTAAAAATTAACTCTGCATTTCAAATTCTAATTCAAACAAGTTATTGCCTCTAACTTATCTAGATAGAAACCACAAGTTTTTTGCTACCGTTCTCAATTTCTAACTACTAAAAATAATTCTTCATCTAAAATTTCATTGAAAGCCCTCTATGACGTGCTATAATTCCCCACCAAGGAGTAGATTCAAGGAGTCTACGAACCGGAATATCAAAACCTCCTCATCTAACCACCCCATAATGTGTTATATAAGTAGATAAAAAATGTATTAAAAAAATATTTAAAATTGATCCTCAAATCCACTACATTTTTCCTAGAAACGCCCCCAAAATAGTCTCTCTTTTTTTTTTCGTAATCCCCCAAAATAATCTCGTACACAATTAACGTTTTTTCTTTAAAAAATAAAAATGGCAAAAAAAAAGGTAGGAGTTTGGACGTTAAATTGAAATGTATGGAAACGGTAAGGTAAAAGTAGCATATCAGCCGTCAAGGTTAGGGCCCTCGACTGCGACATGTCGGCCTCCCTATTCACTCAAAGACCCCTTCACTCACTCACTCATTATACGACACGTCGCCTTTACCATTCTCCTTTTTTTGTTTTCACCCCCCCAAATTCAATCATCATTCATCAAATGCCTCCCCCATGTAAAGCTACTTGTCGGCTACTGTACAAATAAATCGTTAAACATTTACTTCAATTTTTCTCTTCGAAATATAAAATAAAAGTTCTTAATTATCACGCCATTATTATTTATTCATCCTTTTTAAATAAAATGTCGGTAATTAAATTAAATTCACAAAATAAATCTGCTTATTTTCTTTTATTTTTTTCCATTATTTGTTTTTCCTTCTAAAAAACCCCAAATAATTGCACCCGCTGCACGCTTACCTCGTGGACTCCATTTTATAGATGACTTTTTATTATTTTAATTAAAAAAATCGAATTAGGAGAATAGAGCGATCTTTAAAAAAAAATATTCAAAACTTCTATCTGCTTTCTTTTCTTTTTCTTTATTCAGGTTAAGAAATTAAAAAAAGAAACCCAATATCTTTTTTAAAAAAAAAAAAAAAAAGAAACCCAATATTCCATTTCTGGGTCGGCCACCTCTATTGCTTTTTTTTTTGTTGAGAAAGTTATATGTTTTCATTTACACGTATTATAAATATGCCTTTCAAATTAAACAGAAACTTAAACATAAAAAGAAAAGCCTCAAAACACCTCAAAACTCGGATTAATTTATCACAAACAAACATTAAAGAAAAAGAAAACGTTCGCAAATATATATCGATATATATTTACAAGAAAACCTCTCTCCCACTTATCTCTTGTGTTTTTGGTAGTTGTGTGGGGGGGTTGGATCGTCCACGTGGCTGGAACAGAAATTAAACCGACACATCTGAGGTGGTGGCAGCGTAGTTGCCGGATCTCGGTTGCCGTAGAAGCTCTATCAACTTCTCCGCCTGTCATCCATTTCACCCACAAAAATATAATTCAAATTCCATTCTTTAAATCTAATCTAACAATCCCATTTTCTCCTAACTTTTTATGCAAATTTTAATATCTTTGTTTCTGTACTTTTATTAGAACATGAAATTAGATGATAAAACTATAAAAACCAAGAAGCAGAGTGACGTGGCCGAACACCGTTCTGGTTTATTATATATTTTAATTGGTGGTGTACCTTTTGCTTGGCGCGATTGGTGCCGGACTGAGTGAGGGCGATTAGCGGCGGGATTGCTCCTTCACGCGCCACCATTGTACGGTACAACACGCTGTCCTCGCAAACCTGGAGCAGAATCACGGCGGCGATCTCCTTTTGTCTCTGCGTTCCATCCTCCACCAACTCCACCAGCACCGGAATCCCGCCTTCGTCTACCAGCGCCGTCCTGGCCTCCGACATGGACACCAATACGCTCAACACGAACGCCGACTTGTCCACCATGTTTGACCCGAAGTCAGCCATCAATTCCACCAGCGGCCTCATGATCCCCGCTTTCACCGCCCTCATTTTGTTCTCCCTAACCGAGCACAGCGAATACAGCGCCGTGGATGCGTCCTTCTTCCCACGAAACCCCCCGCTCTCCAACAGATTCACCAGAAGCGGAATCGCCCCGCACCGTCCGATGGCCACCTTGTTCTCCTCCATCTGCGACAGCCGCAGCAGAGCACACGCCGCGTTCTCCTTCGCCGTCGCCGTTCCCGACATCAGAGCTCTTACCAGGGGCTTAATCGCACCCGACGCCGCGATCAGCTCCTTGTTCTCCTCGCACAGCGACAGATTCAATATGGCCGTAACCCCGTACTCTTGAAGCTGAGGATCCGTACAGGATATCAACGAAACCAGCGGCCTCACCGCTCCGGCTTTGGCGATCTTCAATCGATTCTCGGGCTTGTTCTTGGCAAGGAGTCTGATCTCCATAGCCGCCTGCTTCTGCTCCTCAATGGAACAGGACTCCAGGTCCATGACCAGCTGCTGGATAAGCTCGTCGGAGTTGTCGGAAGCACAAGCAATCAAAAGGCGGCGACTCTGGGAGGAGGCGGTGGGGAACTCCCCGGATCGATCGCTGTTACAATCGCTGAAAGCTCCAGAAGTATCGGCGTTGGTAAGATCGTCAAATCTGCGGCCCATGTAAGTGAAATTGAGGGGATTGTTGGTCCCCATGGCAGAATAGAATAAAACCCCCTTCCCTTTCACCCTCTAAGGCATAAAAGAAAAGAATTAGAAACAAATCCAGAGGCAGAAATGAAGTAGAAATTGGAAATTGGAAAGCCGAAGAAGGAATAATAATGATAGGGAATTGGAATTGGAATTGGAATTGGATTCGGAATCGGGTGGAGTCAAGAAAGGGAGGAGACCGGGTCGCGAGTGAGGAAGGCGGAGGTTTTTCAGAAGGACTTTGGGGAAGGGAGGATATATGTATATATATAAAGGAAGATAAGGGAGAGGGAACACCTGGACTGAGTCTCGGGCAGCGGGCTGATACGTGCACGAGGAAGCACGTGCGAGAGAAATGCCCTTCTTGCTCTGTGTGTTTGTGTGTGTGTCTTTAAACGCGTGGCTACGACGTTGGGTATTCGATGAAAAAGAAAGGAGGCTGGCTACGAAAAGCGAGCCTACAGTTTTGCTATTCGTTAATTTGAAAGCTAAAGAAAGACCAATACTAATCCGCTGCTACGCTCCCCTGTAATGACGATGCTACACCGCCTACTTTCTTTTGCCACGTTTACAATTCTTTTCTCCCCATAAATGTCCCTCCTTAGACCAAACTATTCTCATCTCCAAACACTACAAATAAAGGGAAACGGTAGAAAATGGCTAATTTTAAGAAAATAATTAACAATCTAATTATTTTGTGGGAGTATTTAAATGTATGACTAAAATAAAAATCTGTGTAAAAAGAGAAATAATCTTTTCTCATAATACTCCCACATTATTTTTTAATTTTTCTTATTAAATAAAAAAAGATATTTAACTAAATCATCTCATTCATCCTAAATTTAAGGGATAATCATCTCATTCTAACTAACTTTATTTTTTAAAAAAAATATTTCAAATGGTATTTATCTAAGATTAATTAGGGTTAGAATTTAGAAATTTAAGGGATACCCCACATTATTTTTGGGACAACTAGTGAAATGACTAGAATTTAGAAATTAATTAGGGTTATGGCTAACGATCAATTTGTGTCTTTTTTTTTATTTTCAAATCTTAATTAATTTTTAATATGAAAAGTAGTTTACAATTATACCCCTCCTACATTTCATATAATTTCTTTTTAATTAATTTTAAATAGATTATTTGTAACTACTTTTTTTAATCTAGAAAAAAACTAAAACTAATCTAACTAATTAAAAACAATACCATGAAATCAGCAATTTTGAAAATTAAAAAAATTTATACATAATTTAGACATTTTGTTCTTAATGTTCACAAATCTAGTTATACATCATCTTTCCATAAGTCGTATATAACTCTCCTTAGTTGGTGTGATTATTGTAAGTTTTGTTAAATATAAATTAAAAAATGGTTGATAATAATAGCTAAGCTTGAGTTTTTTGAGCACCTTAAATATCCGTTTTTGAAGAAGATGGAAAAATAATTTTGATTCTTTATTCCTATTGAACAACCCCTCGAAAACCCTCCACTCATGTATTTGCGATTAATGATAGGGCCGCGTTGAAAAATTCGACCGCAAGAGAAATGCATGCATTTTGTTTGGCTCTGATTCTCGAGAGTTTGAAAGGGATCGACATTGGAGTCACGATTTTGAAGATATAAACGTTTCCGATATAGGCTTTTAAATCATTTTTTTGTGCTCCCACGTTTTGTCCAATATAAGCTTCCAAATTTCGAATGGCTCTCGTTTTTAAAGATATTAACATCTGAAATTGAATTCCTACTCTATTGGGATTTTGTTTTGTTTTATTTTGTTTTGTTTTTTTATTTTTTTAATACTTTTTTTTCATGTGTTAGACATGGTTGGCAAACATTTTATACCTAATAAAATCCCTACTTTGTAGGGATTATATTTTCCTTTATTTTATTTGTTTTATTTTGCATATGTTAGACATTAGTTGCACGTATTCTGTACATATCCTATATTGGTTACTGTTGACACCTATTATGTATCGAGTATTGACGCATATTTTAGTTAAATTAGTGTTGTTGCTTGTGTATATTAGTTGAATAACTTTGTTTTTTTTTTTAGTTAGACATTGTTGACACATATAAATAGGCAATTTCCAATTTATATATTTTGTGAATAACGTTGTTTCTTTGATTTTTTTTAGTTTGTGCATAATTTCGACACGGTTGGCACAAACTTCTCTTCAAAGGTAAGATCAGAATTAAGTTCAAGTGGCTCAAAATTAATCACATGCGACGGATCCGAAAGTATGCACCGCATATGTAGACTCTATATGACTTATTAGTATCCGCTATGTTTGTACATTCATTGTACATCATGATTTATGAACATGCGATGAATCAGTCACGTAATGCACGAAACATAGAAAATTTACATCATTTGTGACTACTTAATTGTAACGGCCCGGAAATTTCATCTTGGTCTTCCCGGGAGGCCCAGGGCATTTTGGTCGGGCCGACAGGGCCGGTTATGTAATTGTTAATTGCCGGAAAAATTATGAGTTGATTTGAATGGGATCGGGAATTTTGGTGAAGGCATTTGGGCTTGGAAGAATGTGGAAATAAATAGGGAATTAAATAGCGCGTCGAGTGAGATTCGAGCCAAGGACGCGCTGCATGCTAGGCAAGGGTCGCTGCCAGCCGAGCCACTGGGCATGTTTGTTAATCTTCGCGCGCGATCTGATATATGACCGTGTCTTCGTGCGTCTTATTTATAAGCAGAAAATCGCCGAGCTTCTTCCCCTTTCTTCTCCTTTCTTCTTCCCAAATCTCCATCGACTGACAACGTTTTCCTTTGCGATTTTTCCTCCCTCCAGCTCCATTTTCTACCGAGTTCCTCTCCCAAATTCGAAGTCGATCTCCCCCGAGCAGCAGGTACATCTTCTCTTCTTCTTCTCCTTCCCTTTTTTCGTTGAAGCTCTCCCCTGTTTCCGTCTTCCATTTTCCGGCCGAGTCGAGGTGAAATGCTGGGTGGGTTTTGTGCAGCTGGAGTAGGGGAGTTCGTCCATCAAAGAATCGCTCGTCGAATCCCCTCGGATCGCTCGAATTCGAGTTTCCCCTTCGCCTGCTTCGCGCGAGAAATAGAGCCCGCCTCGAGCGCGCGCGCCACATCGCCTCGCGCCGCGCGCACCTCGCCAGCCTCAGTGTCACGCCCAGCGTCGTCCCCTATGCTGCTGCGCCCAAGGCATCCTCGCGCCTGCATCGCTCGCGCGCGCGCATCCGCGCCAACGCCTCTGTAGTCGCGCGCGCTTAGCTGCGCCTTCGCGCCCGTCCGCGCCCCAATGGCGCACCCAGCCACGCCCATTTCTCGCGCCCAGCAAGGCCAAGCCCACCCGTTCTTGCCCGTTCGTCGCAATCGCCTCGTTCGTGCGTTTGTCGCGCCTCGTGAGTTGCTCCCGAGCTGAGCCTCGTTTATTTTATTATATTTAGGCCTATTGTGTGATTTTTGTTGTGATTGATAGGTTCTCGATAGCTAGTTCGGGTTCGTTCGCCGCTTAGGTTTTCGTGTCAAATCGTCCCCGACCAAGGTAAGGATTTCTTACCGGGGTTGTGTGGACCCTGCGATATATTATGCGATTGCTGATTGACTGCTTGTTTGTGTTTATTGACATGTGTAGCTAGGTATTCTATTTTGAATTCCCGATTAGCATGATTTTCCTGATTTAATTCTCATGTTAATCCATGCTAGGTTGTTCCTTTCTAGCATGCTCGTATCTGTTCCTTGCTTCGTAGTATCATGCTAGGCTCGTTGTATTCTTATTGAGCACGTTTTGGATTTTATGGAATTGTTTGCTGATTGCTAGGGCAGGTTAGAGTTGCAGGTAGATAGCATCATCCGGGCCTAATGCATAAAGTACCTTGCATCCATGGCAGGGACGTCGAGCAAGTCAATCCGTCCCTGGACCACGTGAGGGATTAGCTAACCCAAGCGGTAGGCCCTGCAATCTTGGGTGAGGGTGGCAGACTGTTAAATGCCCCAACGGTCGGGATGATGACTTGGCATTGCCTCGTCCCCGGCAGCCGGCATGTCCTCAACATGTTTGGCGGTAGCCCGATTGCCACCTATTAAGGCAAGGGCGGCTTCTGGTGTAAGCCTACCACGACCGTTCCTTGGCCCGTCTGCGGTGGTTCAGCCGACATAGTTTACGTGTCCGTGTCTCACACCCTATGTCGGTGACACCGATCCAAAGATTTAGTTAGGCGTGGTGACTGGACATGGGCAGCTTTGCCTCTTCGCCCGGACAACAACCCCATGGTTCGCAGTAGCACGCGGTGCATGCTTACGCTCATTACAACGCCGATCGAGAGCTCCTCGGGATTGTGAGCGATGTACCTTTCGTCGACGATGAGATGTGCCGAGGCCGGGACTTGTTTCTCGTATAGGGCGACTTATGTATTGGACTGTGTGGTGATATTATTCCGGACTAAGACCTTAAATTGGCATCCGAGGCCCAAGTGTGGGCTAAGCTATGTGCTCTATTCTGTGTTTATATTCATAGCTTGCATACGCTCATCGAGATGACCATGTACATCGTATTGTACCCCGGTTGGGGATTCTTACTGAGTAATTCGTTACTCACCCTTATTGTGGTTTTTCCACAGGTAACCAAGTTGCGAGACAGGATGGCTGAAGGAGGAGCTGTGATCATGGGGCCCAGTCTTCCCACTCTGATTTTTGTATTATGACTCTTTATGTTTTGTTTCCCCTGAATGCATGTAGCCGGGCATGGAGCCCTAGGATGTTTTGTAAATGTTTTGTGGATTCCAGCATTTTGTATCTGAATAGGTTTTGAATGGTTTTTAGTAAATCTCTGATCAGAGTAAACTTTGTAAATGTATTTATCTTGGAACAGGTGCTTGGAAACAGGGACAGGTTCCAGGGAAATTGTCTAGTTTTTAAAGGGGTTATTTTGAATGTTTTGCTTTAATTGGAATCCGAAATCATGTCTGTTTAATGTCCTTTACTTTGAATGCATGCATTGGGGTAAGGGCCCATTTAGTGCCCCATTCGGGTCGGTCCCTCACGGTTGGTATCGAGCTCGAGTCATAAATTCAGAGATTGACCTTTTGTTGTAGGTCGTTTTCCATGATCACTAGCACTCAGACGGTCATCATCAGTGCGCCTAAGTTTACTATTTGTTGTAAGAAAAAGGGTTAAGAATTTACAATACCTGTCATCTAGTGTATGCCTTGTGTAGTGTTGTGGAGCGGAGACGAGCAGGTTTTGACTCGTTATTGGTTTGGGTTTAGAGCGCCATCATGCCAACTTTCCGCAGCAGTGTGATGTATGTTGTGGCTTGTTGTGGTATCCAGTGGATTCGGATGCCTGGATCATCGTTCCGAGAGGAGGTAGAGATTGGACTCCCATAGGCCAATCAGGCCCGATTTGTTGGTTTTCCCCTAGTGAGAGGGTGGAGGTGCTTTGCCTTGGAAGGCCACTCCAAGAGAGGAGTTAGCTATGGTGGTGCTGATGTGGATGTTTGTGGAACTCGTCCCCGTGTGGACTAGCCTGGGTAGCTCAAGTGTTGATCTTGAGCCTTGATAGATTATTTGGTTGCCCAGAGAGTAGTTGTGTAAAGACCCGACCCAAAAGAAACGGTCTCTAACCTAGGTCCTTACTTAGCATGCATGTCTAGGAATGTAAAACGTCATTCAGAGTTTGAAATTTAAATCCTTGAGGTAAGTACATTCAAAACAAAGAAAATATAATTCCATTTAAAAATAGACAGGTAGATGACTGATCAGTTCTTTTTAAAAATAAATCAAGGGAAATGGTACGAGAAACATAAAATAGGTTTTTGAGTACTTTTCCTAGGGACTCAAGTCCCACTACATGCTAAATCATAAGAAAACAATAAAAGAATATGCATCCCAGTCGGCTATCCATGATCATCCAAAGAGCCTCCTCCTAGCCATCCTGCCGATGTCCCAAGTTACCCGTGGAAAACCACAGAGAAAATAAGGGTGAGCAACGAGTTACTCAAGAAGAATCCCCAACCGGGGTACAATACGAAAACATATCATTTAGCACACGGACATGCAACCATGCAAAGACTCAGAGCCAACAGATGGGTTAACAGAACGTCACTCTTGGGCTTGCCTATTCGAGGCTTACACAACCTAGAACTCAGTGTTGCCCTTCGGGACTTATACACCTAGGATGCCCATCGTGGTCTTACACCTCCAACTCGGTGATGCCCATCGGGGACTTACACACCTAGGATGCCCATCGGGTCTTACACCTCCAACTCGGTGATGCCCATCGGGACTTATACACCTAGGATGCCCATCGGGTCTTACACCTCCCACTCGGTGATGCCCATCGGGGACTTATACACCTAGGATGCCCATCGGGTCTTACACCTCCCACTCGGTGATGCCCATCGGGGACTTATACACCTAGGATGCCCATCGGGTCTTACACCTCCAACTCGGTGATGCCCATCGGGACTTATACACCTAGGATGCCCATCCGGGTCTTACACCTCCAACTCGGTGATGCCCATCGGGACTTATACACCTAGGATGCCCATCGGGTCTTACACCTCCCACTCGGTGATGCCCATCGGGGACTTATACACCTAGGATGCCCATCGGGTCTTACACCTCCAACTCGGTGATGCCCATCGGGGACTTATACACCTAGGATGCCCATCGGGTCTTACACCTCCAACTCGGTGATGCCCATCGGGGACTTATACACCTAGGATGCCCATCGGGTCTTACACCTCGGATGTCCATCGGGGTCTTACCCGAGCGGGGCGCACTAGTTACCCCTACAATCTCTTACACTATACATCACCGCCAATTTCTAGCATGGCATTAACAGATAACGTGTTCACGGTTATGCCGAGACAATTTAACCCCTAGCATGAAACTAACAGGATATATCAAGAATCACAAGCGCAAAACCATCCGAAAACAAGAAGGAACAAGCAACCTATCCACTAGCGATTTCATACATACACAACACATAGCATGCTATCAAGTATTCGCGAGGTCCACACAACCCCGGTAAGAAATCCTTACCTGAGTGAATAGATCCAACGATCACGGATGACTCTTGAGCTTCTAAGCGAACCCGACAACCGAGAAGGCACCGGCTCTCGGCAAAGCGCGTCTGGCGGCGGCGCGTAGTGGCGTGTCTTCTGCGCGGCGGTCGATCAGCTGAAATTGCTGCTATTTGGCGGCGGCAGTGCAGCAGGGCGCGCTGGGCGCGGGTGCGCTGGTGCAAGTGCAAGAGGCGGCGCGTGGCCCTCGGCAGATGTCTGATCGTCAGACGCGCGGTCGGCGTCTTTGGCGTCTTGACGCCTTGGCAGCGGTCTTGGAAGTCGCCGCGGGCGTCGCGTCTTGGAATGAGAACCGGCGCGGGCGAGCGGGCTCGCTGGAGTAGCAGGGTCTTTGCGTCTTGGCGCAGGCGCGAGACAGGCGATGCGGTGGTGCGTTGGGGCGCCGCGGTCTTTGCGACAGGCGGGTGGGCTGCTCGGCGCGCGATGCAGGGCCGGCGATGGCTCGGTGCGGTGCGACAGTGGCGTGCAGGGCGTGCGGTGTGGGTGTTGGCTGGCCGGCGGCTTGGTGCGGCGTGGGTGTTGGCGAGAGGGTTAGGGTTTTTGCGAGAGAGAGAGTGTTTTCTTTTTTTTTTTTTTCCTCAAATTAAATAAGCTTGGAAATCCTAAATTCCCTTCCCTAGGCTTCCCTCCTTCAAACCCAAGTTGACTCATTTATTTTCCTTAATTAATTCCAAACTCCCATCTCTCTTTGAGGCCGAGGGTTCGAGTCCTCCAAAATCATCTTCTAATCCTTATTTTAATTTAACTAAAATCCGGGCTGTTACAATACTCCCTCCTTAGAAGACTTCCGTCCCCGGAAGTCGCTGTTCCTAAAACAACTCTGGGTAACATCTCCTCATCTCCCCTTCCAACTCCCAGGTAGCTTCCTCAACTCCTTGATTCCGCCACTGCACTTTCACTAGGTCAATTGCCCGGTTCCTCAAAATCTTTTTCTCAAATGCTAAGATCTTTATGGGTTTTTCCTCAAAGCTCGAGTCATGGTTTAGTTGCAAAGGCTCAAAATCTATGACATGCGAAGGGTCGACCACATCTTGGCGAGCATCGAAACATGGAACACACTATGCATCTGCAGCCAAGGTGGCGGCAATGCTAACCGTGCTTACGGCTCCGATCCTCTCGAGGATCTCGAATGGTCCGACAAACACAGGGCTCGGCTTCCCTTCCTACCAAACCTCAGAACTCCACGCATCGGAGCAACCTTAAGGAACACGTGCTGGCCAATCTCAAACTCCAACTCTCTACGTCTGACATCGGCGTAGCTCTTCTGCCTGCTCTGGGCAGTCAGCATACGAGCCCTAATCTTCTGGACAGCCTCATTGGTCAACTGAAGCAACTCTGGACCCAATACCGCTGTCTCAACCTCTTCCCGAATCTGGGGATCTGCGGCGCTTGCCATACAACGCTTCAAACGCGGTGCCATCCGAATGGTTGACTGAAAACTATTGTTGTAGGCGAACTCCATCAAATACAAGTACTGGTCCCAACTGCCAGGGAAATCCAACACGCAGGCTCGCAACATATCCTCTAAGATCTGGTTTACCCGCCGGTCAGCCATCGATCACATGGGTGGAAGGTCATCTTTGTAGCCGCACTCTGCGCCCAAGCTCACTGCTCAAGGGCCTTCCAAAACCGTGATGTAAACCGGAATCCTTGGCCGAGATAATTTTAATCGGCACTCCGTGATACCTCACTATCTCGCTCAAGGAACAAAATGTGTGCCCACTTGCTCTCTACGGTGTAATTTATCTCGCTGGAATGAAGTGGGCACACTTAGTCAACCTATCAACGACCACCCAAATCAGTGCATATCCTCTAGGAGTCCCGGCAAACCCGAGATAAAATCCATGGTAATTTCCTCCCACTTCCACTGTGGCACTCAGAGCGATCGCAGCAACCTGCTTTGTTTTTACGCCTAGGCGCCTTCACTTGCCGACAAGTGAGACACCGATCGACAAAGCCGGGCAATCTCTCTCTTCATCCCCATCCACCAAAAAGTCGCTTAAGATCTTGGTACATCTTGTTACCTCCTGGGTGCCATGCAAAAGGCGAGGTGTGAGCCTCGATCAACAATTCGAGCGAATCTGGCATCGGGCCGGGACACATAGCCGTCCCTTATATCGCAAGCCACCATCCGCATATATCTCAAAATCGAAGTCACCATCAGCCGGACCCTCTCATACAACTTTTTCAACTTAGGATCATCCAATTGGCCGTCAATAATCCTTTGCCTTATCGAAGGTGGATGGTCACCGTGCTACCACAGCGGTAACATCCCCAACAACATCTTTGCTATACGCTCTCTCTCGGGTCTTTCCTTATGATACTTTTGGGATTTGCCAACGTTGCTAGATGCGAGGTCTTCCTACTTAGTGCATCTGCCACAACATTTGCCTTTCGGGGTGATACAATATCTCACGATCGTAATCCTTCACGAGTTCCAACCACCTCCTCTGCCTCATGTTCGAGTCCTTCGAGTGAAGAAATACTTGAGGCTTTGGTGATCCGAGAAAATCGAATCTTTTCCCCATACAAGTAGTGCCTCCAAATCTTAAGTGCAAAGACGATCACGCCAACTCCATGTCATGAGTCGGGTAATTTCGCTCGTGCGGTTTCAAATCGCACAGAAGCGTATGCTATCACCTTACCGTGTTGCATCAAAACGCAACCCAAACCAAACTTGCTGGCATCACTGTACACCACGAAGCCCCCAGTTCCCTCCGGGACTGCCAACACCGGGGCAGACGTCAAACTGCTCTTTAGCTTAGCAAAACTCTCATCGCACTTCCTATCCCAAACGAAATCAACACCCTTCCTCGTCAATCGAGTAAGCGGGGCGGCTATAGCGGAAAAATTTTGAACGAAGCGTCGGTAATATCCGGCCAAACCCAGAAAGCTACGAATCTCCGACACGATCGTCGATGGCAGCCCACGAACTAACGGCCTCTACCTTCGAAGGGTCCACAACCACTCCCTCCTTAGACACAACGTGTCCCAGAAAAGCTACCTCCTCGAGCCAAAAGTCACACTTTGAGAACTTCGCATAGAGCTTGTTCTCGCGCAAGGCTGCCAAAATCTGTCTTAGGTGCGAGGCATGGTCCTCCTTAGACTTGGAGTACACAAGAATGTCGTCTATGAACACGATGACAAAGCGGTCCAAGAACGCCTTGAACACTCTGTCCATCATGTCCATGAATGCAATGGGGCGTTACGTCGATCCAAAAGACATGACTACGAACTCATAATGCCCATACCTCGACCTGAACGCTTTGTCTTGGGAATATCTGCATCCCGAATTCTCAACTGGTGGTAGCCCGACCTCAAGTCAATCTTCGAAAACACACAAGCTCCCTGGAGCTGGTCAAACAGGTCATCGATACGAGGCAGCGGATACTTGTTCTTAATGGTTACCTTGTTCGATTCCACTATGTCGATGCATAGACGCATCGAGCCATCCTTTTTCTTAACAAACAAAGACGGGTGCTCCCCACGAGACACACTCGGCCTAATAAATCCTCTGTCAAGCAACTCCTGCACTGTTCTTTTAACTCTTTCACTCTGCTTTGGCGCCATGCGATAAGGAGCTTTCGAGATAGGCGAGTCCCCTACTCAAGCTCTATTGAGAAATCCACCTCTCTTCTGGCGCGCGAGCGGCAACTCCTCAGGAAAAACATCTGCAAACTCTTGCACTATGGGCACCTGCTCGACAGATATCTGGTCACGGTTCTCGCCGGTCAACTTAGCTAAGAAACCCCAAGCTCCTCGAGCTAACAAACGGTGAGCTTTAATCTGCGAAATCACCGGCGGACACACCCCACTCTGGGTGCCCCGAAATTTAAAGCTAGGCCTACCTGGCGGCCTGAACACCACCTCCTTACAACGACAGTCAATCATAGCGTGGTTATCAGCTAACCAATCCATGCCGAGGATCACATCAAAACCGCTCATAACTAACACTACTGAGGGGGTAACTCAGCGAGTCCGCAGTCGGACACTGTGTCCGACCATCCCTTACCTTCTCCTCAGCTAGCCAAATACTAGTTCCCGGGGAGTAGCGACGGATAACTCAAAACCTAGAGGCTCTAAATTCATGCAAGCATGCTCAGCAAAAACAGCAGAAACAAAAGAATGGGTGGAACCCGAATCAAACAACACAAAGGCGAGGTGATCAAGAACTAGGAGCGTACCTGCCACTGCGGGTCCGGCTCTCTCAGCCTCCTGGCGGGTCGTAGCATATACTCTTCCTCTCTTTCTTTGCCTTTGTTGTGCCACCACCGCTTACAGTTGCAATGCCGGGCTGATGTCCCTCCTTACCACGATTATAGCAAGCTCTAGGGTTACCACCACAAGGCCCCCAATGTTGTTTACCACGGGGGTCTACAATACGGTGGCGGCCTCCCTACGCCTGTTGGCGAGGCCGATCGCGATTCTGATCCGGTGCTTTGGTCTCTCGCCATGATAAGTACTCGACGGCGCCGACCGCCTCCATGACCATTACCACCTGCGTCAAACTTACGCTTCTGACCCGAGTACACTGGGGCCTTCTGCACCACAGTACTAACCACCTGCTCTGGAGGATACTTTCCATCATATATAGTTGCCAACTGCACTGCCTTGGCAAAAGTCTCTGGGGCCTGTGCCCTAACATCCTGAGACACTCCCTGCCTCAGACCCGCAATAAACTTCCTGATCTTCAGCTCAGGAGTAGCAATCAACTGCGGTGCGAAGTACCCATATTCCGAAAACTTCCTCTCATACACCTCGATTGGGTCGACCCACGCTTAAGGTTCAAAATTACTTCGATCATCTTTTCTTGGGCTTCTTCACTAATAAATTTTGCCTTGAACTCAGCCTTGAAGAATTCCCAGGTGGCAGGGGGAGACCCAGCCGGTCTCTCACTCAAGGTGGAATCCCACCACCACTTAGCTGTTCCAGCTAACGCATGAGCTGCACATCGAGCTCGCTGCACCTCAGGACAAGCCATTACCATAAAAGTATACTCTAGTTCGGCAATCCACACAGGCCGCCACCGGTGGTTCCCAGGGGGCACTAAACTTCTCCGGCTTCCATTTGACGAAATCTTTTAGCCACTTGCCCAAATCCTCAGCACCTTCCGCCACAACGGCCTCGTTCACAATTGGCTCTCGCTTGAAATCAGGCGTCTCGGCGGCGCGGCGGTCCTCTCATTGAACTAACTCGGTCAGCTGCTCTATCTGAATCCGAGACTCCTCCCTCTGTGCAGCTAACAGAGCCTGCGTCTCAGCCCTCTGCTCGGCTCTGCAGTCGACAAAGAACCCAACCATAAGAGCCCTCATGGACTCCACAAAAGCAACTCCCGGTGCAGCCTCTCGAGGCTGAGTTGCCTCCACGCCCTCACCGGGCAACACATGCAGAGAGGGGCTCAGTGGCGGCCTAACATCGGCATCGGCTTGGGACGACGTCCCTCCCGTGTCGGAATCAATACGAATGCCTGGCCGGTCGGCCCTTGAGCCTCCTCGCTTTCTACGAGTGATGGCATAACGACAATCTACACTCAAACGAACAATGAGTCGAACTGCTTTTCCTGCTCCTCAACAACAAGTCATATACATGCAAGGTGCAAATGGTATTGTAATTCTTAACCCTTAACCTTAAACTTTCGGACATACATTGGTGGTGGGTGAGCGCGATGATCATGGAAAACAACCTACAATCTGCAGTCGAGTCTACGTAACCTATAACTCTGGCTCGATACCAATCAGAAAGACCCGACCCAAAAGAAACGGTCTCTAACCTAGGTCCTTACTTAGCATGCATGTCTAGGAATGTAAAACGTCATTCGAGTTTGAAATTTAAATCCTTGAGGTAAGTACATTCAAAACAAAGAAAATATAATTCCATTTAAAAATAGACAGTAGATGACTGATCGGTTCTTTTTAAAATAAATCAAGGGAAATGGTACGAGAAACATAAAATAGGTTTTTGAGTACTTTTCCTAGGGACTCAAGTCCCACTACATGCTAAATCATAAGAAAACAATAAAAGAATATGCATCCCAGTCGTCACTATCCATGATCATCCAAAGACCTCCTCCTAGCCATCCTGCGCCGATGTCCCAAGTTACAGTGGAAAACCACGAGAAAAATAAGGGTGAGCAACGAGTTACTCAGTAAGAATCCCCAACCGGGGTACAATACGAAAACATATCATTTAGCACACGGACATGCAACCATGCAAAGACTCAGAGCCAACAGATGGGTTAACAGAACGTCACTCTTGGGCTTGCCTATTCGAGGCTTACACAACCTAGAACTCAGTGTTGCCCTTCGGGGACTTATACACCTAGGATGCCCATCAGGGTCTTACACCTCCAACTCAGTGATGCCCATCGGGGACTTACACACCTAGGATGCCCATCGGGGTCTTACACCTCCAACTCAGTGATGCCCATCGGGGACTTATACACCTAGGATGCCCATCGGGTCTTACACCTCCCACTCAAAGTGATGCCCATCGGGGACTTATACACCTAGGATGCCCATCGGGTCTTACACCTCCCACTCGGTGATGCCCATCGGGGACTTATACACCTAGGATGCCCATCGGGTCTTACACCTCCAACTCGGTGATGCCCATCGGGACTTATACACCTAGGATGCCCATCGGGGTCTTACACCTCCAACTCGGTGATGCCCATCGGGGACTTATACACCTAGGATGCCCATCGAGTCTTACACCTCCCACTCGGTGATGCCCATCGGGACTTATACACCTAGGATGCCCATCGAGGTCTTACACCTCCAACTCGGTGATGCCCATCGGGACTTATACACCTAGGATGCCCATCGGGTCTTACACCTCCAACTCGGTGATGCCCATCGGGACTTATACACCTAGGATGCCCATCGGGTCTTACACCTCCAGATGTCCATCGGGGTCTTACCCGAGCGGGACGCACTAGTTACCCCTACAATCTCTTACACTATACATCACCTGCCAATTTCTAGCATGGCATTAACAGGATAACGTGTTCACGGTTATGCCGAGACAATTTAACCCCTAGCATGAAACTAACAGGATATATCAAGAATCACAAGCGCAAAACCATCTGAAAACAAGAAGGAACAAGCAACCTATCCACTAGCGATTTCATACATACACAACACATAGCATGCTATCAAGTATTCGCAGGGTCCACACAACCCCGGTAAGAAATCCTTACCTGAGTGAATAGATCCAACGATCACGGATGACTCTTGAGCTTCTAAGCGAACCCGACAACCGAGAAGGCACCAGGCTCGGCAAGGCGGCGCGCGTCGTGTGGCGCGCGCGGAGTGGCGTGTGTCTGCGCGCGGCGGTCGATCGGCGGGCCGCTGTCTTTGGCGGCAGTGGTGCCAGCGCGCTGGCGCGTGCGCTGGTGCAAGTGCGAGGCGCGTGCGCGTGCGTGGCCCTCGCGATCTGATCGTCTGACCGCGGTCGGCGTCTTTGGCGTCTTGACGCAGCGCGCAGTCTTGGTGTCGAGCGGGCGTCGCGTCGCGGAATGAGAATCCGGCGCGGCGAGCGGCTCGGCTCGGAGTAGCAGGGCGCTTTGTCGTCTGCTGCAGCAGGCGCGGCGACAGGCGATCGATGGTGGTGGTGCGCTGGGCGCACGCAGTCGCGACGGCAGGCGGGCCGGCTGCTCGGCTGCGATGCAGGGTGGCGATGGCTCGGTCGCGGTCGCGGCGATGGCGTCTGCGGGCGTGCGGTGTGGGTGTTAGGTGGCCGGCGGCTTGGTGCGGCGTGGGTGTTGGCGCGAGGGTTAGGGTTTTTGCGAGAGAGAGAGTGTTTTCTTTTTTTTTTTTTTTCTTCCTCAAATTAAATAAGCTTGGAAATCCTAAATTCCCTTCCCTAGGCTTCCTCCTTCAAACCCAAGTTGACTCATTTATTTTCCTTAATTAATTCCAAACTCCCATCTCTCTTTGAGGCCGAGGGTTCGAGTCCTCCAAAATCATCTTCTAATCCTTATTTTAATTTAACTAAAATCCGGGCTGTTACAAGTTGCAAAGTTGGTAGCCTTCGAGGAGGTTGATGAGGCATCTTTGTGCTTCTGTGAAGTGTGGTTGTTTGCGAGCCGATGGCGGAAACCACAGTAGTTAAGGGTGCAGCAAGTAGTGTTCCCTACGGACTGGATCCGTTGGTGGTTTCTCCGTTGTTTGGTAGAATTGAACACTCTTCTTTTTGGTAAGCCCTAGAGTAGGGCTAGCTGCTGCATGATGAGAGAGAGCCGGCCGAGTTTGTTGAGCATCATGTGGAGATGCAAGAGTAGGTTTGTGAGCCTTGACTTTGATGAGATGCCTTAGGCATGGTTTTTGGAGTTGAGCCCTTGTATGCCGAGCCAGAGTTCGTGTCACTTGAGGTTGTGACTTTGTTGGCCCCGTTGGTAGTAAGATGTGGATTTGGTAGTAGTGGCACTTGAGGTGCATTGGTTGGTGTGCCACTTTGGCACTAAATCTTGTTCGGGCCTGAGTTTGGCATGGGCATAGCAGATGGTTCTATGCCGTTCGGAGTTTAGCGTACTCCTTTATCCTTGGATCTATTTATGGTAGTTGCACCTGTGTAGGTCGTGCAAAAGGGCTAGTTCAGTGGTAATCGAAAGACTTCAAGCGAAAGGATGTTCGAGAGGAGCCGGAGCCTTTTTCCCAGTGTTACTGGAGGTTGAGTAAGTCAAGCAGGTTGACGGTTGGAAGTGTTAGTGCGCGTGCATCTCACGCTAGTGTTAAGGCCAAGAGATCTTTGTGGTTGGTAGTGCGGTCAACTACCTGCGAGTGCCTAAATCTCAAGAGAGTTGTGCATCGTAGAAGCAAGTTTGGGGTCCAGTTGAGGGACCATGAGTTGGATGCCTATGAAGTGAGTAGGATGCCTTGTGAGAGGAGTTGGATGCCTTATGGGTAAGCACCCTTGGTAGAGGCTTGGCATAAAGTAAGTTTGGTTTGGCATGGTTATGCTTTGGTAGAGCAAGATTACCACAGCTTCGAGCACCGTGTGGAGATGGAACTTTGGGTGTTCCGTTGATTGGTTGTATCTCTGCCAGGAGCTAGTGTGGCTTTTGGGAAAAGCATTTGTTAGTCTTGGATCGCTAAATGAAGGTTGGGAGTTGTGCACACAAGTGTGTTATGTGTGGTTCGTTCTAGGGCAAGAGTTTCAGATCCATGTAGGGTTTGCTTTGGGGATCTGGTGCTCAGTTCTTGGAAAAGTTGGACTTCAGGTGGATGTGGTAAGGCTTTAGTGAGGTGGTAAGAATACCATGCTCGTGGTATCAGGTTGTTGCTTAGGTAAGATTTGTTAAGTGGACCTAAGCTTGGTTGGCGGATCTTTTTGTTGATCGTCATGACTAAGAAAGTTGTTCGGATCCTTCCTTGGGTAGAAGTTATGTTGTGGTTGATGTCTGAGTAGGAGGATGACGCATTCGGTAGCGTTTCGGGTCCTCTTGGTTTCCAAGGAGTTGGAGTTGGCTAGCATGGTTGTGTTGCTGGAAAATGGAGTTGTTGTTTGTTCAGGCAGTTGGCTGTTAGTCCGTTAGTTGGCAGTGGGTGTCGAGGGTTGTGGGAGAACCCTAGGTTGTGGAGAACCTCTCTAGAGCTCAATCAGGCCCAGATAGTGAGTTTCAGTTGGCAAGTTGAAGCCGTGTAGTTTGTAGCCTCGGGTGAGTTGTTGGCAGTCTTGGTAGCCTAGCAAGTTAATATTTGTTTGGAGTAGAGTCCGGATTGGTTCCGGTATGGTGACAAGTTGATGCTTGGTGTTGACCAAGGTGTGGATTGAAATTGCTAGAAGTCAGTTTGCTCGTGGGGCGAATGGTTCGTGCCCTGTTGGTTGTCTTCCTGTTTCCAGGAAAGTTGAGAGTTGCCCCGTTGGTATTTGGAGGTTCAGTTCGTGGTGGACCCCTGTTGCTACCCCGTAAGATTTTGATCTTCTGGCTTTAGTGGAGCAAGACAGTGAGTGCAAGTGGAGCTCTCTGTTCTACGGTTGTCTGCTCGTAGGAGCCATTTCTTTCTAGGTTTGGCAGTTTGCTGCCGTCGGTTTGTTAAGGATTTTTCCGCCATAGCCTCGCCCCTCACTCGTCTGACGAGGAAGGGAGTCGAGTTTGTTTGGGACGGTAGGTGTGATGAGAGCTTTGCGAGCTCAAGCGCGGTTTGACTCAAAGCACTGTTGGCGATCCGGAGAGGACAGTGGTTTCGTGGTTTACAATTATGCTTCCAAGTTCGTGTTGGGTTGTGTGTTGATGCGGCCGCGGGAAGGTCATTGCTTATGCTTCCCGTCACCAAGCCATATGAGCGAGAACTATCCGACTCATGATATGGAATTGGCAAAGCAGTGGTGTTTGCCCGAAGATTTGGAGGCATTACCTGTATGGTGAGCGGATTCGATGTTTACCGATCACCGAGCCTCAAGTATCTGTTTGCTCGTAAGGAGCCGAATATGAGGCGAGAGGAGATGGTTAGAGTTGGTGAAAGATTATGATCTGCGAGTTTGTACCATCCGGTAAAGCAAATGTTGTAGTTGATGCTTTGAGTAGGAAGACGCCGCACTCGCGGTGTTGTTGAGTCCCCAGCCAGTTGCGGCGAGAGTTTGAGCGGGGTGAGATTGCAGTGTTGTTGGGTGAGGTTCTTGCCCGAGTGGCTCGATTGATACCCATCCGACCATCGATTAGACAAATGGATTATTGATAGTCACCGAGTGACCCCGCACTTAAGAAATTGGGTGACAGAGTTAGTAATCGATGAAGATTTTGACTTTGTATATTCACCGACAGTGGTGTGACGTCTCAGAGGCGGTTTGTGTGTTCCGGATGTTGCGGGATTGCGAACGAGTTGCTCTCGAGAGGCCCACATTCTCCGTTTGCTTGGCACCCGGGGTACCAAGATGTATCGAGATCTTAAGCGGACATTACGGTGGATGGGTATGAAAAGAGATGTTGCGAGTTTGTCGATCGATGTCTCACTTGTTAGCAAGTGAAGGCACCTGGCGAGACCACCGGCTTTGTTGCAAAATTACCGAGTGTGCCTCGGTGGAAATGGGAAGAGATCTCCATGGACTTTATTTCGGGTTGCCGAGGACTCAGGAAGTTCTCACGATTTGGGTGATAGTCGACCGATTGACTAAGAGCGCACACTTCATTCCGGTAGAGACACTTATACCGTGGAACGATGAAGCGCGATTGTTTTTGGAGCGAGATCATTCGTTATCACGGTGTGCTGTGAGGATCGTATCGACCGTGATTCGAGGTTCACTTCTCGTTTCGAGAGCGCTCGAGAAGGGTTTAGGCACCGAGTGCGCCAAAGACAACTTTTCACCCTCGGGCCGATGGAGCGGTGAGAGGGTGAACCAGATTCTCGAAGATATGTTGAGGGCTTGTGTGTTGGATTTCCGGCGCTTGGGACCAAAGATCTCATATCGATGGAGTTTGCATATAACAACAATGATTATCGATCGGCGATTTATCTTCATGGCTCCATTCGAGGCTTTGTATGGTAAGCGTGGTCGATCTCCCGTGTTCGGGAAGAGGTTGGTGATAGGCGTGTTTTGGGTCCCGAGTTCTTTGCTGCGATTGACCAATGGTGCCGTCTGCGAAAGATTAGAGCTCGTATGTTGACAAATTTCGGAGCGAGCGAGAAGAGTTATGCCGATGTTCGGCGTCGGGATTTGGAGTTTGAGGTTGGTCAACATGTATTCCTAAAGGTCGCACCGATGCGAGGTGTTTTGAGGTTTGGCAAGCGTGGAAAGCTGAGTCCCCGTTTTGTTGGTCCGTTTGAGAATCTGGAGAGGATCGGCAAGGTTGCTTATCGATTAGCCTTGCCTCCGTCATTGTCGGAAGTGCACAGTGTTTTTCATGTGTCGATGTTGAGGCAGTACGTGCCGGACCCGTCGCACATTGTTGATTTTGAGCCTTTGCAGCTGAATGAGGATTTGAGCTTCGAGGAGAAGCCAGTGGGGATTCTTGCTTTCGAGACAAACACACTGCGTAATCGTGAAATCCGGTTGGTAAAAGTTCAGTGGAGGAGTCAGAGTTCAGAGGAAGCCACTTGGGAGCAGGAGGATGAGATGAGATTGCAGTATCCCGAGCTGTTCCAGTCTTAAGAGACTTTCGAGGACGAAATTCTTATAAGGGGGGAATATTGTAACGGCCAAAAATTATGAGTCGATTTGAATGGGATCGAGAATTTTGGTGAAGGCATTTGGGCTTGGAAGAATGTGGAAATAAATAGGGAATTAAATAGCGCGTCGAGTGAGATTCGAGCCAAGGACGCGCTGCATGCTAGGCAAGGGTCGCTGCCAGCCGAGCCACTGGGCGTGTTTGTTAATCTTCGCGCGCGATCTGGTATATGACCGTGTCTTTGTGCGTCTTATTTATAAGCAGAAAATCGCCGAGCTTCTTCCCCTTTCTTCTCCTTTCTTCTTCGCAAATCTCCATCGACCGACAACGTTTTCCTTCGTGATTTTTCCTCCCTCCAGCTCCATTTTCGACCGCGTTCCTCTCCCAAATTCGAAGTCGATCTCCCCGAGCAGCAGGTACATCTTCTCTTCTTCTTCTCCTTCCCTTTTACCGTCGAAGCTCTCCCCTGTTTCCGTCTTCCATTTTCCGTAAGTCGAGGTGAAATCTTTGGGTGGGTTTTGTGCGGTGGAGTAGGGGAGTTCGTCCATCAAAGAATCGCTCGTCGAATCCTCGGATCGCTCGGTTCGAGTTTCCCCTTCGCCTCGTTCGCGCGCAGAACAGAGCTCCTCGCCTCGAGCGCGCCACGCATGTCGCCTCGCGCGCGCGCGCGCCTCGCTTCGGCTCCGTGTCACGCCCAGCCCGTCAGTATGCGCTGCCGCCGCGCGCCAAGCCTCGCGCCTCTGCATCGCTCGCGCGCCCGCGTCCGCTCCCAACGCCCTGTTCGTCCGTGCGCAGCTCGCGCCCCAGCGCCCATCCGAGCCCCAATGAGCGCGCACCAAAGACGCCCATTTTCTGCGCCCAGCGCGCCAGCCAACCCCGTTCTTTGCCCGTTCGTGCAATCGCCTGCGTTAAATGCGTTAAATGCGTGCCTCGTGAGTTGCTCCCAGCCGAGCCTCGTTTATTTTATTATATTTAGGCCTATTGTGTGATTTTTGTTGTGATTGATAGGTTCTCGATAGCTAGTTCGGGTTCGTTCGCGCTTAGGTTTTCGTGTCAAATCGTCCCCGACCAAGGTAAGGATTTCTTCTGGGAGTTGTGTGGACCCTGCGATATATTATGCGATTGCTGATTGACTGCTTGTTTGTGTTTATTGACATGTGTAGCTAGGTATTCTATTTTGAATTCCCGATTAGCATGATTTTCCTGATTTAATTCTCATGTTAATCCATGCTAGGTTGTTCCTTTCTAGCATGCTCGTATCTGTTCTTTGCTTCGTAGTATCATTCTAGGCTCGTTGTATTCTTATTGAGCACGTTTTGGATTTTATGGAATTGTTTGCTGATTGCTAGGGCAGGTTAGAGTTGCAGGTAGATAGCATCATCCGGGCCTGATGCATAAAGTACCTTGCATCCATGGCAGGGACGTCGAGCAAGTCATTCCGTCCCTGGACCCCGTGAGGGATTAGCTAACCCAAGCGGTAGGCCCTGCAATCTTGGGTAAGGGTGGCAGACTGTTAAATGCCCCAACGGTCGGGATGATGACTTGGCATTGCCTCGTCCCCGGCAGCCGGCATGTCCTCAACATGTTTGGCAGTAGCCCCTGATTGCCACCTATTAAGGCAAGGACGGCTTCCTGGTGTAAGCCTACCACGACCGTTCCTTGGCCCCAGGTGCGGTGGTTCAGGCTGACATAGTTTACGTGTCCAGGTCTCTCACCCCTATGTCAGTGACACCGATCCAAAGATTTAGTTAGGCGTGGTGACTGGACATGGGCAGCTTGCCTTCAGACCCGGCAACCCCCCATGGTCTGCAGTAGCAAGCGGTGCATGCTTACGCTCATTACAGCACCGATTGGAGAGCTCCTCGGGATTGTGAGCCAGTGTACCTTTCGTCGACGAGAGATGCAGTGAGGCCGGGACTTGTTTCTCGTATAGGGCGACTTATGTATTGGATTGTGTGGTGATATTATTCCGGACTAAGACCTTAAATTGGCATCCGAGGCCCAAGTGTGGGCTAAGCTATATGCTCTATTCTGTGTTTATATTCATAGCTTGCATACGCTCATCGAGATGACCATGTACATCGTATTGTACCCCGGTTGGGGATTCTTACTGAGTAATTCGTTACTCACCCTTATTGTGGTTTTTCCACAGGTAACCAAGTTGCGAGACAGGATGGCTGAAGGAGGAGCTGTGATCATGGGGCCCAGTCTTCCCACTCTGATTTTTGTATTATGACTCTTTATGTTTTGTTTCCCTGAATGCATGTGGCCAAGACACGAGCCCTAGGATGTTTTCTAAATGTTTTGTGGATTCCAAAGATTTTGTATCCGAACAGTTTTGAATGGTTTTTAGTAAATCTCTGATCAGAGTAAACTTTGGAAATGTTTTTATCTTGGAACAGGTGCTTGGAAACAGGGACAGGTTCCAGGGAAATTGTCTAGTTTTTAAAGGGGTTATTTTGAATGTTTTGCTTTAATTGGAATCCAAAATCATGTCTGTTTAAATGTCCTTTACTTTGAATGCATGCATTGGGGTAAGGGCCTATTTAGTGCCCCATTCGGGTCGGTCCCTTACAATTTCTGTAACTTTACCTAGTGCATTTTTTTTGGAGGTTTACAACATTAATTTTTGCCTAATGGATTGCCTAAATATGTATATGTAATACTGAAAATCTCATTTATGTTATGTGTTTATCCATTTTTGTTGTGATATAACTATTAATCTTGTTTGGAATGTGTACATAAGTATGAATTGGTTCATTAGAATACATTGTTCGCTTGCCCCCTGAATATGTTCGTATGCCCCCTATCACTCATGACTCTGCTTCTATTTTCCTAAATGATGCCCCGCATATGTAGTCCCTACAATTTATCGGTATGCGTGTTTGTATATCCAGTGTACATCGTGATCGACACTTTTGATTGAACGTGATATTTAATTTTTTTTTTCTGGTGATGATGATTTTCATTTTTTTTTTATTCACATCCCTAAATCTTAGGGATCTGTTTTTAATTAAATATTATTAGTGTTTTAATTTTGAAATATTATAAAATAACAAGTAGTTAGTTACGCTTAAATTTAAGAAAAATGAAATATTATAAAATAAAATTGGTTGGTTATGCTTAGATTTAGGGAAAAATTGTTTTTCTTTTACTTTTTTTTTAAATTTCTTAAACACCTAAACTAAAAAGAAATAAAAGGGTATTTTGGGAAAAGAATTATTCATTTTTCCTCCTAATTTTTTTTAGCCATTGATTTAAAGTTCATGACAAAGTAGTCATGCCCTCTATTTATTCTCAAAATTTAGCCATTTCTTACCATTTCCCACTAGTTTTTTATTTTTCTTATTAAATAAAAAAAGATATTTAACTAAATCATCTCATTCATCCTAAATTTAAGGGATAATCATCTCATTCTAACTAACTTTATTTTTTAAAAAAATATTTCAAATGGTATTTATCTAAGATTCAAAACGTAATATGTTTGACATCTTTTCGTTTGTTTTTTATTCCTATACCAAATTTGGAAGTTTTTTTTTTATAAAATCGTCAAATAGCAGGTTTATGCCATTTTCAAATTTCGCCTTCCAAAATATCTCTCTAGTGTTCTATTTTGCAACGAAAATATCATCACTATCGTACGAAGCATTGAATTAGTGTGGTCATTCTTTCTACTATTTGCTCACAAGAATCGTGTGCGACAATCTCCAATGGAAGTCGCTTCTACCACAGTTGCATCCAGTGACATTTAGGATGATGTAGATACATATTCAAATTACAAGATAGTGCAAATGGAACAACCAAAGGCCAGGATGAGCGTTCTTTAGTTGCTAACATATCACGTTACAAAGATGAAACAAAAAAAGGAAAGTTTTTTTTTTACAAAGAAAAAGGTAAGGTTACAAGAGGATCGTAATGTAAAATGCATGTACAACAGATTTGTGAATGTAACTGGTGGTATTTATCGAGCGTCAAGTTTCAAAGATAGTGATGGTGCTCATAGTCAATCTTTGTTATGTAATGAGGGATGAATGTATATTTTGTTCAAGAAAATGAAAGATCTCTCCGGCTTCCTATTTTTAAAAATGAGTATTAAAGCTTCTCACAGCGGATTCGAGATGTATAGTGGATGTACAACAAGGCGCGAACATAATTGGTGGTGTTTATCTGACACCAAGTTTCAACGGAAGCAATGGTACTCATAGTCAATATTTTGTTTATAAACGAGGAATAGATGTATGTTTTATTTAAGAAAATTAAAGATATCTTCACCTTTCCATTATGATGTACAATAAATGTACAATGGGTTTGCAGACATAATTGGTAATGTTTACGTGACGTTGATGGTGCTCGTAGTAATCTCTGGTGTGTAAACAAAGGTATGAGTATATGTTTTGTTCAAAAAAGTTAAAGATATATCTTCTCCTTCCCAACTTCAAAAGTTTGTACTTAAAGCTTCTGTAGGATCGGTATGACAATCCTAGAGGGGGTGAATAGGGTTTCTTTAAACTGTATGAAACTTTTTCCTAATGTGGGCCCAATTAAACAAATGAATTTACTTTTTACTAAACAATCAATTTAACCAAGAATACCATGTAAGTTAAATAAAAAATTATCAAAGACCGATTTCAAGCACCCTAGTTAATTCTAATATCAAGATTGGTAAAGAATATGTCAAGATAAATTATACCAACAAATTAACATATAATAACAATTAATATAACATAACAATAAATTAGTTGAAAAAATAAAAGAAGTTAAGGATAGAGAAATTGACACTGTGAATTTATAGTGGTTCGGCGCACCTACTCCACTCCCCAAGCTCCTCTTTGGTATTCCACTAAAACAATGAAGACTCTTTCCACGGCTTAGAGTCAAACCGTTACAACGTTCCTTTTGCGGGAGCAATAACAAACCCGATCTTTTCCACGGCTCAAGATCAAACCGTTACGACCTCTCTTTTTATGGATAAAGAGAAAACCGTACAATGATTTGGAAATGTAAGATCAAGATGAACAAACTCTCTCAAAGAGTAGATTTTTACAAATTTAACTCTCACAACTCAAATCCTCAAAATACAATAATTTCTCTCTCAAGAATAAGATGAAAATTGAAATTTTGGAGAGAGCAACAATGAAGACTTCTTTATTTTGGAGGATTGAGAAATATGTAACTTGGTGTCTACATTTGGTGGAGAAGATGAAGCTTAAATAAACATGAAGAGGCAAAGTTACCGTTAGACACAAAACATAATAATATTATAATATTCAAAAAGTTACCGTTAGACACAAGACATAATAATATTATAATATTAAAAAAGTTACCGTTAGACCCAATGTATTATAATAATATAATATTCAAAAAGTTGCATTTGGACAAACACATAAAAGTAGTATAACAACATATAATTTTTTTCCCTTTTAAGAAAGTTACCGTTAGACACATCCTCAAATAATAATATAATAATGGATACCTTTGTTTTCCTTTTCTATTTTGCTTTTAACTTGACTTTTTATAACACAAAAAAATCTCAAATGTCAAACATCCAATGCTCCACATGTCGCTCTTGGATAGACCAATTTTTGTTACGTCATCACGTCGGGATTTACAATTCAAAATCTTTTAGGCCATAACTTTTTCATCTTAACTTTGATTTGAGTAATTCAAAATACGTTTGAATTATTATTTCAAGCTCTACAAAATTTATACTTCAAAATGCTATATTTGTTAGTAAATAAATTTCAAGTTTGTTATCATCAAAACATTAATTAATTAGTTAGTTAAAATTAATTAATTTGAGATAGCCCAAAAAGCCAACAGCTTCCCCCTCAAACTCAAGCTTGAATAATGACACAAGAAAGTTACCGTTAGACACATCCTCAAATAATAATATAATAATGGATACCTTTGTTTTCCTTTTCTATTTTGCTTTTAACTTGACTTTTTATAACACAAAAAAATCTCAAATGTCAAACATCCAATGCTCCACATGTCGCTCTTGGATTGACCAATTTTTGTTACGTCATCACGTCGGGATTTACAATTCAAAATCTTTTAGGCCATAACTTTTTCATCTTAACTTTGATTTGAGTAATTCAAAATACGTTTGAATTATTATTTCAAGCTCTACAAAATTTATACTTCAAAATGCTATATTTGTTAGTAAATAAATTTCAAGTTTGTTATCATCAAAACATTAATTAATTAGTTAGTTAAAATTAATTAATTTGAGATAGCCCAAAAAGCCAACAGCTTCCCCCTCAAACTCAAGCTTGAATAATGACACAAGATCAACCCAAGGTGACTACTCCACTCTATATTTCAATTTAATTTTTAAGTACATGCACACAAATCACAATAACTCATAAGTTATGTATGGGTTAAGGAAGACAATGCTAGTGAAGAACTCTAAAAAAATTAGACAAAGATTTTTAAATTTTAAAAAATTTCTTCCAACTTTTTTACTTATTTTTGAAATGATGAATCAAAATATTTAATTATATTAGAAAAAGATATTTTATCATTATTTATTTATTATTTTTTTTTAAATTCTTATAGATTCTTAAGAATAGTTATAGAAAACAAAATTTTAAAATAAAATTTTTGAATTAAGTAGAAAATTTAAAATTTCAAAATCTCTTGATTTTTAATTATTTTGTGTACTTGATTTGTTGATTATTTAGTTATGATATTTAATTATATTTAACTAATATATTTTATTATTATTTAATTTGCTTTTGAATTGTTCTAGGTAGTTACAAAAAAATCTATTTTAAAATGGATTAAAAAAATTGAGATGAAATATAGGAAGGGTAGAACTGTCCATTATTTTTAATTATAAAATTTAATTAAAATTAGAAATTTAAAAAAGACATAAATTTAAAGTCTAAATATCATTAGCATGTTCTTAATTAATTTTTAAATTTTAGTCATTTCCCTAGTTATTCCATTAATAAAATCACAACAATCTACCAAACTCATCCACCAATAATTCCAAGACCTCATGGGACCAAATTTAACTTAAAAATTAGAGTCAAAATCTTGTTTAGAGGTAGATTTAAAATGAATAGTTACTTTTAGTAGTTAAAAAAGAAATTATTAAAAATGAATGGTTAAAAATTAGTAATTTTGATTAATTTGAAATGAATAATTAAAAATGAGTCGTTATAAATGAATGGTTAGAAATGTGAGTTATTTTTAAAATTAAAAATACAAATGAGTTACAAAAAACTCGTTTATTAATTCCTATGGAGCTTTTTATTTTTTTGGGCTTAAAAAATATTAATAAAATTAAAAAAATAATAATGAAATTAATTATAGTTTCATAATTTTTTTTAAAATTTTATTAATATTCTTTCATCTACTTTATATCATTAAATTTGGATTAATTAATTAGGATCTATTATCATTCGCATAATATCATGCTTTTAAAATATGTTTCGAAATTTGAAATTAATAGTAAATTCATAATTAATTTTTTTTATTTCTAAATTTTTATTTATTTGTATTCATCTAACTTAATATAATTAATTATTTCTAAACAAAACATAATATCATTAATTCACTTGTTATCAAATCACTTAATTAGCGAAGTTTTTATGCGATTCTTTAAAGTATAAAAAAAAAATTCAATAACATAATATTAACAAAAAAAAAAAATTAAGCACAAATATTTTATTTGAGATTGAAACAGTAAATAAATGAAAAAACTTTAATTTTTTATCAAAAATAAATGTTTGGATATTCACAAAATATTCCTCCAAGAGCAACATTAACCAAGAATAAATTCCAAGTGATACCAACCACCACTTTGCTCCAAAATCCAACTCTGAAGTCCTTCCCTTCCCATTTTGCAAAACAACACGACCATAAATAAATCTTACTTAACTTTATATAATCCACAATTTATTTACTTTAATTTCAAACGAATTTCTTAACTTTCTTTCTATTCTTGCCCTGTAAATCAAATATAAATGGAAGAAATTGGGAAGAGTTTAGTTGAGAAAAAGCAGAAAACTAAAACTTGGATTTTTTCCCTCATTTTCTTCCAGCTAAACTTCTTTTTTTCTTATTCTATATTTAGGAATTATGGTGATAAATACTAAGGTATGGGCATGACTCTAATATCACCAGCTAAGAATTACGAACGACCCTCAACAGATGGCTTATGAAAATGTTATTCCATATTTATAAATTCGAATTTTCCCTTATCTAGCTGATGTCATTGGATCTTGCCATTTAATAGCCTTCCTGCCTTCTCTTACTCAGGTCCATGAGGTGCTTCTCTATTGATCAACTAAAAATTAGCTTCTCGAATTTCTTGAAATTTTGACTTATTTGTATTATTGGTAATTGAGTTTTTGAACTTCCATTTGATTCAACGGAAAGGAATTTGAATCCAATTCAAAATTGATAAAATTTAAAAGGGATCACGAGGGACATGTTAAGGTCTCATTATGTACCACATTAAAAAAGTTGAGAGTCATCAATGCATTTAAAAAATTCATGGGCTACTCTCATTGTCAATTAATTTTGAGATAGATATTCATGTTATCTAATACGATTATTATGGATATAGATATTAGTCTTCCACGTTCATTTCTCCAATAAGCCCCATTATGGATCAAGGTCACAAAAACATTATATTCCGAGCCTAATCCTTTCAAAAGGAGAAACCAGTTCACCAATGGAAGCCAAACTATCTGTAATATCCTTGAACTTGGCAAGGATTTGCAAGATACCTAGCCCATCATTCTTGAAAATTTGAGCAAAGGAATACAACCACGTCATTACAGTTCGATTGAACTTTTGCCAGAGAATGAACTCAGGATTCGGTTGATGAAAAAGGTTATCTAGGAACGCAGGAGGAATGACAATGGAGCCATCAATAAAACCTTCAAAACCTTGTGCATAAATGAAATCCAGAAGTTGTTTCCATCGGAGATAGTTCGAATCAGAAAGTTTAACAGAACAGAGTTTGAGCAATGCTCGAAAAGCGGGGAAGGTAACAACGGAGCGATAGGAGATAAAAAAGGACGGAGATGCATATGATGGAGGGAGGGGTAGGTTGAATAGAAAAATGAGGGAAAATTTGAGGATAGTGAAGACAAGATCGCGGTTGTGGGCGCAACATAGAAAGTCAGGGAGGATAAAGAAATGAAGAAGGGTGTTGAATATTCTGCGAGAAAGAAGGTTTAAATGGGGGCTCACAAAAATTATGATTTTCAAGTGAATTGTGAGGACTGGAAAAAACTTCACAAGGTTGAAAATACAAAGGATAAGAAGCATGTGGGATAAAAGAAGCTGCAATAGAGGTTGTTGAAGCCAAAATTTGGTCTTTGAGATAAACAATGAATTTGTAATTGATCGGGGACGAATTGCCTGCAAAACAAACAAAAACTAGACACCGGTGTGGTGTGAGCCACGCCGCCTCCGATGCCTAAGTTAGTTTAGGTTGGAAGATGTGAGTAGGTTAGTCGAGTTTAGGGTTTATGAATCGCTTATCTCATGACTAATTGGCTTACATATATATAGGAGGCGAGTAGGTGGCCAATTTTGGTAAAACTCAATCTTAGTTTATGGAAATATCCCATTTTTAGTTGAATATTTTCTATTTTAGGAAAATATCTCTTCTTGGGTAGAGCCCTAAATAGGGTCTAGCCGTAGATAAGAAAAAATGATGAACATGGGTGAAAATGACGTGTAAATCAGAGCTAAAATGAGGGAGATATGGCAAAAAATGCGAATTGGGTAGAGTCGACCCAACCCGACCGGGTCACAGCGCGGCTCACCCCAAGTGCCCAGGTGGGCACGCACGTTGGGGGAGGCATGTGGCCTATGAGCGTTCTAAGGCGGGCTTGTGCCAGCGTGTGCTGAGGCGGGCATGTGGCCCGCGCGCGCTGGGGCGTGCCTGTGCTCGGAGGTGAGCCTTCTCACTTCAACGCCTGTGCGGCCTACTTGCTGGGGTGCTTGTGCTTGCCCGGGCTTGAGCGGCTTATGGGCTCGCCTGGTTCTATTTGGCTTGGGCCTACTGACTTATTTGGGCTTTACACCGTCGAGCCTGATTCTATCCATAACAGTTGCCCTCACTTTTAAATTTCAACCTCTCGACATAATATTGGGTCTAAAAGTGTTCTTGGGTTCCTTGGGGTGATGTTGTCCAGGAGAGCCAGGCGCCCACCAAGTGACTTGGTCTCCTGGTGGCCTCCCAACTGCTTCCAAATCATAAATGACATTCATTTCTTCCATTATCCATTCAAACCTTTCCATTTTCTCTTCTCCTTAAGTTGAGTTTCTTGGTTTTTTTTTCAAAGTTTTTAAACTAGCCGCTTCCATTTTCTATTCCGACCTTTATCTTTAACGTCTTCTGTCTTTCATTTCTTCTCGTCTTCTACAAAACGCTTATCTTTGTGATTTCTTGCTTCGCCTTTGGTTGTCCCTTTATTTATCATAGTACTTGGCTTATGGATCCCGATTACGACAATGAAGCCGAGATCTGGGCGAAGTCATCGAGGATCCAATGTCCTCAGAGACCTCGTCACCAGGTGGCGACTAGAGGTTCGGAGCTTGTTCGGGATGATGCCTCACAGCTGACCGAATGTGATTTAGAGGAAATAAGGAGAAAATATAACTTTCCCCACTTTTGTTTTGACCAGGCTCCCGGTTGGAGGTGTGGTTCATCAAAGCCCCCCAGCTGGGTGGGTGACCATATACAACATTTTGTTAGAGAAAGGATTTCGCCTTCCTGTTACTCCCATCGTTTAAGAGTCGTTGGCGACTGTAGGTGTAAAGACCTGACACTAAAACGGTCCTAAATGGCCTTTACTTCAAGATGAAATTTAAAATACAATATATTAAACTAGAATTTCAAAAAATATCTTTCGTAAAGAGTTCAATCCCAATATGTTTGAATGTAAAGAAGACAGTAAAACAGTTTTAGCCTCTAGCCAGAGTACAATAAAACGATTACAAAATTCCTCAGTTTAAAAGTTCCAACATGAAAGCCAATAAAATGGAATGAGCTAATGGAACGGACTTTCCCCATGATCATCCAGCTCCTCCTCTAGCCACCTCGATGTTGTGTCAAGTTACCTGGTGGAAAACCATAGAAAGGGTGAGTACAATTGCACTCAGTAAGGATCCCCTAACTAGGGTACAATACGCAAGACAAATCATCTAGCATCCTAGCATACAAGCATAGCATCAAATAAATATAAGGCAGTCTCAAACGATAACAGACAACAAGTGTCGATCAGGGTCAACACGCCACTAGGCTGACTAGACAGGAGGACAATCTAAGTGACCTCGGTCTCTAGAATGTCTAACTCTAAGACAACACTAGGTTAGCACGCAACTGGGCTAACTTGGACATCACGCAACTGGGCTTGTCCTTACTATGCTCGAGCAGCACGCAACTGGGCTAAACCCTGATACAGATCAAACCTGGCTGCCTATAGACAACACGCCACTAGGCTAGTCCTGAAGCATAGACGGGTGGCACGCCACTGGGCCAATCTGGATAGACAATGCCATTAGGTTGACCTAGGACCGCTGGGAGAGTCCGAAAAGAGGCTCGGGTAGCACACCACTGGGCCAAACCCTGGATCAACTCAAACCTGGAAGATCATAGACAGTACGCAATTGGACAAGTCTTGGACAACATGCAACTGGGCGAGTCTTGAGCCAAACCGAGTCAGCACGCAACTTGGTTGTAACCTGGGACAACCCTAACATGCTCTACACACTGGAACAATCTAGAGCTAACAGGATTCAACGTCCAACCAGCATATACATAGTAGAGTATAATAAGCATAGAGAACAATTAGGTGAATATGAGAATACATTCATCAAAGTACAATAGTCAACATGTCAAGCCCTAGCAACAGAACAGGAAAAATCACAAAATACAAGAAACATGGCATATACATTAGAACATAGCATCCAGATAACCTGCATAAACCTGTCCACTAACAATACAATATCAACAGACAACCTATACAAGCCTATCCACTAACAGTATAATATCAACAGACAACTTGCACAAGCCTATCCACTAATAATATATCTCATGCAGAACAAACAAGCTAGGAGATATCAATGCCATGCGTAAGGTCCACACAACCCCGACAAAGAATCCTTACCTGAGATTAGAAACAGACAGTCAATAGTGAACAAACTCCTCGAGCTGCAGGATCAACACAAGCAACCTAGCAATTAAATAACACATCACATTTCAATACCCTAGGCAATTGAATCAACAATCAACAACAAGGCTCGGAAATTAGGGTTGTTACCAAAAATCAAGAGGATACACGGCTCGGCAGCAAAGCTACCTCGGCAATGACACAGGCGAGGAGATACGGTAGGAGCAGCTCGCGGGTGTACGGCAGCTGCTGGACAAAGGCATGCGGGTGCAGGATCGTGTGCGGCAAAGAGCTCAGCAGTTGCGGCCAGGGCTTCGCAATGGTGCGTGAGTGCGCTAGTGTCGATGCAGCACGATTGCGCTGTGGACAAAGCGAGCGAGTGCGGAGACGCGTGCGGGTTGTGCTGCAGGCGAAGCTCGCGGCTGGGCGAGTGGGATGTTGTGCGGGCTATTGCTGGCGCGAGGGCTGCGGCGAGGCTGTGCGGCAAGGGACTGCGATGGGCAATGCGAGCAGGCGCCTGGGTGTTGGGGCTGTGCGTGCGGCTGCTCGACGATGGCAAGGCAACGATGGAGTGGCCTCGGCAGCTGGGTGTTTGCAAAGAAGATGGAGAGCTTGAAGAGTATGGTGTTCTTGCCAAGGAGAAGAAAATGAAGAAGATCGGGAAGAAAGGGGGATCGGCTAGGTCAAGAGTGGGGAAGCCAAAGTGGATTTCTTTTCTTTTTAATTTCTTCATTTTAATTGCGCCAAAAATCCTCCAAATGTCATGTGTCCAAGGAGGTTTCCCCTTCGAATCCTGGCAACAACATAAATAATCTCTTATTTTCTATTTTAAATCGAACAATCTCCAAACCTCCCAACAACAACTCCCGAACCTTGAACCTGAAACCAAACACTAACAGTAACTCAACACAAGTCTGGATAGATACCAAAACTACCCCTGATAGCCAAATGACCAAAATACCCCTGAAGGCTCAAACAGCCTTAACGACCCAACCAAACAACTGAATAATCAACCGAACATACCTGGAGAACCGGAATGAAAACTTGGGCTGTTACAGTAGGGTTAGCTCCTGGGCAACTCGGCCCCAACACGTGGAATGTATTTTTAGGTGTATTTGCTTATGGGATGTTCTAAGGATGGATGGATCCTTTAGTGTTCTCGACTTCCTTTCCCTATATGCTTTAGTTGGGCCTGAAGATGTCTTTGGGACTCGTTATTTCTTTTCTCCTTTCGGCTTGTACTAAAGGCTCCTTTGAGCCATAAGGTCTGGAGGGATTCCTGGTTTTATGTGGGGGGTGCTTGGTGTCTTCCTTGTCCCCACATCCGCTACGCCATTCCCATTAACTATGTGAAACATAGTAATTTAGGTTCATAGAACCACGTAGTAGCCTTCTTTGCGTTTTTCATATATCCGCATGTTTTTTCTGATGGTGTTCCTTTTGCAGAGGACATATTTGTCAGCGCTCGCCCTAAAATATATGAATTCTTAAGTTGGGTTTCGAAGTTAGACGACAGGACAAGGGGCAGTTTACAGTACGTCACCGAGGAATCTTTAGCCCGACATAACCTTCTCCCTAGTGAGTGAGCATTGTTATTTTTCCTATTTTTCTTTTTCGGGGATCGTCTTAATGCCGTCAACGTTATACTTACGATGCAACATGAGTTCCTTTCCTGACCCTTCTTTGAGTTCTGTCGATTTTGGGACCCTTGATGTTGCTGATTTTGCCGTCACAAGGCTGGATGGTATTATTTTTACTGTCAATTATGACTCAATGGTTTCGAATGGAGAGAAGGGCATGACTAATACTCTGGTGGCTCCGATCCTCATTCAAAGTGAGGTGACCTCTGACTATCCGTCTCAACGGGCCTGCGTAAATCCTCCATCACCGATTGTGTTATAGTCTGGGGAAGGGTCTCACTGGAATATCCCCGATCCATCTTATCATGAAGCTCCCAACTTCGTGGACTCATTGACTCTCTCCTTCGATGAATAGAGTGTCTTTCACGACAGTGTTTCTGTCTGTTACCAAGATGCGTCTGCGCGTAATTTTGACGAAGGATTACGACATGCTTATCAGGTAACCGAGTGACGTTTGCTTTCTTTCCTCCGTGGGAGTTACTGATGGAATTTGATTTTTGTGGCAGTTCTATATGTATAGCGTGAGGGCCGACTCTGCTCATCTATAGGTAGAGGTGGAACGATTGACTTCAGCTCATCAGACCTTAGAGGAGGCTCTACGGGCTTGTCAAGTCACATTGGAAGGGGTTCAGGCGTCTCTCCTATCCAGCCAGACGTCTCACTTATCTACCCAAAAGAAACTTCATGAGGAGATGGCTACTTCTTTCCGCTTAGCTTAGGAATTATCAGTGGCTCAGGGGGAAGTTGGTCGATGCTAACTTCCTGTTTGAGACTTCTCGCTCAACTCTAGCTTTCTTGAAGGCAGAAAACAAGGCTATGAGCCGGGGCGTAATATGGACTATCAAGCAGTATCGAGCGACATACCTGGATTTGCCTCCAAACAAATTTTTTCCCGACATCGAAGATTATATTCGGTGGCTTGAGGCGGAGCACCAGGTTCTGCCTTCTCTTTCTATTGTTGTGCTTACTTCTTCGGGTGGCGAGTGCTCTCCTGTACACATCCCTTATTATGATGCCCGTTTCTTCCAAGGAGTTTTGGAGTGCACTTAGCCTTTTTGGACAACGTCAATCGCCTCACCTCGACATTAGCTCGGCCCAGTCCTGAAGGCTCTAGCTCAGTTGCGCCTGCCTCAAGAAGTTAGAGCTTTTCAAGAGGTTGATATTTGTTGCTATCCAGGTGATGCTGATGAGCCCACGACGTCGAGACCTTTGGGATGGATACCTTTTAGATGTTTCTATTGCTTTAGTTCATGTTGTTGTTTTCCAGATTCTTTCTGTTCTGTTTTCGCTTTCTTGTATCTTTGGTGTGTAATCGTGCAGTATCAATGATAAGATTTGTGTTTTTCTTTTCTACTTTGCTTCTACGAAGTTGGTTGATTTTGGTTCATATTACGTTATTGTTTCTGTAAGACGTCGGTGATTGGGGTGCCATCAAAGTGTAACAGCCCAGTTTCCTATTCGGGTTTTCGAGGTGCCTTCGGGTCAAGATTCGGTTGTTGGTTGGGTCATTAGAGCGAATTTGACCCTTGGGGGTATTTTGGTCTTTTGGCTCCCGGGCAGGATTTGTAGTTTTCAGGGCTTCGAGGTAGCTCCTGCCTTTGTCTAGGCTTGTTTGTTGGTGGCTGCGAGTCCCGAGGTATTTGGGCTAGTCGGTTGGATGCTCGGTTGTGGTTTGGGAAATGGCAAAGTGATGGTTGTTTGGGTGTTTCCTTTGGGATTAGAGCCCGGGCCCTCAGTGTTGTTTTGGGAGTTGGATTTAAGTGAGTTTTATTTATTGGAAAAGATTGCTTCGGTCGGGTCTCGAAGGAGGAAGCCGGGAAATGGGATTTTAAGGATTTTTTTAAGGTTTTGATTTGGATAAAAGTGGATAAGGATGGATTTTTGGATAAAATCCCTTTTTTCCTTTTTATTTTTCCCATTTTCCTTTTCTTTTCTAAATTCCTTTTCTTTTCTTTTTATTTTTCTCTTTTCTCTCTCTCTCTCTCTCTCTCTCTCTCTCTCTCTCTCTCTCTCTCTCTCTCTCTCTCTCTCTCTCCTAGCCCCCCACCTAGCCCAAAGCCACTTTACCTTTAGCTCGCTCACTTGACCCTTTCGCCCAAGCCCAGCTCGAGCAGCCCCAGCCCTTGGTCGCCCGAGCCCCAGCTCGCAGAGCCCAGCCCCCGCGCGCCCTCGCCCTGCCCAGGTCTCGTCGCCCAGCTCGCGTCGCCCTCGCCCTCGCCCAGGCCGTGTCCGTCCGCGCTCGAGTCGTCCTGCACAGTGCCAGGCCGCCCAGCCCTCGCGTCGCCCGTGTCGTCCGCGCCCGTGTCGGCCAGATCGCGCGTCCTCATAGCCGTGGCGGCGTCGTGTCCGCTTCGCGCCCGCGCCCAGGTCACCCGCGCGCCCGTCCGCGCGCGGCCAGTGCGTGCGTGTGCGTGCCCCCTGCGGCTCTGCGCGCCCCAGCCAGCCCTTTTAGCCTCGCCGTCTGCGGCGGCTCGTTCACGTGTCGTGCGCCCTCGTGAGTTGCTCCCGAGCCGAGCCCGATTTATTTTATTGTATTTGGGCCTATTTTTATGATTATTGATGTGTTTGTTTGGCTCGCTATAGGTTGCTCGGGTTCGATCGCAGTTAATTTTATTGTGTGTTGTTGCCTTCCGACAGGTAAGGATTTCTTACCAGAGTTGTGTGGGCCCTGCGATATTTTTCATGATATGCCTTGCTTGTTTGCTGACTGTTATGAGCATGTTAGAGATAGAGCTATTTGATTGAATTCTTGCTAGCATGTTTGCCTGATTTTACATGTTAGTGCCATGCTAAGTTTGTTCTGTCAGCATGCTTATGATTCCTGCTTAAGCTCGTAGTATCATGCTAGGTAAATGTGTTTGATGTCGGTCATTGTTTGCTAGCCAGGAATCATTGATTTTACTCTGTACTCTTAGATAGAGTTGTAGGGTTTGTCATCATCCAGAGGCTGAGCGGACATAATGTACTTTGTCCCCACTGATCGGGAGTAAAGTGTGCGCAGCATAACGTATCTTGCTTCCCCCCCGGTCGCCAAGGTGGATTTAGCTCAGGTCGGGAGTAAAGTGTGCGCAGCATAACGTATCTTGCTTCCCCCCCCGACCTGCCGGTTGTGGAGTTAGCTACCCACTTCGGCATAAGCCTAGTTTGTAGCCTGCTAGAGCGGAACCCTGCCATCGGTGTAAGCCTGCCCTGGCCGGTTCTTAGCTTCAGGTCGGTGGATCATGTTGCACAGATGAGCGTCGAGGGCCTCACGCTACTGTGATCAGTGACACAGCTTCCGAGTCATAGGCATGCGTACCTGGCCCGCGTAGTTTGCCCTTAGGCCCCCGCATTTACGCCGGTTGCGGCGAAAGATGCGGTGTGCGCGCGCCACGCCGCGTTAGTTGCCGATTTGGAGAGCTCCCCCAGGCTAATGTCGTGAGTACACCATTCCTTTCGTTAGAGCCTGACTTCGGGTACTCTCCCGTAAGTCCAGATTAGCAAGGGCAAGGAGGCCCTTGAGAACATTCTAGGGATCAGTGTATTCCCCCCGAGTGACAGATACCTCGGTGATGTCCAGGATTGGTCAGTGTATCCAATCCCTAGGCCGGAAGAAAGAGACTTCCGATGACTCCAGATCTTTCTTTGTAAGCTCGTTGAGCTATGTTCTGTGTTGGTAGCTGTTTGCTTGCATGCTTTGGTACTACATGACTGATTATATCGTATTGTACCCCGGTTGGGGATTCTTACTGAGTAATTCGTTACTCACCCTTATTTTTGTGGTTTTTCCACGGTATCCATGGTGCGAGACAAGATGGCCTGGAGGAGGAGCTGTGATCATGGAAACCCGTTGTTCAACTCTGAGTCTTATGTTTATGTTATGATTTAAATGTCCTCTGAATGCATGTAGTTGGGCACGGAGCCCTAGGGTCTTTTCTGAATGTATTTCCGGATTCTAGCACTATTGTAAAGCTTGTATGTTTTAAATAAATCTCTGATCAGAGTAAGTTTTGTAAATGTATTTGTCTTGGAACAGGTGCTTGGAAACAGGGACAGGTTTCAGGAAATGATGTTGATTTTTAAATGGATGTTTGATGTTTTAGTTTTTACTTAGAATTCGAACACCACTTTGCAAATTTTCTGTAGATTTGTATGCATGCATTGAGGTAACGGGCTATTTTAGAACCCCTTTCGGGTCGGGTCGTTACACAAAGTTACCTGGGTCATTTTTTCATTAATTTGTGGTCTTTATGGATTTCGAATGGGCCTGGTAGCCGTATCCATCTAGGTAGCCTAGTTGGTCTTGTCTCATTGGTTGGACTTGGGTGTCCACCTTGGCTTTATCCGTTTAGGTAGCCTAGTTGGCTTTATCTTCATAATAGAACTTGGATAGCCGATCCGGCCTTATCCATCTAGGTAGCCTAGTTGGCCTTACCTTCATAGTAGAACTTGGATAGTCGATTCGACCTTATCCATCTAGGTAGCCTAGTTGGCCTTACCCATCATAGTAGAACTTGGATAGCTGATTCGGCTTTATCTATCTAGGTACCGTAGTTGGCCTTACCATCATAGTGGAACTTGGATAGCCATTTTGGCTTTATCCATCTAGGTATCCTAGTTGGTCTTACCATCATAGTAAAACTTGGATTGCCGTTTCTGCTTTATCCATCTAGGTAGTTGCCCCCATTCAAGACAATTTTTCTTAAACATACTCAGTAGAAGTAGAAGTGACTTGAATTGTATTAAGAGATAATAAATGAAATAAGAAAAAAATATGTCGAACTAATATCATGTTACATTTTGCTAATGGAATGAAATGAAAGCAACCACACCTATTTACTACTATAAGTAATCGAAATAAATATTGTAGTCTGAACCCGTTGTCCTGGTCTGCTCTACTAGTGATAGTATTTCTTAAGATGCTCAGCATGCCATGGATGTGGTACTGTTATCCCATCTAACATTTTGAGGTGGTAGGTGCATTGGTGCAGTACCTTCACAACCAAATATAGGCCTTCCCAATTTGGACCCAATGAACCCTCATTAGGATTCCTTGTATTTGGCATGATTTATCTTAGCACTAAGTCGCCTTATTTGAAGTCTTCACCTTTGAGTTGTAGTACCTGGCAATCTGATTTTTATACTCAGCTATGCGGATGCTAGCTGCTTCTCTTCGTTCTTCTAGCAAGTCGAGGCTTAGCTGCAACTCTTAGTCATTCTGACTTGGATTGTAGAATTCCGTTCGAGGTGAAGGAAAGCCTATCTCAGACAAGATCATAGCTTCTGTAAGAACCCGACCCGAAATACGGTCCTAAACCTAGGTTCTCACTCAGCATGCAAGTAAAAATATGTTTACAAACGGTTTAGTGCTCATATTAAAACTTTTCAAACATCAAGAGTGGGGAACATTTAAACTTAATAGCAAACTTTCATAAGTAAAACAATAACTTAAAACATCCCTGGCCAGTGTTATAAAAGCATTCAAATAGTTCTAAAACCACAAATCACTAAGTTCCCCTAATAGACTCCATGTCCAACTACATGCTGAAATAACAATGCATAAAGAAAGACACAACAGAGTACCGACAGCTCCAATGATCATGCAGCTCACTCCGCTAGCCGTCCCGGTGCTATCACAAGTTACCTGGTCGAAAAACCACAGAAATAAGGGTGGGTATAAACATACTCAATAAGAATCCCCAACCGGGGTACAATACGATACATCAGTCATCTAGCAACATAGTATACATGCAAATAGTTACCAACACAGAGTAATGCTCAACGAGCTAACGGGGCAGATCCGAAATCCTGGGAAGTCTCCTGCTCCGGCCTAATGATTGGTTCTCCTAACCAATCCTGAGAAATCCCCGAGGGTCTTTCTCCCTCGGGCCAATGATCAGCTCAAGAACCGATCCCAATAGATGTCAGACACTCTCGAGGGTCTTTCTCCCTCAGCTAAATGATTAGCTAAAAAACCAATCCCAAACAGGTGTCTTCGGGGACGGAAGTCATAAAAAGGAGGGAATATTGTAACGGCCCAGGTTTTCATCCCGGTCTTCCAGGTATGCCCTAGGGGTATTTTGGTAATTTGGTGTGTTTGATTAAATGAAGAGGAAAATAGGTTTTATTCTCTTTTGGTTCTCCAAGCCTCCTAGCCGCCCAACCCTTTCCCTCTAGCTCCATGCCGTGCATCCCCTTGCCAAGCTCCATCGTTTGTCATCCCGGGTAAGTGCCTCGATCTCTTGCTTCCTCGTTTTGGGTGTTGTTCATGCTGGTCGAGAGAGGGAGAGGTTGAGTTTTGGGTTTTTGTCGCTGCTAGCCGAGATGACCAGCCCCTGCCGTCGCACCAGCAGCAGCCCCTGCCCGTCGCCTGCATCGCCAGCAGCCCCAGCCCCAGCGCCCCGGCCTGTCGTGTCTCTTCACCCGCGCGCCGTCCCAGCGCTCGTCTGCTTCTGCACGCTCGCGCCCCAGCGCTCGTCCGAGTCTGCACGCCCGCGCCCCAGCGCTCGTCCGCCTCTACACGCCCGCGACCAAGTGCCTGTCCACGCGCAGCTCCGCTCCCCAGCGATCCCGTCCGCGAGCTCGCAGCCTTCTGCACACTCAGACGCCGCCAGCAGCGCAGCCTAGCACCCAGCGCCAGTGTCGCCGCGCGACCACCGCCGCACCAAAGACGCCAGCGCAGCAGCGGCGACCGTACGACTGTCCGTCCGCGCATCAGCCGTGCCGTGTGAGTGGCTCTCGAGCTGAGCCCTGTTTATTTTATTATTTTAGGCCTATTGGTTGTAATATGTGTTGTTGTTTTTTAGGTACTCGTTAGCTACCCGATAGCTAGCTCGGGGTTCGTTTGCAGCATAGGGCCTTAGTGTGTTATTGCCTTCCGACCAAGGTAAGGATTTCTTACCGGAGTTGTGTGGGCCCTGCGATATATCCTGTGATTGCTGGTTGTGTGTTTGTTTATGTTTATCAGCATGTTTAGTGGATAGGTGCTCTGTTCTGAATTCCGACTGGCATGATTTTCGTGTTGTTTCTCATGTTAGTTTCATGCTAGGTTGTTCTGTTCTGGCATGCTCGTTATCTGTTCTTGCTTCGTAGTATCATGCTAGGTTCATTGTCTCTGCTGAGCACGTATTGGATTGTTTGCTGTATCTGTTTATAGTTTAGAGCTGTGATAGGTAGCATCATCCGGTCGAGGATGCATAACGTAACTTGCATCCGTGGCAGGGACGTGTGAGGCAGTACTCCGTCCCTGATCCGTCGTTAGGGTTTAGCTAACCCTAACGGCAGCCCAGTGCAATCTCGGGTGAGGGTGGTAGACTGTTAAATGCCCCAACGGTCGGGGGAATGACGAGGCATTGTCTAATCCCCGGCAGTCGACACGTCCTCAGCATGTCGGCCGTAGCCCTTGATTGCCACCTGATAGGGCAAGGCCCGATTCCTGGTGTAAGCCTACCACGGCCGGTTCCTTAGCCTGAGGTGCGGTGGTACAGGCTGACATAGTCATAGTGTCCTGGTCTCACACCACTATGTTCCGTGACACCGATCCAGAGATTTGTTAGGCATGCGTACTGGACCAGGGCAACATGCCCTAGACCCAGCACCTCCCTGGTTGCAGCAGCATGCGGTGCGTGCACACACTCATTACAACGCCGACTGGAGAGCTCCTCGGGATCTTGAGTTTAGTGCACCTTTCGTATCGAAAGTAGTAGGAAAGCTGAGGCCAAGATTAGTTTCTCGTTTAGTATCGTATCGTGTGGTAGTTACCGGAGTAAGACCGTAAGATGGCATCCGAGGTTTATGTATGGATTTAAGCTGTGTGCTCTTCTATGTATTTATATTCATGGCTTGCATACTTTCTGCTAGATGACCAGTTTTATCGTATTGTACCCCGGTTGGGGATTCTTACTGAGTAATTCGTTACTCACCCTTATTATGTGGTTTTCCACAGGTAACCATGGTGCGAGACAGGATGGCTGAAGGAGGAGCTGCAATTATGGGAACCAGCTGTTTTACTCTGAGTCTTATGTTTATGTTTTATGCTTTTATTATCCTCTGAATGCATGTAGTTGGGCACGGAGCCCTTAGGGTGTTTTCTGATTGTTTTTCTGGATTCTGACACTGCTTTAAACCGTTTGAAGTTTTGAATGATTTGAATAAGTCTCTGATCAGAGCATGTTTTGGAAATGTATTTGTCTTGGAACAGGTGCTTGGACACAGGGACAGGTTTCAGGAATTAAATGTTTGACTTTTAGAATGGATGTTTATATGTTTTTAGTTTTCATTCAGAATCTGGAATACAATCCTGCATATTGTTTCTAAGTTTTTAAAGCATGCATTGAGGTAAAGGCCTAGTTTAGGACCCCATTCGGGTCGGGTCTTTACACTTACCCTCGGCTAGCTACAACTTTACTAACGGGAGAGTACCCAAAGTCTGGCTCTAAATTGGAACGGAAGTGGTGTACTCACGAACATTAGCTCGGGGGAGCTCTCCGAAACGACGACTAATGCGTGTGCGTGCACACCGCATGCTGCTATAACTGGCGTAAATGTGGGGGCCTAGGGATAAACTACGCGGGCCAGGTATGTATGCCTAAGACTCGAAAGCGGCGTCACTGAATACAGTAGTGCGAGGCCCTCGACATCCATCTGTAACAGCTTGTACCACAGACCTGAAGCTAAGAACCGGCCAAGGTAGGCTTACACCGTTGGTAGGGTTCCGCTCTAGCAGGATACAAACTAGGCTTATGCCGATGCGGGAGCAAATCCACATCGGCTGCCGGGGTGGAAGCAATGTACGGTATGCTTCGCACTGGATCCCGTTCGGTGGGGACAGAGTACGTTATGTCTGCTCTCAGCCTCCGGATGATGAAAAACCCTACTATTCTAACTAAGAGTACAGAGTATACGATTCCTGGCTAAACATACATGCTAAACAATATAAACACATAACCTAGCATGATACTACGAACTTAAGCAGTAATCATAAACATGCTGGAAGAACAAACCTATCATGGCACTAAGATGTACAAACAGGGCAAACATGCTAGTAAGAAGTCAAACACATGCTTTCCTATCCACTAACATGTTCATAACAGCAAACAAGTATACAAGGCACATCGTGATAATATCGCAGGGTCCATACAACCACGATAAGAAATCCTTAGCAGGAATATGTAGTAAATAATCACCATAAACAAACAAGCGACCCTCGAGCTTCAAAGTCAACCCGAATAACCTAGGCAATCAATAAAGTCAACCTAATTAAAACTGGCAGCTAAAACATCCAAGGGTCAAGAACAAAGCTCAGGAATTACCAACCAAGAAGGCACTATGACTCGGCCCAAGCACTCAGCAAGACAGGGATCACGGCAAGGCTACGTGTTGTAGCAAGCAGGCAGGCAGGCGTGCGGGCGAAAGCAAACAGCGAGGCTGTGCTGGGTTGCTGCGCACTGACGCAGCTAGACTCGGTTTGGCAGACGGAGTGGGGCGCTGCTGCTGTTCCGTGTGGGCGAGGCGAGGGCTAATGGGCGTGCGGGCTGGACGCGGACGGGTGGACGTCTTTGCTGTAGCGACGACGGGCGATTTGGGCAGCCCTCGGTGCTGCTTAGCGAGGGCGATGCTGGGGGTTGCGTTCGCCGTGTGAAGGGCTAGGTGACACGGTCGGGCTGCTCGGTGAAGGGCGTTGGGCTACAGCTGGGGTCCTGGCAATGGTGTGTTCGCTGGGGTGAGCCGACGGGGTTGTCTTCGGTGTTGCGGCTAGGTTTGGGCTGTGGGCGGCAGTAAGGGTTGTTCTCAGCAGGGCAGAACACACACACACACACACACACACACAACAGCGATTAGAGCTTGGCCAGGGGACAAGGACAAGGGTCCTCGGCTAAGGAAGAAGAAGAGAAAGAAGTAGACTTACCCTGTTCTTAATCTTGGTTCTTAGAGAATCGGCAAGAAGAAGATGAGGGAGCTTGGGATTCTTGCGGCAACTCTAGGGAAAAAGAAAACGATTTCTCTTTTTAAATACAAACTAGGTTTGGCGATTCCCTTTCCCTAGGCTTTCCCCCTTCGAGCCCAGCTGAAGCAATCTTTTCTCTTAATTAAACTCATTTAAATCTAAGCCTCCAGATCCCCCTTCAGGTCAAGGGTTCGAATCCCTATGGAAGCACTTTAATTCCTTTAATTTTATGATTACTCGAATAACCTCCAAGCCTCCAAACTACCAACACAACCTTTTGGGTCTAGCAACCAACAACTGTCAAGCCTCGACAAAAGATAGGAATAGCCCTGGAATCCTGAAAATCCACAAACCCTGACCAGGGAGCAAAATGACCAAAATACCCCTAAGGGTTAAAATAGGTCTAACGGCCCAACCGAACAACCGAATAATGAACCTGAAGCACCTGAAGAACCAGAACAGAAAACTGGGCTATTACGGCTTCAGCCCCGTAGGTGAGAGAGAACGGTGTTTCATCTGTCAAAGTTCTGGACGTTATTCGGTAAGCCACAAGACTCTTGGAAGCTCGTCCACCCATATTCCCTTGAGGGTTTGTAGTTTGGTCTTTAGGTTCTTCTTGATGATTTTGTTGACCGCTTCTACCTACCCATTTGCTTGAGGGTGTGCTGGCGATGAGTAGTGATGGCTTGTATTCAGTTCCTGGCAAAACTTTCTGAACGCGGCGTTGTCAAACTATTTGCCATTGTCGGTTATTAGGGTGCGAGGTATCCCAAATCTGTAGATGATACTTTTCCACACAAAGTCAGTAATTTTCATCTCGGTAACGGTGGCTAATGGTTCTGCTTCCGCCCACTTGGTGAAGTAGTCCACAACCATTACAGCAAACTTGACTTGGCCCTTAGCTTGTGGTAGTGGTCCAATCAAATCGATCCCTCATTGAGCAAAGAGCCATGGGCCAACCATACTGGTAAGATTTTCTGGGGGTTTGTAACGGCCCAGGTTTTCATCCCGGTCTTCCAGGTATGTTCTAAGGGTATTTTGGTAATTTGGTCTGGCCGTTAGGGCCGTTTCTGTCTTTCTCAGCTGTTAATATTCTTGGATGGTCAAATGTAGGGTTTGGATGCTTTTTGGATGAGTTTGGGCATGGAGAGATGCAAAATAAAAAAATAAGAGTTTTGCGAGAATAAAAGTACATCAGTTGGGATTCGAGCCCGGGTGGCTAGGGAGACAGCGGTGTGGTTCTGCCAGTCAAGCTTCGGGTGGTGATTGATGCTCATTCCGCAGGTTATCTTGGTTTGCCTTGGTTTTCGGGATTTACATGAGTTTGATTAAAAAGAAAAGAAATAGGTTTTCTTTTTCCTTCTTCCTCAAATCCCTTGCCGCACCCCCATCTTCTCCAAGCCTTCTTGTCGTGAGTCTTCCTCCCAAGAGCTCCGTCGCGTCGTTCATTCTGGGTAAGCGTTCCTCGATCTCTCCTTCTCATCTTTTTGGTGTTGTTCTTGCTGGCCGAGAGAAAGGGATTGTGAAGTTTTGTGTTTAATGCAGCCCACCCAGTAGCCCAGTACAGTAGTAGAACCCGGCAGAGCAGACCGCGCCGTCAGCGTGCTGATCTGCGGCGCCAGCGCGTCCCCGACTGCGGTGCCCGGTCGAGCATAGCCCGATCGCGCACTTCGCCCATTCGCATCGCACCGCCCGATCTGCCGGCTGAAACATCGCATCGCCAGCGCCCGCGTCGCAGCCTGCCCGTTGTTCGATCCCGCCAGCCGCAGCAGCGCTTCGCTCGCACGCCCGAGTCGCATCGCCGTCGCCGCGCCTTGTCCAAACAAGACGCCGCGCCGCGATTTCGATCGCTGCAGCGCCCAAACACACGTCTGCACGCGCAGCAGCGCCACGCGATGCCATTGCATCCTCGCTGCACGCGCAGAGCGGCGGCTGCTCGCGACGTCGCCGCCGAAGCTGCGTGCCTTGCGACCGCTGTCGTCCGCGCCCCTGCGTGCCGTGTGAGTTGCTTTCAACCGAGCCGAGTTCTGTTTGCATTTTTCCTAAGTCTTATAAATTGTGATGTTTGTTGTTTGTCTGTTACGTTCCCGATAGCTAGCTCGGGTTCGGTTGCAGCTTAGGATCTTTCTTGTGTGTGTTTACCTTCCGACCCAGGTAAGGATTTCTTACCGGAGTTGTGTGGGCCCTGCGATATTTTCTGTGAATGTTGGTTGTATGTATGTTTATGTTTATGAGCATCTTAGTGTATAGGTGCTCTATTCTGAATTCCGACTGGCGTGATTCTCGTGTTAATTCTCATGTTAGTTTCTTGCAAGGTTGTTCTGTTCTGGCATGTTCGTTATCTGTTCTTGCTTCGTAGTATCATGCTAGGTTCATTGTTTCTGCTGAGCACGTATTAGTATGTTTGCTGTAGCTATTTATAGCTTAGAGTTCTGATAGGTAGCATCATCCGGGTGAGGATGCATAACGTAACTTGCATCCGTGGCGGGGGTGCGCGAGGCAATCTCGCCCCCCGATCCGTCGTTAGGGTTTAGCTAACCTTAACTTGGCGGCCCAAAGGCAATTTTGGGTGAGGGTGGCAGACTGTTAAATGCCCCAACGGTCGGGGGAATGATGAGGCATTGCCTTGTCCCCGGCAGTCGACACGACCTCAGCGTGTCGGCAGTAGCCCTTGATGGCCACCTGATAGGGCAAGGACCGGTTCCTGGTGTAAGCCTACCACGACCGGTGTAACAGCCTAGTTTCCTATTCCAGTTTTCGAGGTGCCTTCGGGTCAAGATTCGGTTGTTGGTTGGGTCATTAGAGCGGTTTTGACCCTTGGGGGTATTTTGGTCTTTTGGCTCTCCGGCAGATTTGTGGTTTTCGTGGCTTCGAGGTAGCTCCCGCTTTGTCGAGGCTTGTTTGTTGGTGGCTGCGAGTCCCGTGGTGTTTGGGCTAGTCGATTGGATGCTCGGTTGTGGTTTGGGCTTTGGCAAAGTGTTGGTTGGTTGTGTGCTTCTTTTGGGGATTCGAGCCCGAGCCATTAGTGTTGCTTTGGGAGTTGGATTTAAGTGAGTTTGATTGTTTGGGAAAGATTGCTTCGGTCGGGTCTCGAAGGAGGAAGCCGGGAAATGGGATTTTGAGGTTTTAAGTGGATAAGGATGGAAAATGGAATTTAAATCCCATTTTTCCCTTTTATTTCCCATTTTTCCTTTTTATTTCCTTTTTTCTTTTATTTTTCCCCAAAATCAACTTTCTCTCTCTTTTCTCTCTCTCTCTCCCCGAGCACCCCCCACCTAGCCTAGCCCCTAGCCATGGCTCTCCCAGCCCCTTGCCCGAGCACGGCCCTAAGCTCGCCAGTGCGCCGAGCCGGCCTCGCCACCGAGAGCCGCCGCTCGCTAAGTCGCGCCGCAGCCACCTCGCCCACTGTGTCGCCGGCCGAGCTCGCTTTGCCAGGTCGCGAGTCGCCAGCCCCATCCCCGAGCCGCTCGCACAGTGTCGCCCAGGTCCCCGTGTCGCCGGATCCGTGTCGCCCAGCCCGTGCTCGCCCCTGTTCCGAGCCGCTCCGAGTCGCGTCCTCAGAGCGCGTCGTCGCGCCCGTCGCGCCGCCGCCTCTATCTTTCGCTTTCGCGCGTTAGCCTCTTCGCCGCCAGCCAGCCCAGCGTCGTGTCAGCGCCCCAGTAGCCGTGTCGGCGCGCCCGCTGCGCCGAAGCCAGCGCCCGCCCCTGCGCCCAGTAGCGTCTGTCTGCGCCATCACCGCCCCTAGCCCGTCTGGCCGCCCGTTCGAGTGTCGGTAGTGCCTGCTCGTGAGTTGCTCCGTGCCGAGCCCCTGTTATTTTAGTGTATTTAGGGCTATTTTATGATTATTGATGTATTTGTTTGGCTCGATATAGGTTGCTCGGGTTCGATCGCGCAGTAATTTATTGTGTGTTGTTGTTGCCATCCGACACAGTAAGGATTTCTTACCGGAGTTGTGTGGGCCTGCGATATTGTCATGATTTTGCCTTGCTTGTTTGTTTGATCGTTATGAGCATGATAATAATAGAGCGACTTTGATTGATTTCTACGCTAGCATGTTTGCTTGATATTACATGTTAGTGCCATGCTAGGTTTGTTCGCCAAAAAGATGCTTGTGATTCCCGCTAAGCTCGTAGTATCATGCTAGGTAGTGTGATTGATGTCGGTCTTTGCTTGCTAGCCGGGAATCATTGCTTTTTACTCTGTACTCTTAGATAGAGTTGTAGGGTTTGTCATCATCCGGGCCGAGCGGACATAACGTACTTTGTCCCGATGAGCTCGTGTCGGGAGTAAAGTGTGCGAAGCATAACGTATCTTGCTACCCCGCCCGACCACCGGGTAGGAATTAGCTACCCACTTCGGCATAGCCTAGTTTGTAGCTCGCTAGAGCGGAACCACGCCATCGGTGTAAGCCCTCGCCTGGCCGGTTCTTAGCTTTAGGTCGGTGGACCATGCCGCATGAGATGAGCGCCGAGGGCCTCGCGCTCGTGATCGGTGACACCGCCTCGAGAGTCATAGGCATGCGTGCACGGCCCGCGTAGTTTGCCCTTAGGCCCCGCATTTACGCCGGTTGCGCGAGAAGAGCATGCGGTGTGCGCGCACAAGCGTTAGTTGCTTGGTTCGAGAGCTCCCGGGCTAATGTTCGTGAGTACACCATTCCTTCCGTTAGAGCCTGACTTCGGGTACTCTCCCGTAAGTCCAGATTAGCAAGGGTAAGAGGCCCTTGAGGACATCCTTGGGATCGGTTTTTGAGCTGATCAACTGGCTGAGGGAGAAAGACCTCGAGAGATGTCCCGAGTTATTGGTTAGGATAACCAATCATTAGGCCTAAGTAGGAGACTTCCGAGGACTCGGATCTTGTTTTATGAGCTCGTTGAGCCATGATCCATGTTGGTAGTCGCTTTGCTTGCATGCTTTGGTTCTAGATGATTGATTATATCGTATTGTACCCCGTTTGGGGATTCTTCTTGAGTAATTCGTTACTCACCCTTACTTATCTTTCTGGAAACCATGGCGCGAGGCAGGATGGCTGGAGGAGGAGCTATGATCATGGAAAACCCTTTGTTCATCTCTGAGTCTTGTATTTATGTTTTAAATGTCCTCTGAATGCATGTAGTTGGGCACGAAGCCCTAGGTTGTTTTATGAATGTATTTCCGGATTCTAGCATTGTTGTAAATGTTGTAAAGCTTGTATGATTTAAATAAATCTCTGATCAGAGTAAGTTTTGGAAATGTATTTGTCTTGGAATAGGTGCTTGGAAACAGGGACAGGTTTCAAGAATTTTGTATTGACTTTTTAAATGAACTCTTGCCGGTTTTTGGTTTTTACTTAGAATCCGAAACAACCCTATTGCGAATTCTATTGTTGATTTGTATGCATGCATTGAGGTAAGGGCCCATTTAGAGCCCCATTCGGGTCGGGTCCTTACAACCGGTTTCTTAGCCTCAGGTGCGGTGGTACAGGCTGACATAGTCATAGTGTCCTGGTCTCACACCACTATGTTCAGTGACACCTATCCAGAGATTCTTTTAGGCATGCATACTATACTAGGGCAGCATTCCCTAGACCCAGCACCTCCTTGGTTTGCAGCAGCATGCGGTGCGCGCACACGCTCATTACAGCGCCGACTGGAGAGTTCCTCGGGATCTTGAGTTTAGTGCACCTTTCGTATCGACAGTAGTAGGAAAGCTGAGGTCGAGATTAGTTTCTCGTAGACTAACGAGATGCGTTGTAGTTTTCCGGAGTAAGACCGTAAGATGGCATCTGTGGTATTTATGTATGGATTAAAGTGATGTGCTCTCTTCTGTGTTTATATTCATAGCTTGCATACCTTTCTGCTAGATGACCATGTATATCGTATTGTACCCCGGTTGGGGATTCTTACTGAGTAATTCGTTACTCACCCTTATTTTGTGGTTTTCCACAGGTAATCAGGGCGCGAGACAGGATGGCTGAAGAAGGAGCTGCGGATCATGGAATAACTGCTGTCTTTAAACTCTGAGTTTATATTTATGTTTTTAGTTTGTCCTCTGAATGCATGTAGTTGGGCACGGAGCCCGTAGGATGTTTTCTGGTTGTTTCTGGATTCTGACACTATTGTAAACTGTTTGGGTTTTGAATGTTTTGAATAAATCTCTGATCAGAGTATGTTTTAAATTGTATTAAGCTTGGAACAGGTGCTTGGAAACAGGGACAGGTTTTAGGACTTTTTATGCTTGTTGTTAAAGTGATTATTTACAAGTTTTTATTTTCATCAGAGTCTTGAAAGCAATCTTGCATATTACTTTTAAGTTTTAAAAGCATGCATTGAGGTAAAGGCCTAGTTTAGGACCTCTTTCGGGTCGGGTCTTTACAAAATCAATCTTAGTTTATGGAACTATCCTCTTTTTAGGTGAATATTTTCCATTTTAGAAAAATATCTCTTCTTGAGTTGAGCCATAAATAGGGTCTAGCGGTAGATAAGAAAAAATGATGAATATGGGTGAAAACGGCCTACAAATCGGAGCTAAAACGGGGGAGATATGGTAAAAAATGCAAAGCAGGTCGAACCGGGTAGGGTTCACCCGACCCAATCGGGTCATAGCGCGGCTCGTCCCAAGTGCCCAGGTGGGCACGTGCGCTGGGGGAGGCACATGGCTCGCGCGCGCTGAGGTGGGCCTGTGCCCACGCAAGCTAAGGCGGGCATGTGGCGCGCGTGCGCTTAGACAGGCCTGTGCTCTAGTGTGCGTTGGGGCGGGCTTGTGCCCGAGAGCACTGAAGCGGGCACTTGGCTTGCGTGCATGAGGCGGGAACTTGGCACACGCGCGCGCGGGGGTGAGCCTTCTTGCCTCGACGCCTGCGCGGCCTGCTTGCTGGGGTGATTGAGCTTTCTTGGGCTCAAACAACTTATGGGCTCACCCACTTGAGTGCCATTACGGCTTCTTAGTTCGGCTTGGGCCCTCTGCTGACTTCCTTGGGCTTTACACCGTCGAGCCTGATTCTACCCAAAACAGAGATAATCAGAAGAGATGATGGACCAATAATAGAGAGAAGAACTTCTTATATAGATGGTAGGGCGAAAGAAGAAGATAGAGTAGAAGAAGAAGAAGCTAGTTCCATTTGGATTTCTAAGGCAGCTCTAATACCATGAAACAGAAAGGAGATAATAAATTTTATATTGCAGTTTGAAATGAAAGTCTAATACGGAGATATTTATTATCTCATTTACGCGAGAAGAGGACGAAATAAAATAACCAAAATATCCTAACAGATATAACTAAACATCTCTTAATGGTCAATTTACTAATACGTAAGCTTATACATTAACAAATACAAATTCCAATGACAAACAACGTTAGATAGTATTTATCCAACTTCTTTTAATTTTTGTTTAAAAGGAATCATTTCCATAATGTTTTACTCTTGGAGTGGCTAAGTTTTCAAAATCGTTTCCAAACTACTAGCCTCAAAGAAGGTTATCAGCCGCCCTTTAAATAATAAAATCTTGATTTCATTCTTCCCATTTCTACTCCTCAACTATGTTATAAGAATATCATATGCGCTCTACACAACAAAATTTTACTTGAGAAAATAACTTAACTCAAAATACAGTTTATACTTCGTTACTACCCAATAGTTTTGGTTTTTGTCTTAATAATAAAATTACTATTTTTGTTATGTTTTTTTTAATATTGCGTGAGTGTTTAAAATAATTTAATCACAATTTTGACTAATCTCACAAAAGACATATCATTATTAAACTTTATAATACATAGATGTCCAAAAAATTAATAACTAATTATTTTTTAAGTAAATGGTTGTAAATTATTCTCTATTTTAATACAAATTTGATAAATTGGGTGTCATTTTTGTTTTATAAAAGAAGTGAAGACATTTTTTTTATAGTGAAGAAGAGAAAAAATTATCGTATGGAAATTCTTTTTTTTTTTGTGAAAAAGAACAGTTCATTACAAAATTAAAACCCATTACATCCTAACCTCCCTATTGAGGAAAACCACTAACGTGGCCCCAAACCACAATTTGGAAGGTGCCAAACTCACAAGAAAACCAATAGAAAAGATAATTATGATCAATAAAGAGCCTCATTGAAGCTAAAGCCTTAAGAAACATGGATTTCAAGCAATCCACATAAGACCAAACTAGCTTTGTCGACATAATGATGAACGACTTTAATATTGCTTTGGGAGATAATCTTTGGAGCATTAAGACTACTGATTAATTATGACGGGAATATTAAGGATCTCTTGTTTTTTTAGGAAGCAAATTGCCTCAACAAAGTTTTGCCCTTCTTTGTGTTGGAATGTGGGCAGCCTGGAATGATCAGAACAGTTTATTAAGGGGGGAGAAGATAATGCCGTTTGAAGACAAAATTTTATGGGTTTTAGATTACCTGAGAGAATTTCAAGCAGTAAATAATATCAATGGGCCAAAAACCAAATTGGCGAGCAGAACCGAAATAGCTGATGAAGAGTTTTGTTGGTGTCCTCCATCTGGGGCCGTGTGTGTTGGTGTCCTCCACGCTGGTAAGTGCTTGGTAGCCTCAGCAAAGTGTGTCTCTTTTATATTAGAGCCTTCTGCAGCGGAAGCTTTAGCGCTCCTCCATGGTATGAGATTGGTGGTTGAATTGGATCTGAAGGTGACAAAAATTGAAATGGATGCAAAAATAATTGTTGAAGCTGTGTTGAAAGATCGTTGGAGAAACTCTTCGTTGTGAACCATTATTGGGGAAATTAGGGAGTTGTTATTTTCTCATTGTTTTAGGGATTTAGCTTTTATTCCCAGAAATAGAAATCAGGTTGCAAATGGTGTTGCTAAATGGGCCGTGAAAAATGGATTATCTTTAATTTGGACAAATCTGTTCCCCCATGGCTGGAAAGTCTCCTTCTGTATGATGGTTGTTTTGAGCCTTCTGTGGGCTGAGTTTGTGTATAAAATCATGTTTGATTTCAAAAAATAAAAAATAAAAAAATAAAAAAAACGTTCAATTAGAATGTCAAATTATTTAAAAAATGGCATTTGTTGATAAATGCCAAATTCTATTTTATTAATTAAAGTAACTCTCTTTTCTCACTTAAGTTTTTTGAGTTCCTCTGTCCTCACCTACTCACTCTTCTGTTTTCTTTTTTAAATTTAAATTATTGTTCTAAAATCACAACATTATCCATTCGAATTTCTTCCATTTAGTAAATATCCAATTTAATATAAAACTGCTAAATAAATTAGGGGCTTTTGCATGTATATTACAAAATGGATAAAATATTACATGAATAGCACAATAATGAAAATATTTGCACATATAGCAAAAATTGTAAATTGATAGACTTCATATTGATAGATTCTATCGATAAAGGGTGATAGAATCAATTACTAATAAATAAAGTAAATCAATAGACTTCCATCAGATTCTATCAAGAGTCTATCAATAAGAGTCGATAGAATCAATCACTGATAAAATTGATAGACTTCCATCACTAGAGAATGATAGATTCTATCAAAGTCTTCTATCAAAAAGACAAATAATTTTTTTTATAAAAATGGCAGAATTTGCTATAAAAGAATTATTTTTAAAAATGTGCTATAATTGTAAATTGTAGTAAAAAAGTTGTTATACAGCACAAATTCCCAATAAATTATGTATTTTTTTATAATTCAATTATTAATATTTGACACTCGAAATTATAACCAATTATAACTACTAATGATAATATTTTTCCCCCTCCAATATGTACTAAAAAAAAACTAATGATAATATTTTAAATTCAATCAAAATTTGATTAATACCAAATAGTTATAATGATATGTTAAGAATTTCACATTTTATTGTACTACAAAATGAGAAGACTTCTTATAATTAATATATATATATATATATATATATATATATATTTCTCATATTACGACAATCTCATACGATAACTTTTGTTATGTTCAATTTAATATGTTACTCGGTTTTCTTTTGTTTTATTGTTAAATTGAACATGACATTTTTCTTTGACGAATGAATGGACCAATTTTACTTTTTGAATCAAACAAAAAGATAGATAAAGACATGAATTGTAGAATAATCAAGCATTTGGCCAATTAAAAGTAAAAATAGTTTTATTTATTTTAATGATTCAACCTAACTATGGTTATATACAAAAGAAAAATGGGCGCCATCTTACAAAATACAATGTAATGTGCAAGCATGATGCATGGGATTTCTTGTAATCCAATAAAAGAATTCATCCTTTAATCACTTCCCATTTTCTTTACAAAATAATCTTTAGAGAAATGTATAGATTAAAAGATCTAATTCAAAATTCTTTATCTCTGGGTCCCTGTAACGACCCAGGTTTTTCATCCCGGTCTTCCAGGTATGTCCTAGGGGTAATTTGGTCGGGCCGTTTGTGTCTTTTCCAGTTACTAAAATTATTGGATGGATTTATGTAGGTTTTTGGAAGGATTTGTGGTTTGGTTTGAGCAAGGTTTGATGCAAAAGTAAAAATAAAGGAAATTGTGCTGCAGCTGGGGTTTGAACCCGAGTCTCCTGGAAAGCTTGTGGGGATATGTGCCAATTGAGCCATTAGTTGCTCTTGTTGTTCTTTCTGCATCACATCTTAGTTAACCTTGGATCTTTGGTGTTTGGTGCATTTGGTTAAATGAAATAGAAATTAGGTTTGTCCATCTTCTTCTCCAAAGTGTGTGGCCGCCCAAGCTTTGCTCTCCATTGCCTTGCCGAATTCTTCATCCTTGCAGCTCCCTTGGATCGTTCATCATCATTCCGGGTAGGTTTCGATCTCCCTCTTCTTCTTCTCATCCGTTTGGTGTGCTGTTTGGCCAAGTGAATAGAGGAGTGTTGTGTGTGTTTGTGTTGATTGCGACCACCGAGAGAAGCCCGACCAGCGACCATCGTCGCCGACGTCAGCCGGCCAGCTCGCCGCGCCAGATCGCGCCAAAGAAGAAAGCCCAGATCGCCCCGCTGCCGCACGAGATCGCCCTTGCCGTCACAGCCCTGTCGCGCGCCGGATCTCGCCACAAAGAATCGCCCACCACGCTCGCCATCGCCGGCCAGACGTCACGCCGGATCACACGCGCAGCGAGACGCTGACGCCTTGCGCGAGCAGCGAGACGCTCGACGCCCGCGCGCCTTCACCTGTGTCGCTTGCCGGCGCTCGCCCGCCACGCGCCGAGACGTTCGCCGCGCGCGCTCCCTGCCGAGCAGCTCGCCGTGTCCGCCAGATCGCGACGCCAGCGCCCGCGCGCCGTGCCGCGCCGCTCGCTGCCGAGTCCCGCTCTCCGTGCGCCGTGCCGGCTTTGCCGCCAACTCCCGATTCGTGTCGCCGCGTGCGCGCGTGAGTGCCCTTGAGCCGAGCTTGCTGTTCTCTATTGTTTTTAGACGTTTTAGATGCTGATTATTATTGGTTTGCTAGGTTCCCGCCGCTAGCTCGGGATTGTTCCGCAGACTTAGGATTTGTGTGTAGAAGCCTCCCGACCAAGGTAAGGATTTCTTACGGAGTTGTGTGGGCCTCTGCGGTATATTTGTGATTGTTGTTTTGTATGCTGTGTATGATTATTAGCATGTTTAGCCCTAGGTGCTCTGTTCAATTCTGATCGCATGAACTCTTGTATTGTTTCTCATGTTAGCCCATGCTAGGTTGTTCCATTCTCGCATGTTCGATATCTGTTCTTGCTTTGTAGTATCTTGCTAGTTTCCTTGTATCTGTGGAGCACGTATTGGACCGCATTGAATGAATTGTTATTATTGCTATGGTTTAGAGTTCGTAGGTAGCATCATCCGGCCGGATGCATAACGTAACTTGCATCCCCGATGGGGACGCATTTGAGATGGTACTCGTCCACGATCCCGTTAGGGTTTAGCTAACCCTAACGGGGCCCCCAATCTTGGGTGAGGGTGGCGGTCGTTAAATGCCCCAACGGTCGGGATGATGACTTGGCATTGCCTCGTCCCTCGGCGATCGGCACGTCCTCGGCGTGTTCGGCCGTAGCCCTTGATTGCCACTGTTAGGGCAAGGACCGCTTCTGGTGTAAGCCTACCACGACCGGTTCCTTAGCCTCAAAGTGCGGTGGTACAGTGACATAGTTCACGTGTCCAGTGTCTCACACCCCTATGTCGCGACACCGATCCGGAGATTTAGTTAGGCATGGTGATCAACTCGGGTAGCTTGCCACTAGACCCGGCACCCCCGAGTTTGCGGTAGCATGCGGTGCGCGCTACGCTCATTACGGCGCCGATCGGAGAGCTCCTCGGGATCTTGAGCCAGGTGCACCTTTCATATCGACGATGAGACAGTGCCGAGGCCGGGACTTGTTCCCGTATAGGGCGTATAGTGTGTTGTGGTATTTCCGGACTAAGACCCTGAGTTGGCATCCGAGGTCCAAGTGTGGACTTAGCTATGTGCTCCGCTCTGTGTTTGTACTCATAGCTTGCATACATTCTTCTAGATGATCATGTATATCGTATTGTACCCCGGTTGGGGATTCTTACTGAGTAATTCGTTACTCACCCTTATTCTGTGGTTTTCCATAGGTAACCAAGGCGGGAGACAGGATGGCTGAAGGAGGAGCTGTGATCATGGAATCCTGCTGTCATCTCTGACCATTTTATTATATCATGACTCTTGACTTTTGTTATTTCCCCTGAATGCATGTAGACGGGCACGGAGCCCTAGGATGTTTTCTTACGTTTTATGGATTCCAAAGACATTTGTACTTGTGGAATGTTTAAATGGTTTAAATAAATCTCTACGATCGTAGTATGCTTTTAGAAATGTATGTTTTGATTGTTGAATGTTTCTGTTTTTACTTGGGATCCGAAATTTATTTTTCATAATGTCTTTTATTTTGAATACATGCATTGGGGTAAAGGCCCATTTAGAGCCCCTTTTGGGTCGGGTCTTTACAGTCCCCACTGAAAACAACTTAAAACCCTCCCAAGATTTGAAAGTTTTAAATTTATATGAAGAGTTGTAAAATATAATGCGGATTAAAAATTCCACACTATAGATAAGTCTATGACAACGAAATGTCCATTTAAAGTTTATTTTATCCTAAGCCAATTATTATGGACTTTTTTTAAAATCATTTATCATTGTGGTTCATATTTTTTTAATCTTTTTGAAAGGTTTCTTGACTTGCTCTAACTAAGTTTGTCAGAATTCATGTGACATATTTTAATATATAATGTACATAAGTCAGGATTGAATTGGAATAAGAGATATTTTGAATAATTTAAATTTTGAGCTGGGTGACTCAATCAATTTGTCCAACTTTATATATTTGAGCAATGCATTTCATTTCAATTTATATGTTTTTCGAGTTGAATTAAGTTATTAGGGTTATTTTTTTTAATTTGAATATATATTTATTGTTTACTTTCGAGATTTAAATTAATCAACTTGATCATTTCTAATTTTAATTTATATTATAAAATATGTATTTTAGTGACTTAAAAAATATCTTAAAGAATTTTGAAGAACAAAAAGACCTAAATTATAAGAAATTAAATAAAAATTAAAAAATATATATATACTTTGTATAATTACATTATAACAACCGAGGGTCAGTGGCGCAATTGGTTATCTTGTCTGGTGTTAATCCATTTCAACTCCACGGTCATGAGTTCGAGCTTAAAAATCAGTATTTGGATCTCATATTATTTGAGAGTAGTTGTGCTCTCTATGTAGGGTTTGTTGATCTCCCTTCCCCTACTATGTATGAAACCGTCTCTAGATTATAAAGTTTGTTATAATCATTCAATTTTTTTTAATCTCAAAATCAATACATGTTTTGAAAGTATAAAATAATAATTTTCAAAATTGTATTTGTTTTTTAAGAATTTGACTAAAAATTTTAATATATTTTTTCTTTAAAACAAAACGAAATCAAATAATGAGACAATATGTTTCATGCTCTCTATGTAGGGTTTGTTGATCCCCCTTCCCCTACTATGTATGAAACCGTCTCTAGATTATAAAGTTTGTTATAATCATTCAATTTTTTTTAATCTCAAAATCAATACATGTTTTGAAAGTATAAAATAATAATTTTCAAAATTGTATTTGTTTTTTAAGAATTTGACTAAAAATTTTAATATATTTTTTCTTTAAAACAAAACGAAATCAAATAATGAGACAATATGTTCCATTTTCAAATGCAGGCCTAAACTCCTAACTCGAAACATTATAGTCTAATTAGATTTAGTGGAAACTAGATATGTTCACATGACATTTGAAAAAAAAGTAAAATAAAAATATGTTCACATGATAATGTGAACACTAATGTAAACAAGTAGCTAACTAAAACATCTATTTCTTTCCTTAATAAGTAATTTTAAACTCTCAAAATCAAATCCAATACATATTAAGCCATGCCACAAGGCACAAGCTTCCACGTGTGATACATATATATATATATATATATTTTTTTGTTATTGTTAAGATCGAGGATACCAAAAATGGATCACATTTTAGTGGCAGCGAAAATCATTGGGTTAATGACTCAAAAAAAAAAACATTATAGCTAAAAAACAAAAAATAAAAATAGTAATAATTAGTTCGAGCCCATTCAATCTAATTTTAGTAACACATAAACCAACCTAATTTACTATTATCTTTTTATTTGAACCCTCAACAAAAAAACCCTTAAATCAAAATTTTAACTCTAAATATAGTCGGATAAATTTATGTGACAAAATAATATTAATAAACTTAATTTAAAAAATAAAAAATAAATTGATTATAAAATGAAACCGTCTATAAATTATAAAGTTTGTTATAATCATTCAATTTTTTTTTAATCTCAAAATCAATACATGTTTTGAAAGTATAAAATAATAATTTTCAAAATTGTATTTGTTTTTTAAGAATTTGACTAAAAATTTTAATATATTTTTTCTTTAAAACAAAACGAAATCAAATAATGAGACAATATGTTCCATTTTCAAATGCATGCCTAAACTCCTAACTCGAAACATTATAGTCTAATTAGATTTAGTGGAAACTAGATATGTTCACATGACATTTGAAAAAAATAAATAAATAAAAATATGTTCACATGATAATGTGAACACTAATGTAAACAAGTAGCTAACTAAAACATCTATTTCTTTCCTTAATAAGTAATTTTAAACTCTCAAAATCAAATCCAATACATATTAAGCCATGCCACAAGGCACAAGCTTCCACGTGTGGTACATATATATATATTTTTTCTTTTTTGTTATTGTTAAGATTGAGGATAACAAAAATGGATCACATTTTAGTGGCGGCGAAAGTCATTGGGTTAATGAGTGGGAATGCAGTGCGACTGCAAGTTCCTCTCCATGTGTTCCATTCTATAACCCTTCATTTTATTTTCTTCGTGTTTTTTTTTTTTTTTTGAGATTACAGCATTTTGTTTTCTTTTCAAATCCACCGCTTCTTACTTTTCTCATCAATAAGTGTTAGAAATTGACTCTCTAAATAGCCTCGAACATAAATTCTAACTAAGCATGCCAATAAAATAGTTCTAAATCAGATTTTCCAGATAAAAATCTCAAACATGCCAGCTTTATTCATTTTTAAAGAGAGTCTAAATCCAAATGAAACATAAAAAAATAAATGAATTAAGGCTCCTGGCCAGGGTAGTTCAGACAGCAGCTAAATAGAAATAGGGCAAAACACACACACACACAACAACATGGCTCTCGGCCTCCTCAACACCATGGGCTCTCGGCCACTACACCCAACAAACAACCAAGCACAACAACTTACCAACTCACCTAGATAGATTTTCGGCAAGGCTTCCCAAAGGACTAGGTGTCTCGGCCAAAACAAGCACAAACAAGGGGTAATTCGGCTAGGGTTTGGATTTTCACAAGGAAGAGAAGCAAGTTAGATTTATCCAAACCATAAGTCAAACACAACAAAAACACCATTATTCTTACCTTGAAGCTCTCGGCTATGGAGGTTGGAGAAGGAAGTTGAGTTCGGATTTCCAACAAGCAAGGACAAGCCCAATTTTCCTCTATCCCAAACAAGCCTCTCGGATCTACAAGAAGAGAAGAAGAAAAACCACCATCTCCCCATGAGAAGTGTAACGGCCCAGTTTTCTATTTCGGTTACCCAGGTGATTTCGGGTCATTATTCGGATGTTCGGATGGGCCGTTAGAGCTATTTTAACCCTTAGGGGCATTTTGGTCTTTTGCCCCCGGTCAGGGTTTTGTGGATTTTCGAGATTCCGTGGTCATTCCCGCTTTGTCGAAGCTTAATGGTTGTTGGTTGCAAGACCCGAGAGGTTTGGGCAAGTTGTTTGGAAGTTTGGAGGTGTTTTAGAAAATGGCAAAATTAATTGTAATTTTGGTGCTCCCATTGGGTTTTGAGCCCTTGCCCTAAATGGTCTTAGGGAGTTTGTAGGAAAAGAGAGTCTTATTTTAAAATAAGTTTGTTTGGGCCGGGACTCGAAGGAGGAAGCCCGGGGAAGGGATTTAGGTCACCAAGACCTATTTAAATTAGGAAAAGGAAAGAAAATCAAGAAAAATCCCATTCCCTTGTTTTACCACTTTTCTCTCTCTCTCTTCTCTCTCTCTCTGGCCGACCTCACCAAGAAACCCAACCGAGCCTCACCGAGCCGTCCCGCCAGCCAAGCAACTCACTGAGCAGAGCACCGAGTCGAGCAACCAGCCAGATCGCACCAAAGAGCCCCATCGTCAAGCAGACCCCAGCCAGCAAAGCAGTCAGATCTGTCGCGGCCAAGCAATTTCAGACGCACAAGCGCGCGCCGCCACGCGTTTGCCCTCGCCATGCATTGTCGTCGCGCCACAGACTGTGACGCCATCGCCCGAACCGTGCAGGCGCGCGCCGCGCGCCAGCGCCAGTGTCACTGGCCTTTCGTCCCTACCACTACACCGCCTGCCAGCCAGCGCCGCCAGCGCCAGCCAGCGCCCGCCACTTGCCCTTGACACTCGCCCCAGTGCCACCAGTCCTGCCTGCCCACTTGCCGCCGAGTGCCTGTTTTGCCGAGATAGATGGGACCGAGATCTAGTGCCTTCTCGGTTGGTAAATTCCCGAGCCTCCACCCTTTGGACTTCCGATTTTAGATCTTTTTTATTAATTAGGATGTTTTATTACTTGTTTAGGTTGCTCGAGTTCGCTTAAAAGCTCGAGGGTCGTTATTTGATTCGGGATAATTAACCTCCACTTATTTCCGGTAAGGATTCTTACCCGGGGTTGTGTGGACCTGCGAATAGTTGATATAGCACGCTGACATCAGTAATTATATGAGTTTCTAGTGATAGTTTCCATGTTTTCTTTTGATTCATGTTCGTGACATGTTTACATCCCTTTAGTTCCATGTTAGGCTTTCCTATCTTGATAGAACCATGCTTTTGCCTCTCAGTATCTTTGCTAGATCCAAGTTACTGGTTAGATGTGTGATGAATAGTATAGAGGGCCGTAGAGGTAACTAGTTTGGGGTCCCGCTCGGGCAAGACCCGATGGACATTTGGAGGTGTAAGGCCCTACGGGCATCCTAGGTGTGTAAGGCCCACTGGGCATCACTGAGTTTGGAGGTGTAAGGCCCTACGGGCATCCTAGGTGTGTAAGGCCCACCGGGCATCACCGAGTTTGAGGTGTGTAGGCCCTACGGGCATCCTAGGTGTGTAAGGCCCACTGGGCATCACTGAGTTTGGAGGTGTAAGGCCCTACGGGCATCCTAGGTGTGTAAGGCCCACTGGGCATCACTGATTCTGGAGGTGTAAGGCCCTATGGGCATCCTAGGTGTGTAAGGCCCACTGGGCATCACTGATACTCCTGAAGGTGTAAGGCCCGATGGGCATCCTAAGTGTGTAAGGCCCCACTGGGCATCACTGTGTCCTAGGTCGTGTAAGGCCCGAAGGGCATCCAAATGTAGGACCTAGGAGAGGCTATAGACGGAAGCCCTTGGATAGGCTCGCCCTAGAAGTAGCTCATAGCCTAAGCCAGCCGTTCGTGCTCTAAGTCTTTGTATGGTTGCTGTCAGTCCGTGTGCTAAATGAGATGATTTCGTATTGTACCCGATTGGGGATTCTTCTTGAGTAACTTGTTGCTCACCCTTATTTTCTGTGGCTTTCCACCGGTAACTTGGGACAGAGGTTTGGATGGCTAGGAGGAAGCGGCTCGATGATCATGGATAGCTGACTCGGGGTCGCACGTTTCTTTAAATGTTTTCCTTAATGATTTAGCATGTAGTGGGACTTGGTCCCTAGGAAAAAGCATTCAAACTATTTCATGTTCTCGTACCGTTTCCCTTTGAATTGTTTTAAGAAAGTACTGATCAGTCATTTACTGCTTTATTTAATTGAAATCATGGTTCTGCTTTTAAAAGTGTTTACTTCAAAGGTTTAAACTTCCGACTCTGAATGATGTTTATATTCTGAATCATGCATGCTAAGTATGGACTTTAGGTTAGAGACCGTTTCTTGGGTCGGGTCCTTACAAGAAGCTAGTTTCAGCCATGGCAAAAGGAAGAGAGGAGAATTGGATTTTGAAAAGAAAAGCTTACCCTGGAGAAACAATGGAGAAGAAGATGAACTACACTTGAAAACCTTGAAGTTGGAAGAAATGGAGATGGATAGAATTTGGGAGCTTGCAAGTTCTGCCAAGGAAAGGGGAAGAGAGCATGAGGAAATCGGCCAAGAGGGGGAGAGGAGAAAGAGATGGAACCCTAGTCCAAATTCTCCTATTTTGTTTAATTAAAATTCCCCAAAAAATCCCCCCTTCGAGTCCCAACTCCAACATCTTTTTAAAACAATTTATTTTCCTCTCTACAAGTCTCCAATTTCGACCACCACACACCAAGGATCAAATCCTAGCTCAAACACAAAATATTTTTAATTTTCTCCATTCATCCGGGAGACCACCAAACTTTCCTAAAATGGAACTCTTGCCCTGGAAACCAAAACCGGAGGAAAACTGAAGTCCAAAACCAACACAGACATTCTTGAAACCCTGAGTGTAACGACCCAGGTTTTCATCCCGGTCTTCCAGGTATGCCCTAGGGGTACTTTGGTAATTTGGTCTGGTTGTCAGGGCCGTTTATGTCTTTTTAAGTTGTTAAAATGATGGGATGGACTTAAGTAGGATTTTGATACTTTGTAGATGTGTTTGGGCATGGTGAGATGCAAAAGAAAAATTGAGAATTAAAAGTGTTGTTGTTGGGATTCGAACCCGAGTCTCCAAGAAGCTTGTGTGCCAATTGAGCTATTGGAAGCTCTTGTTACTCTTTCCGCGGAATAACTTGGTTAGCCTTAAGTCCTTGGGGTTTTTGCTGCATTTGATTAAAAGAAGGGAAATTAGGTTTTATGTTCATTCTTCTCCAAGCTACCCATAGCCGCCCAAGCCCTTCTCTCCCAAGCTCCAAGCCGATTTCCATCACCCTAGCAGCCCCGTTGTGTCATCCCGAGTAAGATTCATCGTTCTCTTCTTCTTCTCCGATTGATGTTCTTGCTGGCCGAGTGAAAAAGAAGGTGAGTTGTGTGTTTTGTTGCAGCTAGCCGAGAGGAGCCCAGTGAGCGGCGAGATCGCCCCAAAGACTCCATCGTCCTCGCTGTGCCGCCGCCGCCCGAGCGGCCAGCAGTCAGCCACCGCCTCGCGTCGCACGCACATCGCCTGCAGCAGCCCGATCGCAGCGGTCGCAGCCAGCCCGTCGAGTCGCTCGCCCAGCATTTCGCGCGCCCAGCTCCCGCGTCTCGCCTGTCCGCATCTGCATGCCGCGCTCGCTCCTCTCCTGCATCTCGTCCACTCGTCCGCGCCAGCGCGCCCAGTCCCAGCGCGCCTGCACGCCGCGCCAACATCGCCTGTCTGCGAGCAGCCTAGCGCCGTGCCATCGCTGTCACATGGCAAGCGCTTTTTGCCGCACGCACAAAGACGCCAAAGAAGCCGCGCCCGATTTGATGTCGCCGTGTGAGTGCTCCCGAGACAAGCCCTGTTTGTTTTATTATATTTAGGCCTATGGATTGTGATTATTGTTGTGCTTGTTAGGTTCTCATTAGCTAGCTCGGGATCAATCGCAGCTTAAGATTCTTGTGTGTAGTTGCCTTCCGACCAAGGTAAGGATTTCTTACCGGAATTGTGTGGGCCCTGCGATATTATATGTGATTGTTTGTTTGTATGCTTGCTTATGTTTATCAGCATGTTTAGTGATAGGTGCTCTGTTCTTAATTCCCGACTGGCATGATTCTTGTGTTGTTTCTCATGTTAGTCCCATGCTAGGTTGTTTCGTTCTGGCATGCTCGTTATCTGTTCTTGCTTCGTAGTATCATGCTAGGTTCGTTGTTTTTGTTGAGCACGTTCTGGATTGTTTGCTGTATCTGTTTATAGCTTAGAGTTATGATAGGTAGCATCATCCGAGCAAGGATGCATAACGTGACTTGCATCCGCGGCAGGGACGTACGAGGCAGTACTCCGTCCCTGATCCGTCGTTAGGGTTTAGCTAACCCTATCGACAGCCCTTTGCAATCCTCGATGAGGGTGGCTGACTGTGAAATGCCCCAACGGTCGGGATGATGACAAGGCATTGCCTTGTCCCCGGCAGTCGGCACGTCCTTAGCGTGTTCGGCAGTAGCCCTTGATTGCCACCTGATAGGGCAAGGACGGCTTCCTGGTGTAAGCCTACCACGACCGGTTCCTTAGCCTCAGGTGCGGTGGTTCAGGCTGACATAGTTCACGTGTCCAGGTCTCACACTGTAAAGACCCGACCCGAATGGGGTCCTAAAATAGGTCTTTACCTCAATGCATGCATTCAAAACAAAAGTCAATATGCAAGAATGGTGTTTCGGATTCTAAGTAAAAAACTAAAAACATATAACATCCATTTAAAAGTCAACATAAATTCCTGAAACCTGTCCCTGTTTCCAAGCACCTGTTCCAAGACAAATACATTTCCAAAACTTACTCTGATCAGAGATTTATTTAAAACATTCAAAACATCCAGAAGTTACAATAGTGCTAGAATCAGGAAAAGCATTCAGAAAACAACCTAGGGCTCCTTGCCCAACTACATGCATTCAGAGGAAAAATAAGACATAAAGAATCATAGATAAAATTCAGAGTTCGACAGCTGGTTTCCATGATCACAACTCCTCCTTCAGCCATCCTGTCTGGCACCTTGGTTACCTGTGGAAAACCACAAAATAAGGGTGAGTAACGAATTACTCAGTAAGAATCCCCAACCGGGGTACAATACGATATACATGGTCATCTAGCTGAAAGGTATGCAAGCTATGAATATAAACACAGAAGAGAGCACATAGCTTAAATCCACACATAAACTTCGGATGCCATCTCAGGGTCTTACTCCGGAATAATCCACCTTATGATACGATCCTATACGAGAAACAAGTCTCGGCCTCAGCCTGTCTACTGTCGATACGAAAGGTGCACTGAACTCAAGATCCCGAGGAGCTCTTCGGTCAGCGCTGTAATGAGCGTGTGCGCGCACCGCATGCTATCGCAAAACCATGGGGGTGCCGGGTCTAGTGGCAAGTCGCCTGAGTCCAGTCCACCATGCCTAACTAAATCTCTGGATCGGTGTCACTGACATAGGGGTGTGAGACCTGGACACGTGAACTATGTCAGCTTGAACCATCGCACCTGAGCCTAAGGAACCGGTCGTGGTAGGCTTACACCAAAAAGCCGTCCTTCCCTAGCAGGTGGCAATCAAGGGCTACAGCCGAACACGCTGAGGACGTGCCGACTGCCGGGGACAAGGCAATGCCATGTCATCATCCCGACCGTTGGGGCATTTAACAGTCTGCCACCCTCACCCAAGATTGCAGGGCCTACCGTTAGGGTTAGCTAAACCCTAACGGGGGATTAGGGACGGAGTACTGCCTCGTACGTCCCTACCGTGGATGCAAGTTACGTTATGCATCCTTGCCCGGATGATGCTACCTACCATATCTCAACCTATAAACAGATACAACAAACAATCCAGTACGTGCTCAACAGATACAACGAACCTAGCATGATACTACGAAGTAAAAACAGATAACGAGCATGCCAGAACGGAACAACCTAGCATGGACTAACATGAGAAACAACATAAGAAATCATGCCAGTCGGAAATTCAGAACAGAGCCCCTATCACTATACATGCTGATAAACACAACAAGCATACAAACAACAATCACATATAATACCGCAGGGCCCACACAACTCCGGTAAGAAATCCTTACCTTGGTCGGGAGGCAACTACACACAAGAATCCTAAGCTGCGATCGATCCCGAGCTAGCTAACGAGAACCTAACAAACACAACAATAATCACAATCCATAGGCTTAAATATAATAAAACGAACAGGGCTCGGCTCGGGAGCACTCACAGGGCACGGGCTGGCGCGTGACAGACGAAGCAGCAGCACGCAGGCGCGGCGCTACCGCGCGCGACGAGGGCGACGAGGCGGATCGGCGCGCGTGGCGCGCTGGCGCGCATAAGCGACGGGCGGACTGGGAACGCGGGCGAGCGACGCGAAGCGGGCTGGGCGATCTGGTATGCGCGATGGCTGCAACGACACCTGGTTCGGCTACTGGGGCTCTCCTCTCGGCCAGCTGCAAACAAAGCACACACTCACCTCTTTTTCTCTCTCGGCCAGCAAGAAACCAAATCAAAGAAGAAGAAGAGAACGATGAAACTTATCCGGAATGACGATCGAACCATGGGGCTGCTTGGAAGATGGGGATCGGCTTGGGGCTTGGGAAAGAATAGCTTGGGTGGCCAAGGTGATTTGGATAAGAAACACCAAAAACCCTATTTTCTTTTCTTTTAAGCAAATGCACCAAAAGTCCAAGGATCCAAGGCTAACCAAGACATGCCGCGGAAAGAGTAACAAGAGCTCCCACTAGCTCAACTGGCAGGCATCCCAACAGGCTTCTCGGAAACCCGAGTTCGAATCCCAGCTGCAACACAAAAACTCCCAATTTTACTTTTGCATCTTCCCATGCCCAAACACATCCACAAAGCCTCAAAATCCTACTTAAGTCCATTCAAAAATTTTAACAACTGAAAAAGACATAAACGGCCATGACGGCCAGGCCAAATTACCAAAATACCCCCAGGGAATACTTGGAAGACCGGGATGAAAACCTGGGCCGTTACAATATTCCCTCCTTTTTATGACTTTCGTCCTCGAAAGTCCTTAAGACTGAAACAGCTCAGGATAACGCAATCTCATCTCGTCCTCCCCGCTCACGAGCGGCTTCCTCTTGAACTCCGACTCCTCCACTGAACTTTTGCCAAACGGATCTCACGATTACGCAATGCCTTCGCCTCAAAGACCAGAATACTCACAGGCTTCCCCTTGAAGCTCAAATCCTCATTCAGCTGCAAAGGCTCAAAGTCCACAATGAGCGACGGGCCCGGCACATACTGCCTCAACATCGATACATGAAAAAACTATACAGCTGACAATGACGTGAAAGAACTAACCGATATGCAACTCTGTCAATCCTCTCGAGAATCTCAAATGGTCCAACAAAACGGGGACTCCACTTCCCTCGCTTACCAAACCTCAACACACCTCACATCGGTGCAACCTTAGAACAAGTACTGTCAAACCTCAAACTCCAAATCTCGAAGCCAAACATCGGCGTGACTTTTCTGCCTGCTCTGAGCTGCCAACATACGGGCTCTAAACTCCTGCACTTCACTGTTGGTCAACAGCAGCAACTCAGGACCCAAAAAAAAAAACTGACGGCCACCAACCTTTTCCCAGAACACTAGAAACCTGCAACATTTACCATACAACACCTCCACGGAACCATATGAACTTACAGCTGGGAACTGCTACCCAAAGCATCCTTATAAAATCAACTCGGGTCCCCTGCTGCCTAACCACGGAAACACCAACTCGCAACAAGTTCTGAAGGATTTGGCTCACTCCTCCCAAAAGACCATCGGTCAGAGGGTGAAAACACTACTAGGACTGAACTCGGCTCATAAGCCTCTTAGGAACGCCCTCCAGAACCACGGTTCAGCAATGCACTGCCTAGAATAAACCTTTGTTGCCACACCCAGGTGCCAACAACCCTAGCCTGAAACTGCCATGCCACTACTCCACAGTAATGACATCTCCACCTGGGCGAGGTGTAGCTACTGAAACTAACCTGCCAGAAATCCGAACTCACACAACCACCTCAACCAAAAGCTAGCTACAAACCAACAACTTGAGTGCTACAATCACGGTAGCCTAACCATCCGCCCACTGCATAACTATGCCGGTCTACTCAACTCTAGGTCGACCTAGATCACTGACTGAAAAGTCAACCTGCTATCAACAGGGCCCTAGAGGGCTCCCTCCACCAAACTTACCTCCATGCAAGCAACGGAACGAAGCTTGCCTCAAATATGAAACACATCTCACAAGTCCAAACGATAACACATACAGGCTTAACCCTCTAGCTTAGGCTTATTGCACCTTCCCACCGAAACTTCACAAACGGGACGCCACTACCTGGTTAACACCAACTACCAAGAACAAGAATACCAAATGGGTCGCGGCAGAGCACAAGCTACACTAACCAAAGAAGGATCCTCAATAGGTCAAGACCCTAATCCAAAATGCCACAATGGTGCAACCTCATCCCACAACCGATACAAAGGGGGTTCCTCAACTACAAAGGTGCAACAGGCTCCGTGCCAAACACACAAAGTACCTTAGCCGACTAGGCCCAACACTCACAAGAGGCGAGAACAACCCTACAAAGAACTTCCGAACACCACTCAAGAGTCCGCTTTCTTCGGACAAACAACTGCTTCCAAGCAGCCAACAAACTTTTCCCTCTTGCTAGCACCACTACCATCAACTCCAAGACCAAGGGAGTAATCTGACAACTCCCAGAAGGAAACGGTTCTTACAAGCAGACAACCGAAGGACAGAGAGGTCCACACACGCTCGCTGTCTTGCTCCGCTAAAGAAACAACATCTAAATCCCACGGGGCAACAACAGGGGGGTTCCACCACAGACTGAACTTCCAACCACACACTAGCCAAAACTCACCTCCAAACGCCAAAGGGGCAACTCTCAACATCCTAGAAACAGGAAAAGCAACCGACATGCACGAACCACTCGCTCCACGAGCAAAACTAAATTCTAGCAACTCCAATCCACACCTTGGTCAACACCAAGCGCCAACTTGCCACCACACCGGAACCAAACCAGATTCTACTCCAAACAAACTCTAGCTTGCTAGTCTACCAAATCTGCCAGCAACTCACCCGAGGTCTACAACCTACACGACTCTGGCTTGCCAACTGAAACTCACTACCTGGGTCTGACTGAGCTCTGGTGAGGCTCTCCACAACTAGGGTTCTTCGGCAACCCTCGACACACACTGTCGTCTAACGATCTAACAGCCAACTGCCTGAACAAACAACTCCTTTTTCCAGCATCACAACCATGCTGGCCTGCTCCGAACCTCGAAACCAAAAAGACCAGAAACGCTTCAGAATGTGTCATCCTCCTACTCAAAGCACCAGCCACATCGTAGCTTCCACCCAGGGTAAGGATTCCGAGCAACACTCTTAGCAACTACGGTCAGGACTACGTGGCTTCGCTACAACCACCATTTGTTCAGTACCATATGAACTCCAATCATGATCAACAAGAGGTTCCACCAACCAAGCTTAGGTTCAACTTAACAAACTTGCCTAAGCAACAACCCGACTACGAGCACGGTATCCTTACAACCTCAACTAAAGCCTTACAACATCCACCTAGAGTCCAACTTCTCCAAGAACTGAGCACCAGTTCTCCAATGCAAACCCTACATGGTTCCGAAACTCTCGCCACCAGAACGAACTACACAAAACACACTTGTGTGCACAACTCTCAACCTTCCTTCAGAGATCCAAGACTAACAGGTGCTTTTCCAAAAGGCAACACTAACTTCTGGCAGAGATACAATCAACCAAAGGAACACCAAAAGTTCCATCTCCACACGATACTCGAAGCTGTGACAACCTTGCTCTACTAAAGCATAACAATGCCAAACCGAACTTACTTTATACCAAGTCTCTACCAAGTGTGCTTACACATAAGGCATCCAACTCATCTCATGAGGCATCTAACTCATCTCATAAGGCATCCAACTCATCTCATAAGGCCTCCAACTCACCTCAAAGGCATCCAACTCATCTCATAGGCATCCAACTCATCTCATAAGCATCCAACTCATGGTCCCTCTGCTGGACCAAACTCGCATCTACAATGCACAACTCTCCTAAGATTTAGGCACTCGAAGGTAGTTGACCGCACTACCAACCACAAGATCTTTGGGCCTTAGCACTAGCGTGAGACTCACACGCACTAACACTTATCAACCTTCAACCTGCTGACGCACTCTTACCCCGGTAACACTGGGAAGAGGCTCAAGCTCCTCTCGAACATCCTTTCACTTGTAGTCCTTCGACTACCACTGAACTAGCCCTCTTGCACGACCTAAACAGGTGCAACTGCCATAAACGGATCCAAAGGCTAAAGGAGTGCTGAACTGTAACGGCCCCGTTTTCCTTCCCGGTTGATAACAAAATTAATTGGAAAATTAATTGAATCTTTTGGGATTTGAGCCTTGCCCTAAATGGTGAATGTGGAGTTTTAAGAAAAGAGTCTTAATTAAAAGAAAAGAAAAAGAATTTCTTTAGCCGGACCCGCAAGAGAAAAGCCTTGGGAAAGGAATTTAGGTCTCCTAACCTATTTAAAAATAAGGAAAAGAAGGAAAATCAAGAAACTCCTAATTTTTCCCCTCTTAGCCGCATTCTCTCTCTCTCTCTCTCTCTCTCTCTCTCTCTCCCCTAAAACCCTAGCCGAGCAGCCCTAGCCACACCATCGAGCCACCCCGAGCCACCCAAATTTAGGCGCACGCACCACCCGCCTCGCACACAGCCCCTGCCTGCCTGACCCTGCGCACACTTTACCCACGCCGCCACCTCCGCTTCGCCCCGCATCGCGACGCTCGCGACGGAAGCCCCCCACGTCGCACACCCATCGCCGCCCGACGTCGCTCGTGGGGCCGACCAAAGACCGCCCGACGTCGCTCGTGGTGGCCGCGACAAAGGCCGACGCGCAGCCTCAGACGCTGCGCGCGCACGCCGCCCCGCCGCTCAAGCGCGATCCTCGCCGCGCGCGCCAACCCAGCCGAGCTGCTCGCTCGCGCGTCGCCTTGCAGCCGCACACCGCGCGCTGCCGCCTGCGTCCGTCCGCCCGACGTGCAAGGCGCGCCCTCAGCGCCAGCGCCACGCCCCACCCGCACACTGGCGCCCAAGCCACCCTCCTTGCTGCCGAGGCCCGTGTCTTCTCGGTGGTAATTCCCGAACCAATCCCTTTGTGTTTTCTAAGCTTCGGCTCACTGTATGTATTTACTTAGGATGCTTTATTTATGCCTAGGTTGCTCTAGTTCGTATTAAGCTCGAGGGTCTTTTTGGTTGTGATAGCTATTCTCCACTTGTTTCCAGTAAGGACTTCCTACCGTGGTTGTGTGGACCCCGCTATGCTTTCTTAATTGTGCCTTGTATGCTTGTTTACCTTTATGAGCATGTTAGTGGATAGGATAGCTAGTGATTGAATTCTTGCTAGCATGTTTTGCCTTTTTGTACATGTTAGTGCCATGCTAGGTTTGTTCTTCCAAAGATGCTTGAGATTCCCGCTTTAAGCTCGTAGTATCATGCTAGGCTATGTATGATGAGATGTCTTTGTGGATGTTAGCCAGAATCACGTGCTTGGTAGTCTAAGCTAGTATGATAGGGTTTGTCTTCATCTAGAGGTGAGAGCGGACATAACGTACCTTGTCCCCACCGGTCGGGAGTAGAGCGAAGCATAACGTACCTTGCTTCCCGGCAGCCGGTGAGGATTAGCTACCTCATTGGCATAAGCCTAGTTTGTAGCTTTGCTAGAGCGGAACCTTGCCAACGGTGCAAGCCTACCTTGGCGGTTCTTAGCTTCGTGTCGGTGGTACAGTGCCGCACAGATGAGTGCCGAGGGCCTCGCCATCGTGATCGCGACACCGCTTCCGAGTCTTAGGCATGCGTGCTGCCCGCGTGTAGTTTGCCCTTAGGCCCCGCATTTACGTCGGTTGCGAGGAAGAGAGCATGCGGTGTGCGCGCATTGCACGCGTTAGTAGCCGGTTCGAGAGCTCCCGGGCTAATGTTCGTGAGTACACCAGTTCCTTCTTGTTTAGAGCCGGACTTGGGTACTCTCCGATAGTCCAGTTATAGCGAGGGTAAGAGACCCTTGAGGACACCCATTGGGATTGACTTTAGAGTTAATCAATTGGTCGAGGGAGAAAGACCCTCGAGGGTGTCGGACATCTTGGGATCGGTTTTGAGTGATCAATTGGCCAAGGAGAAAGACCCTTGGAGATGTCCCGGATTGGTTTGAGAGCCAATCATTAGGCCTAAGTAGGAGACTTCCGTGGATTCCGGATTTGCCTTGTGAGCTCATTGAGCTAAGATCCGTGTTGATATTTGAGGCATGTGTACTAGGTCGCTAGATGATAGATTGCATCGTATCGCACCCCGGTCGGGGTTCTTACCGAGTATGTTTATACTCACCCTTATCGTGGTTTCTTCCACGGGTAACTTGGGACACCTCAGGTGGCTAGCGGAGAGAGCCGGGAGATCATGGATGCTCTTGACACTCTGTGGTGTCTTATTTTACTGCTTTTGGATTTCAGCATGTAGTTGGACTTAGATCCGTAGGGAAAACTATGATTTGAACTATTTTATGTTTTTAAGGAAAGTCTTGATCGATCACATCGCTTTAATTTGAATGGTTCGTTTTGCCTAATGAATGTTTACTTTGTTTTGATTGTTTTCCCGCTCATGTGTTTGAAAAGCTTTTAATCCGACCACAGGCCGGGTCCTTTTATGTTTTAAATTTGCATCTTTGAGTAAAGACCTAGATTTAGTTCCATTTTCGGGTTGGGTCTTTACAGCTTGGTATCAAAGCACGAGTCATAGATTCTCAGTAGACTAACCTCGTTTGTAGGTTGTGTTCCCATGATCTCCAAAGACTCCAAGGCCGCCAGTTTGTCTAAGTTCAATAAGCTAAGGGTTTTGTTTATGATACTATATGTAGTACACATGTGTTATCTTTGTTGACAGAGAAAGTCCGAGCGTGGACTAACCTGCTTGTGGTTTCCGTGTAGATCGCCAAATATGCTTAAGTTTACGTAGTGGAGCAGTCCGTCTGAATCGCAAATAGAGATGCTTTGAGCCAGCGAGCCGAGGTATATCAGAGCTCGTAGGCGCCCGTGGCACCAGAGGTTAACTTGCCCAGAGAAGGGGCGAGGTCGCTATGCCTCAAGGTGCAGCTCTAGGAGGAGATATTTCTGCTATGAGAGACATGATGATGGGCCTAATGGCCGAGCAGAGAGCCGAGACTCAGCGCGGCTAGCAAATGCAGAGAGAGGAGTCTAGGGCACGAGATAGCCCAGCTGGACACAAATCATGCAAAGCAGTGCACCCCCAAAGAGCCTCCAAAGAGCCCCCTGGTAGCTCCAGTAGCTCAACCGGGGGCAGGGTCATCGGGACCAGGTCGACTCACTTGATAGTGCAGAGGGAGTCTGCTGAGTTTGGCAAGTGGTTGAAAGATTTCACCAAGTGGAAGCCAAGAGAATTTGATGCTTGAGAGAACCCACTTGTGGCGATCAGTGGTTGGCAAGAATGGAGTACATCTTTAGAGTTATGGGATGCCCAGATGTACAGAGGCCGAGATGTGCGGCCCATGTTCTCTCCGACACACCGAGTGGTGGTGGGAGTCCACAGATAGAGCTAGACCACCTGGGTCTTCTCCACCACACAGGGAGTTCTTTAGAACGAAGTTCGAGCTAAGTATGTTAATGACGAGGCTCAAGGGGAGATGGCAGAGGGCCTTCTCAAATCAAACAGGGATCGATAGTATTGCTGCCTATGAGAAGAAGTTCTCTCGAGTATAGCTATTTCAAGCACCGAGCTCATTGCCACCGAGGAGCTCAAGACTAAGAAGTTCATTTGTGGGTGAGGAAGGAGGTTGCTCGGGATGTTCGAGCACTCGCTCTCCGAGAGTTATGATCGAGCAAAGAGAGTTGGCCACGATTTATAACCCGGCATCCGCCAGTGCGAGGATCCTGCTGCGCGCGGCTCGGTCGATTCAAACTCGCCAGCAGATCTCGGGCGTAAGAGGAAGTCTGGACTTCTAATGGTTTCCGCTCAACTAGTCACAGACTTCGCGCGGCGGGGCGATCCGATGGTCGAGATCGCGCCGACCTCGGTAGAGCCCAGATCGCCAAAGCAGGCGGGACCAGCAAACACACTCATTGCAACAAGTGCGGAAAGGCACATTATGGTCTCAGTGGAGCATCGCCCGTGCTTGCTACGGATGTGGCAAGGAGGGGCACTTGGCCGATTCTCGCACTCGTGATTTAGCAAAGAAGCTGGACCGGCCCAACAAAGGGGCCGAGTGTTTGCCACTACTCGCCAGAGGCGGAGCGTCATCGATGATGCAGCGATTCAGTGCGCTGCTTGTCTTACAAAGACTATGCATTTGTATTGTTTGATTCGGGTTCGACCCATTCCTTTGTTTCGATGCATTCGTTAGACAAGCTTGTGTGGAGCTCGAACCTCTAGGGTTTGAGCTGTGTGTTGCCACTCCTTCGGTGTGAGTATGTTAGCTAGCAATAGAGTTAAGCATGGCGGATACGTATATCCGATGAGATTTTAGAGGCTACCCTCATAGTGCTTTGTCTATGAGCGGTTTCGATGTAATCCTTGGCATGGATTGGTTGGCGAGAACCATGCTTTGATAGACCGCCACGGAAAGAAGTGGTGTTTAGGCCGCCTCGAGGCCGAGCTTCAAGTTTCATGGTGTCCAGTGGCGGAACTTGCCCGCTTTGATCTCCGCAAATAAAGCCCATAGATTGTTGGCTCGAGGAGCTTGGGGCTTCTTGGCAAAGCCGCCGGAGATAGTAGTACTCGCGTTGATCGTTGGCATGGTCCCCGTGGTGCAAGAGTTTGCGGATGTTTTCCCTGAAGAGTTGCTGGGTTTACCCCGGCGGGAGTTGGACTTCACCATTGAGCCGGAGCCGTGGACTCTTCCCATTTCCAAAGCCCCGTATCGTATGGCGCCACCGAGTTGAGAGAACTCAAAGTGCGCTTTGCAGAGATGCCGGATCGAGGTTTCATCCGTCTGAGTGTGTCCCCGTGGGAGCACTCCTGTTTGTTAAGAAGAAGGATGGATCCATGCGCTTGTGTATAGACTATAGAGAACCGAATAAAGTCACGGTGAAGAATAAGTATCCCCGCCAGCGTATAGATGATCTGCTTGATCACCTTCAGGAGCCTCGGTGTTTTCTAAGATTGATTTGAGGTCGTGGTACCATCACCGAGGATTCGAGATGCGAGATATCCCGAAGACCGCGTTCAGATCGAGGTATGGTCATTATGAGTTCGTGGTCATGTCTTTCGGACTCACGAACGCCCCCGCAGCGTTTATGGACATGATGGACAGAGTGTTCAAGGCATTCTTGGATAACTTCGTCATCGTATTCATAGACGACATTTTGATTTATTCCAGGACAAAGGAGGACCATGCTTCGCACTTGAGGCAAGTTTTGACAGCATTGCGTGAGAACCAGTTGTTCGCAAAGTTCTCTAAGTGTGAATTTTGGCTAGAGAGAGTAGCCTTCCTTGGACATATCGTGTCGGCAGATGGTATAGCGGTGGACCCCGCAAAGATAGAGGCAGTAAGCTCATGGGCCAGACCGACGACGGTCGCCGAGATACGCAGCTTTTTGGGTCCAGCGCAGTTATTACCGGCGTTTCGTGAAAAGACTTTTCCATAAGGCAAGACACCCTAACCCGTCTCACCAAGAAGGGTGTTGACTTTATTTGGGATGCTAGATGTGAGGAAAGTTTTGCCCACTTTAAGCTCACTTTGACGACAAGACTGTGTTGGCGATTCCTAAGGAACAGGAGGTTTCGTGAGTTTATAGTGATGCTTCCAAGTATGGTTTAGGCTGTGTGTTGATGCAAAGCATGGGAAGGTGATAGCTTATGCTTCCCGGCAGCTTGAAGCCTTATGAGAAGAACTATCCAACTCATGATATGGAGTTGGCTGCAGCTTGTTTTTGCTCTAAAGATTTGGAGGCATTACTTATATGGTGAGAGGATTCATTTGTTCACGGATCACCGAGCCTCAAATATTTCTTCACTCGTAAGGAGTTGAACATGAGGCAGAGGAGGTGGCTCGAGTTAGTAAAGGACTACGATCGTGAGATTTTGTATCATCCCTAAAAGACAATGTTGTGGCCGATGCGTTGAGTAGGAAGACGTCGCATTCAAAGAGCTTTGCTGAGCTCCCAAGTTGAATTGCGGAAAGAGTTTGAGCGAACCCCAGTATTGCGATCTTGTTGGGAGAGGTTACCGCCAGTGGTAGCCCAACTATCGGGCCTCACCCGTCGCTTAAGCGAGAGGATCATCGACAATCACCGAGTGATCCCAAGTTGAGGAGATTGCTCGAGAGGGTTAAGGCCGATGGTGATTTCGACTTTGTTGTGGCACCGCACGAAGGCTTGAGGTACCGAGAGTCGATTGTGCGTCCCGGATGACGCAGAGGTTCGAGCAGAGTTGCTCGCCGAGGCACATAGTTCTCATTCACTTGGCACCCGTGAGGTACCAAGATGTACCAAGATCTCAAGCGGACGTTCGGTGGATGGGCATGAAGCGAGATATAGCGGAGTTTGTTAGCCTGTCTCATTTGTCAACAAGTGAAGGCCCCCGCATGTAAAACCTGCAGGTTTATTGCACCCGTTAAGTGTTCCACAAAGGAAGTGGGATGAGATTTCGATGGATTTTATCTCTCGGTTGCCGAGGACACCGAGAGGGTTCACTCGGATCCGGGTAGTAGTGGGACCGGTGACCAAGAGTGCACACTTTATTCCCGGAAGATTAGTTATACCGTGGAACAAAGGGGCACAGCTTGTTCCTTGAGCAGATTGTGCGGTACCACGGGGTACCCGCAAAGATAGTATCGATCGGGATTCTCGGTTCACATCTCGCCTGAGAGCGCTCCGTAAGGGTTTGGGAACCGAGTGCGCCAAAGATCGCCTTCCACCTCAAACCGATGGTCGATCGAGAGGGTGAATCGATTCTGAAGACATGTTGAGAGCCCGTGTCTTGGACTTCCTGTGCGCTTGGGACCATGCACTGCATTTGATGGAGTTCGCTTACAACAACAATGCTATCGGGCGACTATTCAGATGGCCCCATTCGAGGCGTTGTATGGTAAGCGCCTGCAGATCCCTAGTGTTCGGGAGGAGGTTGGGGATAGGCGTTTAGGGACCCGAGTTACTTCGGATGACGAACGACGCAGCTGCGAAGATAAGGGCTCGCATGTTGACAAAGACAAAGTAGGCGAGGAAAAGTTACGCTGATGTGAGGCGTAGAGACTTGGAGTTTGAGGTGGGTCAACATGTTTTCCCGAAAGTAGCACCTATGCGTGGGGTGTTAAGGTTTGGAAAGCGAGGCAAGCCGAGCCCTGTGTTTGTAGGGCCTTTTGAGATCCTTGAGCGGATCGGAGCAAAGGCCTATCGGTTAGCTTTACCCCGCCTTTGTCGGCGGTGCATAATGTGTTCCACGTTTCGATGTTGAGAAAGTACGTGGCGAGATCCTTCGCATGTGCTAGAGCATGAGCCCCTAGAGTTGAGTAAAGATTTATCCTTCGAGGAGAAGCCCGTGCAAATTTTATTTATGAGCGCAAGGTATTGCGCAACCGAGAGATAAGTTTAGTAAAGGTTCTTTGGAGGCATCGAGGCGCGAGGAAGCGACGTGGGAGCTAGAGGATGAGATGAGGACTCATTACCCGGAGTTGTTCCAGTCTTAGGACTTTCGGGGACGAAAGTCTTTTAAGGGGGGAGTATTGTAACGGCCCCGTTTTCCTTCCCGGTTGATAACAAAATTAATTGGAAAATTAATTGAATCTTTTGGGATTTGAGCCTTGCCCTAAATGGTGAATGTGGAGTTTTAAGAAAAGAGTCTTAATTAAAAAGAAAAAGAGAAAAGAATTTCTTTAGCCGGGACCCGCAAGAGAAAAGCCTTGGGAAAGGAATTTAGGTCTCCTAACCTATTTAAAAATAAGGAAAAGAAGGAAAATCAAGAAACTCCTAATTTTTCCCCTCTTAGCCGCATTCTCTCTCTCTCTCTCTCTCTCTCTCTCTCCCCTAAAACCCTAGCCGAGCAAATTTCCTAGCCACACCATCGAGCCACCCCGAGCCACCCACTTTCTAGCCGCACGCACCACCCCGCCCGCCACACCGCCAAAATACCCTGCGCCACACCACCACGCGCCGCCCCTACCTCTCGCTTCGCCTACCATCGCCGCTCACGACTGTGGTTCCCACTGTCGCACACCCATCGCCGCCGACGTCGCCTGGTGGCCGACCAAAGACCGCCCGACGTCGCTCGCTGGTCGTCGCACAAAGGCCGCAACGCAGCCTCGACGCTGCGCGCCGCCACGCCGCCTCCCCCGCTCCAGCGCGATCCTCGCCATAGCGCCAACCTGGGCCGAGCCGCTGCCATGCGCGCTTCGCCTTGCAACAGACACCATGCGCCACTGCACTGCGTCCGCCCGACGTGTTACAAGCCCCGCCGCCACGCCACTGCCCCACCACCGCACCAGCGGCCCAAGCCACCCTCCTTGCTGCCGAGGCCCGTGTCTTCTGGTGGTAATTCCCGAACCAATCCCTTTGTGTTTTCTAAGCTTCGGGTCAGTATGTATTTACTTAGGATGCTTTATTTATGCCTAGGTTGCTCGAGTTCGTATTAAGCTCGAGGGTCTTTTTGGTTGTGATAGCTATTCTCCACTTGTTTCCGTGTAAGGACTTCCTACCGTGGTTGTGTGGACCCCGCTATGCTTTCTTAATTGTGCCTTGTATGCTTGTTTACCTTTATGAGCATGTTAGTGGATAGGATAGCTAGTGATTGAATTCTTGCTAGCATGTTTTGCCTTTTTGTACATGTTAGTGCCATGCTAGGTTTGTTCTTCCAAAGATGCTTGAGATTCTGCTTTTAAGCTCGTAGTATCATGCTAGGCTATGTATGACAGATGTCTTTGTGGATGTTAGCCAGAATCACGTGCTTGGTAGTCTAAGCTAGTATGATAGGGTTTGTCTTCATCTAGAGGTCGAGCGGACATAACGTACCTTGTCCCCACCGGTCGGGAGTAGAGCGAAGCATAAAGTACCTTGCTTCCCTGGCAGCCAACAAAGAGGATTAGCTACCTCATTGGCATAAGCCTAGTTTGTAGCTCGCTAGAGCGGAACCCCGCCAACTGCAAGCCTACCTTGGCCGGTTCTTAGCTTCGTGTCGGTGGTACAGTCCGCATGGATGAGTGCCGAGGGCCTCGCACTCATCGTGATCGTGACACCGCTTTCCGAGTCTTAGGCATGCGTGCTGCCCGCGTGGTTTGCCCTTAGGCCCCGCATTTACGCCGGTTGCGAAGAGCATGCGGTGTGCGCGACACGCGCGTAGTAGCCGGTTCGAGAGCTCCCGGGCTAATGTTCGTGAGTACACCAGTTCCTTCTTGTTTAGAGCCGGACTTCGGTACTCTCCCGATAGTCCAGATTATAGCGAGGGTAAGAGACCCTTGAGGACACCCATTGGGATTGACTTTAGAGTTAATCAATTGGTCGAGGAGAAAGACCCTCGAGGGTGTCGGACATCTTGGGATCGGTTTTTGAGCCGATCAATTGGCCAAGGGAGAAAGACCCTTGAGATGTCCCGAGATTGGTTTGAGAGCCAATCATTAGGCCTAAGTAGGAGACTTCCGTGGATTCCGGATTTGCCTTGTGAGCTCATTGAGCTAAGATCCGTGTTGATATTTGTGGCATGTGTACTAGGTCGCTAGATGATAGATTGCATCGTATCGTACTCCCGGTCGGGGTTCTTACCGAGTATGTTTATACTCACCCTTATCGTGATTTCTTCCACAGGTAACTTGGGACAAAGACCGAGGTGGCTAGCGGAGAGAGCCGGGAGATCATGGATGCCGCTTGACACTGGTCGTGTCTTATTTTATCGCTTTTGGATTTCAAAGATGTAGTTGGACTTAGATCCGTAGGGAAAACTATGATTTGAACTATTTTATGTTTTTAAGGAAAGTACTCGATCACCATCGCTTTAATTTGAATGGTTCGTTTTTGCCTAATGAATGTTTACTTTGTTTTGATTGTTTTCCCGCTCATGTGTTTGAAAAGCTTTTAATCCGACCCTGGCTGGGTCCTTTTATGTTTTAAATTTGCATGCTGAGTAAAGACCTAGATTTAGTTCCATTTTCGGGTTGGGTCTTTACATGAACTCCGGACGAGTCTTAGAACCATCAGCTATACCCATGCCAAACTCAGGCCTGAACCAGACTTAGTGCCAAAGCGGCACACCAACCAATGCACCTCCAGTGCCACTACTAACAAATCCACATCTTACTACAAATAGGGCCCGCAAGGTCACAACCTCAAGTGACAAAAACTATGGCTAGGCATACAAGAGCTCAAACTCAAACAACCATGCATATGGCATCTCATCAAACTGAAGTCTCACTGCCTACTCTTGCATCTCCACATGATGCTCTATTAAACTCTAGTCGGATCTCTCAACATGCAGCAGCTAGCCCTACTCTAGGGGCTCACCATAAGAAGAGTGCTCAACTCTACTAGACAACTGAGGAAACCACCAACGGATCAAGTCCGATGGGAACATCGCTCACGCACCCTTAACCACGTGGTTCTCGCCATCGCTACAAAAAACAACAACAACAATCTGCAAGGGAACAAAGATGTCTCTACATCCTCCACGAAGGCTACTAACTCTACAGCTACTCTCTGGGAAATCAAACAATCTGCTAAGGTTCAAGATCAACACTTGAACTACCCAGGCTAGTCCACACTGGAACCTGCTCTGCAAGCATCAACATGAGCAAAGCCAAAGCTAACTCCTCTCCTGGAGTGGTACTCCAAGGAAAATCACCTCCACCCTCTCTCTAGGGGAAAAACTAACAACTGGGCCACAAGTGGCCTACGAGAGTCTAATCTCTGCCTCCCTCTAGGACGATGTCCCAACGGTATCTCGAATCTATTTGGATACCTCGACAAGTCGCTAACATACTTCTTACATCATGGGAAGTTGGCATGATGGTGCTCTAAACACAAACCAACAACGAGTCGAACTCGCTTCGTCTCCGCTCCACAACACTAAACAAGGCATACACTAGATGAAAAGTATTGTAAATTCTTAACCCTTTTCTAAAAACAGTAAACTTAGGCGTACCTGATGACTGTCGGAGTGCTGATGATCATGGAAAAATGACCTACAACAAAAGGTCACTCTCACGTAATCTATGACTCGAGCTCGATACCAATCAGAAAGACTCGACCCAAAAGGGGCTCTAAATGGGCCTTTACCTCAATGAATGCATTCAAAGTTAAGGACAAAGTGCAAGAATGGTTTTAGATTCCAAGTAAAAACTAAAACATACAAACATTCAATTCAAAGTCAATACAAATTCCTGAAACCTGTCCCTGTCTCCAAGTATCTGTCTCAAGATAAAATACATTTCCAAGAACTCACTCTGATCAGAGATTTATTTAAAAAGCATTCAAAACTTTCAACAGTTACACAGTGCTGGAATCCGTAAAAACATTCAGAAAACAACCTAGGGCTCCGTGCCCGGCTACATGCATTCAGAGGAAATAAAATATAAAGAGTCATAACATAAAATCAGAGTTTGACAGCTGATTCCCATGATCACAGCTCCTCCTTCAGCCATCCTGTCTCGCACCTTGGTTACCTGTGGAAATCCACAAAATAAGGGTGAGTAACGAATTACTGAGTAAGAATCCCCAACCGAGGTACAATACGATATACATGGTCATCTAGTAGAAAGGTATGCAAGCTATGAATATAAACACAGAATAGAGCACATAGCTTAAACCCACACATAAACTTCGGATGCCATCTCAGGGACTTACTCCAGAATAATCCACCTCATGATACGCCCTATACGAGAAACAAGTCTCGGCCTCAGCCTGTCAACTGTCAAATACGAAAGGTGCACTGGCTCAAGATCCCGAGGAGCTCTCCGGTGGGCAGTGTAATGAGCGTATGCGCGCACCGCATGCTACTGCAAACCATGGGGGGTGCCGGGTCTAGTGGCAAGTTGCCCAGGTCCAGTCACCATGCCTAACTAAATCTCTAGATCGGTGTCACTGACATAGGGGTGTGAGACTCGACACGTGAACTATGTCACCAACCACCGCACCTAAGGCTAAGAAACCGGCCGTGGTAGGCTTACACCAGTGAGCCGCCCTTGCCCTATCGTGTGGCAATCAAGGGCTACGGCCGACACGCCGAGGACGTGCCGATCGCCGGGGACGAGGCAATGCCAAGTCATCATCCCGACCGTTGGGGCATTTAATACCGCCACCTCACCCAAGATTGCGGGGCGGGACGTTAGGGTTAGCTAAACCCTAACGGGATCGTGGACGGCACCGTCTCTTACGCCCCCGCTGGATGCAAGTTACGTTATGCATCCGGCCCGGATGATGCTACCTACCTGAACTCTAAACTATAATATCAATAACAAACAATCCAAAACAATCCAATACGTGCTCAACAGATACAACAAACCTAGCATGATACTACGAAGCAAGAACAGATACGAGCATGCCAGAACGGAACAATCTAGCAAGGACTAACATGAGAAACAACATAAGAAATCATGCCAGTCGGGAATTCAGAACAGAGCACCTATCTCTAAACATGCTGATAAACACAAACAAGCATACAAACAGCATCACATAATATATCGTAGGGCCCACACAACTCCGGTAAGAAATCCTTACCTTGGTCGAGAGGCAACTAAACACAAAATCCTAAGCTGCGATCGATCCCGAGCTAGCTAACGAGAACCTAACAAACACAATAATAATCACAATTCATAGGCCTAAATATAATAAAATAAATAGAACTCGGCTCGGGAGCAACTCACGCGCACGGCCGACGCTACGACGGACAGCCGCGACGCGGCGGGTCATGGTTGGCGCTGATGGGCGACGGCGCGATAAGCCGGACGCGGGTGGGTGAAGCGGCACGGCACGGGTGCGCGGGCGCTAGAGAAGCAGACGCTCTGGGATGACGACAGGCGCGCAGGCGCTGGCGAAGCGGACTGGGACGAGCGGGCGCGCTGGCAACGCGGGCGTGCAGGCGCGAGGTAGGCTGGGCGATCTGGGCGTCTAGGCGGCTGCGACGGGGTCTGATGCGCAAGTGCGACAGCACAGCGCAGCGCGGCGACGGTGGCTAGGTATGCGATACCGCGATCCGGGCGTGCTTTGGCGGTCTGCCTCAGGCCGCTGGCGATCTGGGCATGTCGGGCGCTCGCAACAAAACACACACACACACACCACCTCTTCCTTTACACTCGACCTGCAAGGACACCAAATGGAGAAGATGAAGAGGATGAAGACTTACCCGGAATGACGATCGAACCACGGAGTTACTAAGGAGATGAAAAACGGCTTGGGGTTTGGGAGAAATTGGCTTGGGCGGCCATGGTGATTTGGGAAAAGAAAACACCAAAAACCCTAATTCCTTTCATTTAATCAAATGCACCAAAACTCCAAAGATCCAAGGTTAATCAAGATATGCCGCTGAAAGAGCAACAAGATCCTCCTGTGGCTCAACTGGCCACACCACCCACCTGACTTCCTAGCACTCCAAGTTTGAATCCTAACTAACACATCTTTATTCCTCAATTTTTCTTTTGCATCTCACCATGCCCAAACACAACCTCAAAGCATCAAAATCCTACTTAAGCCCATCCAATAATTTTAGAAACAGCAAAAGACATAAACGACCCTGACGGCCTGACCAAATTACCAAAATACCCCTAGGGCATACCTAGAAGACCGAGATGAAAACCTGGGCCGTTACAAAAAGTCACACTTGGAGAATTTTGCATACAACTGGTTCTCTCTCAGAGCTGTCAAAACTTGCCTCAGGTGTGAAGCATGGTCCTCTCTGGTCTTTGAATAAATCAGGATGTCATCTATGGATACGATGACAAAGCTATCCAAGAATGCCTTGAATACTCTATCCATCATATCCATGAAGGCTGCTGGGGAATTGGTTAGCCCGAAGGACATTACTACGAACTCGTAATGGCCATACCTCGACCTGAACACTATTTTGGGGATGTCAGCATCCCTGATCCTCAGCTGATGATATCCAGACCTCAAATCAATCTTCAAAAAGATTGAAGCTCCCTACAACTGGTCAAACAAATCGTCAATACGGGGCAACGGGTACTTGTTCTTCACAGTAACCTTGTTCAGTTCCCTGTAATCTATGTAGAGGCGCATCGAACCGTCTTTCTTCTTTACAAACAGAACGGGTGCTCCCCATGGTGACACACTGGGACAAAAAAAACCATGGTCCAACATCTCCTACAACTGAGCCTTCAGCTTCTTCAGCTCAGCTGGTGCCATTCGGTAAGGAGCCTTTGAGATAGGGAGAGTCCCTGGCTCAAGCTCGATTGTGAAGTCCACCTCTCTAGGAGCACATCTGCAAACTCTTGTACAACCGGTACCTGATCCACAGACGGCAGAGAATGATCTCCTCCAGACAACTTCGCAAGGAAACCCCATGCTCCTCAAGCTAACAGACGCTGAGCTTTCACTGCTGAAATCAAAAGTGGGCAAACTCCACTCTGGACTCCACGGAATCTAAAGCTTTGCTTTTTCGGCGGTCTGAACACAACCTCCTTCTGGTGACAATCAATTAAGGCATGGTGCTCACAACTACCCATCCCAAGGATCACATCAAAACCACTCATAGGCAGTACTATGAGTGTAGGAGCTAAAGACTCTCTGGATACTATGATCCGACCGTCTCTAATCTTTTCGCTAGCCAACATACTAACTCCCGAAGGAGTAGCAACACACAACTCGAACCCTAAGGGTTCCAATACTAAACAGGCTTGACTAGCAAATAAAGCAGAAATAAACGAGTGGGTTGAGCCCGAATCAAATAGCACATAAGCATAATGGTCCAAAACAAGTAAAGTACCTGCCACAGCTGCGTCAGTCTTCTCGGCCTCCTACCGAGTCGTAGCAAACACACGACCCTACTGCTGAGCCGGTCTAGCAACTGGCTCACCCTACGAACATGCTCTAGCCAGGTGACCCTCTCTACCACATTTAAAACATGCTTTGGGCCCTGGTCCACACAGACCAAAGTGAGTCTTGCCACAAGTCCGACAAAGATGCTGGGCTTCCTCCAAAGATTCTCACGACGGCTCCGGTCTCACCGAAATCGCCTCAAGGCGCAGCTGGCCTCTCTGCTCAAACTTCCTCTTCTGATCCGCACTGACTGAAGTACGATGTGCTACAACTGAAGTCTGCACTGGAGGGTACTTCCTGTTATAGATTTTGGCCAATGCCACTATCCTCGTCTAAGTCTCCAGATCAAGTTCCCTGATGTCCTGGGCAACCTCTAGTCTGAGCCCACCGATAAACTTCTTTATCTTAATTTCTCGGCAACCAACTCGAGTAAAATAACTATGCTCCAAAACTTTTTCTCATACTCACCTATGGAGTCGCACTTTTGCTTCAAATTGTTGAACTCCTCAACCATCTCCTGTTGAGCCTCCTCACTGATATACTGGGTCTTAAAATCAGACCTGAAGAATTCCTGCAGGTCTGCCTCTAAGGGTGGACTCCTACCACCACACTACTGTGTCAGTGAGAACGTGAGCTGCACAACGCGGTCTCTGCACATCTGGGCAGTCCATGACCCGGAAAATGTACTCCATCCTGGCTAACCACTTAGCTACCTTCAACAGTTCCTCAGTTGCATGGAACTCCTTAGGCTTCCACTTACAAAAGTCCTTCAACCACTTTCCAAACTCAGCAGCTCCAACCCCTGCTACAGCCTCAACCTCCATGGGCTCCTGACCATCTTGGGGTAGCAATGGAGTTGCAGGGGCAGCTGGTGCAACTAGTGCAGCCTGTCTTAACAGTTGAGTCAACTGAGCCATCTGTGCTCTAGACTCCTCCCTTTGTGCTGCTAACTGCTCTGCAAGCTGTGCAGAAAACTGAGCCTGAGACTCTGCCCGTTGCTCTGCCATCAATAACATCATCTCTCTCATCATGGAAGCTAACTCAGCTCCAGGAGCTGTAGTCTGGGCAGTCTCTTCCCCTACTCGGAGTACACTAGCAACTGGGGCCACATGCGGCCCACTGGGCTGATCCAGCCATGATGCAACTTCATAAGTGGAAATCTGAATGCCATCTCCTCGGTTGGCTATCCCGCATGATCCTCGCTCCTCTCCGGGTAATCGGCATACTGAAGATCTGTACCCAAGACATACTTAGTTAGTCCATGCTAGGACCAACACTGCCAACAACAAGATAAGACAAGTATGCTAGGTGCTAGTATTGAAACCTTAAACCCTTAAATAAACTTAAACACATACCTGGCGGCTGTAGGAGTGCTGATTATCATGGGACACAATAACCTAACTTAGTAGGTCAGTCTACAGAATCTATGACTCTGAGCTCTGATACCAATTGTAAGGACCCGACACTAAACAACCCTAATGGCCCTCACTCAACATGTAAAATTCAGTGAAAGTCATTCAAGGGCTGGAAAAGAACATCTTTATTAAAACATTGGAAACATAAAATCTGTTTGGAAATTCTTCAAAGGAAAACAATAAACACTCTCAAGCTAGAGTTTACAAAACATTACAAATAACAATAACATAAACTTAACCACATACCTAGCGGCTGTAAGAGTGCTGATCATAAACTTAAACACATACCTAGCATACTGGCGATCTAAGTGAGTGCGAATTGTAAGTTCTCACTTGACAAGACTAAAGGCAGTTATACAAATTGTCAACCTATTCTCTCAAATATGTTAACCAAGGTTCCTCCGAAACCAAACTTGTATTTCCTCCGCTTTTAAATAACTAGCGAATTATAACTTGTAATTTAAAGAGAACGAATGGAGATATGCTTTCAAAGTAAAAGATATAGATTCATAAACGGGAAAAGTTCCAAACTAGCAAAAAACATAAGAAAATAACAACATTCATGCCTGAATAAATAAATGCAAATACAAAGCATTTAAAATGAGTTAACCACTGAGAATAGCTTGGCTCGACACTGGAACTTGTTCTGGATTCTTCACTTCTCGGAGCTCTCGCTCACTTCTTGGCCTATTATCTGTGTTACCACCGTTTATTCTCTCCAATATCAATTGCCTTCCTCCCAGATCTCCATTGGCTTATAAAGGCTTTATCACGGCATCCGAAGTCTCCGCTATCCTCTCACGATCGGTCAGTTATCTGTATTTTCTGCTTGAACATGTGATCGTGGTCTGGCTGTTTCTTTGGTGTTCACCGAATTGTCTGCTTCGCCTAAGTTCTTTCGCGTTCACTGTTAGCGACCCACTCTGCAGTTGTTTGCCCTTCTCGCTGTCGCTTATGTTAGACCGCGAATTGTCAGCCCTTGAAATGATTCTTCCAGACTTCTTGACCAATAACTCCCAAATGTTTGGGGAGTGATCAACAGCATTTCTGATGGAGCGAAGCGAAATTCCAACAAGAAGGTGTTCGCCAAAGCGAATGTCAGCCCAGCCAAGCATGCCTTGAAGAGATTCAACGCAGTAGCGGAGCTTAAGGAAGTTACCAACTGCTTCGCCACATCGAAGCCACCAATGAAAGAAGATGTTGTAAACTTAGGGAAGCCAAGATTCTCTGACAACCGATAATGTGGATCGTGGAGCAGAAATGTCAGAAAAAGCAGTCATTCGTCTGAAAAGCAATCATAGAGCAGTCCAACATTGTCAGGATCGTGTAGCATTCTTTGTCGCTTGTAGCTGCAGTATAAATAGAGTTGTTCACCTTCAGAGCAAAATATGACCCAATTTAGGGGAGATCCCCGTTCTTGGGGCCGATCACCCTTTCGAGGTCGATCACCATTCCATCGAGCATTCCGATCATCATTTTCTTAGTTTTTAGTTGTAGTTTAGCCGTAGTTTAGTTTTATTACTTTCTTCTACTTCTATTTTTAGTGTAGTTTCAACGAACCTTATTTCTTCTGTCTTTAATGATGATTTCCTATTGCTTTTACTTCTCTTTGCTTTTATTATCGACATGAGCAGCTAAATCTATCATTGGAAGGAAATAGTCAAATAGGAGTATTTCACCTAAGCGAAGATTTAGCGAGATGATAAACTATTATGCATGCTATGTTAATTCGAAATGCAGTTCGTTTGATCCACTGTGTGTATGTCTTTATTTCGCTTCGAGAGAATAGAAATATAGCGATCTTGCATGTATAACATTAGGTTCGCAAAGTTTACTTAGAAATGAGTTTACTTGCATCTAAATTGAATGCTTAGAGATAAGGTTCACCTAATGTTGTGTCGCTTCGCCTTAGCAATGTTTGTGTTCGAGGGAACCAAGCCAAGAGCTTGAGAGAGCCAAACTCTAAGACTTGAGAGAGCAAAAGAGAAAGCTAACGGTTGTTGCTTCTTTGCTGTAAATAGTTTCGCTAAGCGAAACTCTTCGAATTTTCTTATTCCCTTCCGATGTATTTTATCAGTTTGATTTATCTTTAATTTACTTAGTTTAGATTTATTTCGCCACAACAAACTCCCCCGTTACCCTGACTCTCGATTTCGCTTAAGCATGACACTAATACCTATTCCCTGTAGAGATGACCTTTACTTACTTTAAAACTTGATGCAACAAAGACTGTGTATACTTGCACAACCTTTGGGGATCACACACACACATTTTGCTTAATCAAAAGTAGAGGCTTCACTCTGGCAAAGTCCTTAACAAGCCACGTCATCATTCTTCTTATTTATAATTTTTTAAGTTTCTGTGTTGAGATCCGCCACGACCAAGTTTTTGGCGCCGTTGCCGGGGAATAGTTTTCATTATGTAACGACCTGTGTTTTTCTTCCCGCCTTCCGTGTATGCCCTAGGGGTAATTTGGTAATTTGGTCGGGCCGCCGTGGTCGCTTGTGTCTTTTCCAGCTACTAAAATTATTGGATGGTTTTTAGTAGGGGTTTGTGGTTTGGTTTGAGCAAGGTTTGTTGCAAAAGTAAAAATAAAGGGATTTGTGGCCATGAATGGGGTTTGAACCCTGGTCTCCGGGAAGCTTGTAGAGAGGTGTGCCATTTGAGCCATTAGGTGCTCTTGTTACTCTTTCTCGCATCACATCTTAGTTAACCTTGGATTTTTGGAGTTTTGGTGCATTTGGTTAAATGAAATAGAAATAGGTTATTTCATCTCCTTCTCCAAAACATCTCTTGGCCGCCCAAGCTCTCCATCTCCATAGCCTTGCCGAGTTCTTCATCCTTGCATCTCCTTGGGTTCGATCATCATCATTCCGGTAAGTCTTCGCCTTTCTTCATCTTCTCATTTGGGTGTTTGTTGGCCGAATGTAAGAAAAAGGGGTTGTGTGTGTGTGTGTTGTGCAAACACCGAGAGGAGCAAATGCATCATCCTCACCCTACCACGACGCCAGATCGGCTGAGCTACCGCCGCACGCCCAGACGGCTGCTCTCGCAGCTCGCGCCGCTCGCTTCGCCCAGAAGAGATCGCCCGATCGCCAGACGCCAGAGGCTCCTCGCCAGCGCCAAAGACGCCCAAACCGACGCGCCGACACCCTCGCCGTGTCCGCTTGCCGAGCCGCTGCCGCCACGCGCTTTCGCTCGACAAGCGCTCGCCCGCGCGCGCGCAGACGACGCTACCGCCGCGCTGGCCTTTCGCTGAGACGTTCGCGCGCGCGCTTTTCGCCCAGACGCTCGCTGCTTCGCTGTCCTCGCTGCCGCTGGGCCACAAGCAGCTGGGCCAACAGAACCGTCTGTCCGCAAGCGCAAGCAACCAACCACAGGTGTCCTCGCTGCGGTTAATACAAGCAGCCTCAGCCGCCAAATTTTGCCGAGCCAGGCCTTTTGCCAAAGCAGCCCCAAGCTCGTGGTCGTCGCGCGCCGTGAGTTCCCTTTGAGCCGAGCTTGCTGTTCTATTGTTGTTTAGATATTTTAGATACCGATTATTGTTGGTTTGCTAGGTTCCCGCCGCTAGCTCTGGATTGTTCCGCAGCCTTAGGATTTGTGTGTAAAAGTCTTCCACCAAGGTAAGGATTTCTTACCGGGTTGTGTGGACTCATGCAGTATATTTGTGATTGTTGTTTTGTATGCATGTGTATGATTACTAGCATGTTTATCTCTAGGTGCTCTGCTCAATTCTCGATCGCATGATCTCTTGTATTGTTTCTCATGTTAGCCCATGCTAGGTTGTTCTGCTCTAGCATGTTCGATATCTGTTCTGCTTCGTAGTATCATGCTAGGTTCTTTGTATCCGATGAGCACGTATTGACCGCATTGATTGAATCGTTATTATTGTTAAGGTTAGAATTCGTAGATAGCATCATCCGCCCGATGCATAAAGTATCTTGCATCTATGGCAAGGACGATTGAGACAGCTTCTCCGCCCTGACCCCGTGGAGGGATTAGCTATCCCAACCGGTAGCCCCGCAATCTTGGGTGAGGGTGGTAGTCTGCTGCGATGCCCCAATGGTCGGGATGATGACTTGGCAATGCCTAGTCCCCGCACCGCACGCGCCTCGCCGTGTTCGGCAAGAGCCTCTTGATTGCCACCGATAAGGTAAGGACGGCTTCTCGTGTAAGCCTACCATGACCCGCTCTTAGCCTCAAAAGTGCGGTGGTACAGCCGACATAGTTCACGTGTCCGTGTCTCACACCCCTATGTCGCTGACACCGATCCGTAGATTTAGTTAGGCGTGGTATCCGATATGGGCAAATTGCCACTAGACCCGCACTTCCATAGTCTCGTAGAAAGCACGCGGTGCATCCTTACGCCATTACAAATACTGACGATCGAGAGCTCCTCGATCTTGAGCCAGTGCACCTTTCGTGACGATGCGAGACAGCCGAGGCCGGACTTGTTCCCGTGATAGTGCGCTTAGTGTGTTGTGGTATTTTCCTGACTAAGACCCCGAGATGGCATCCGAGGTCCAAGTGTGGACTTAGCTATGTGCTCCGCCTGTGTTTGTTCTCATAGCTTGCATACATTCTTCTAGATGATCATGTATATCGTATTGTACCCCCTGCTTGGGGATTCTTACTGGGTAATTCGTTACTCACCCTTATTCTCGTGGTTTTCCACAGTAATCAAGGCGAGACAGGATGGTCAAGGAGGAGCTATGATCATGGAACCTCGCTGTCACCTCGATTGTTTTATTTTAATTATCATGACTCTTCACTTTTTGTTATTTCCGAATGCATGTAGACGCACACAGCCCCGTGGATGTTTTCTTACGCTTTATGGATTCCAAAGATATTGGTACTTGTGGATTGTTTTAATGGTTTAAATAAATCTCGATCGTGAGTGTGCTTTTAGAAATGTATGTTTTGGTTGTTGAATGTTTCTGCTTTTTACTTGGAATTCAAATGTATTTTTCATAATGTCTTTTATTTTCACTCGCATGCATTGGGGTAAAGGCCCATTTAGAGCCCCTTTGGGCTGGGTCTTTACAGCTTGGTATCGTGAGCTCGTAGTCATAGATTCTCAGAGACTCGACCTTTGTTGTAGGTCGCTTTCCATGATCATCAAGATCTGGCTACCATCATGTGTACGCCTAGATTTATTGTTTTAGAAAGGAAAAGGGTTAAGAATTTACAATACCTATCATCTAGTGTATGCCTTGTTTGGTGTTGTGGAATGGTGACAGCAGATTTTGATTCGTTGTTGGTTTGGATGTAGATCGCCAAAGATGCTACCACCCGCATCGAGAGGAGGTTCGAGAGCGTGTCGAGGTATCGTGATCGGATCTCGAGCATCGCAGGACATCGCCCCAAGCCGACACCGATGGCATTCCACCAAAGCCTCCTCCCCGTTACGCCTAGAGCGGGCGCTGAGGCGATCGAAGGCCGTGAGATCGCTTCCCGAGCAGAGGTTTGCCGAGTCTATGAGGGCTTTTATGGTCAGCATGTTGAGTGACCAGAGGGCGTAGACCTGTGCCTTGTTGGCGCCGCAGCGGGAAGAGTCCCGAGCCCAGATCGAGCAAAACCGACTCGATTGGTTCAAAGAGAGCTCAAGAGCACCTCCAGCCTCCACAGAGCAAGTAGCCCCCGAGGCGTATATGGCGCAGGGTGCCGAGGAATTGGGTAGGTGGTCAAGGATTTTGTGAAGTGGAAGCCCGAGAAGTTTGATGCCACCGGGTGATGCGTTAGCGGCAGCCTGTGTGGATTGCCCATTTGGAGTACACCTTCCCGATCATGGTGTGCCCCGATATTCAGAGGCCGAGATGTGCGCTCATGTGCTAGGAGGCACAAATGAGATGGTGGTGGGAGTCCACCTTGAGCGAGAGACCACCGGGTCTCCACCCGCTACTTGGGAGTTCTTCAAGGCCGAGTTCAAGGTAAAGTTCATCGCTGATGAGGCTCGTGAGAAGATGGTGGAGCTCTTCCGTAACTCGGCAGGTTCTCGATTCCATCGAGGAATATGAGCGCAAGTTCTCTGAGTATGGATATTTTGCTCCTCGCTTGATTGCCACCCCGAGCCAAGATTCGGAAGTTCATATCCGGATTGAGGCGGTGTGTTTCCAGATGTCGTGGCTCGTGCCCCGACACTTATGCTAGGGTCATTCCGCTTGGCCACGATCTATAATGGGAAGTATCCTCGCCGAGCGGGTTGTTGCCGCCTCGCTCGGGCATTCCCCGTCCCAAAGCACTGTGGGGCGTAAGAGAAAGTTTGACTTTCGGGTGGCGCCAGCCGCCAAGGGCGCTTCCAAAGCCGGATCGCATATAGGCCCCGATCCGCTTTCACCACAAGCAGGGCGTCCCAGCAGTGTTCTCGCTTGTGCTTCTTGCGAGGACCCACGTTGGAGCTTGCGATGCATGTGGCCCAGAGTGTGTTTTCGCTGTGGTAAAGAGGGTCATATGATCCGCTCGCCTCAACCAAAATATGGCAGCAGCAGGTCGGGTGTTTGCTACGACCCGTCAGAGGCCGAGCGTGACGGATGCCGCCGTAAGGTGTACGCTTCTTGTTTTAGACCACCGCGCATTTGTCTTGTTTGATTCTCGCTCCTACGATTCATTTGTATCTGTGTTGTTTGGCCGAGCATGCTAAGTTGAGACTAGAGCCTCTAGGTTTTGAGTTATCTGCTGCAACTCCTTCGGGAGTTAGTATGTTAGCTAGAGATAAGATTAAGGATGGCCGATCGAGATATCCGAGAGTTGCTAGTGGCTACGCCATAGTTCCGCCTATGAGCGGTTTTGATGTGATCCTGGTATGGAGTGGTTAGTCGCTAACCACGCGCTGATTGACCGCCACCGAAAGAAGTAGTGTTCAGCCGCCAGTGTCGGCCTAGCTTTAAGTTTCGTGGAGTCCAGGTGGAGTTTGCCCGCCGATAATCACCGTGAAAGCTCGCGCTTGCTAGCTCATGGAGCTTGGGGCTATTCCAGCCAAGTTGTTCGGGAAGAGCCGCCGCTGCTCCTGCTGATCAGTACGGGCCAGCAGGAGTTTGCGACGTGTTTCCCGAGGAGTTACGGGTTGCCCCAAGAGAGAGGTTGACTTCATTATTGAGCCTTGAGCCGTGACCCTCCCTATCTCGGCGGCTCCGTGACGCATGGCGCCACGAGTTAAAGGAATCAAGATTCAGGGGCAGCAGGAGATGTTAGACCGAGGGTTCATCCGCCCAAGTGTGTCCCCGTGGGGAGCACCGCCTGCTTTGTGAAAAAGAAGGATGGTTCTATGCGCTTGTGTATTGATTACCGCGAGCTTAATAAGGTGACAAAGAAGAATAAGTATCCGCTGCCCCGTGATCGATGATTTGTTCGATCACCTTCGTGGAGCTTCGTGTTCTCCAAGATAGATCTCGAGATCCGGCTACCATCGGGCCATGCGATCGTGATGCCGACATTCCTAAGATGTGCCTTTCAGTCCGTATATGGTCACTATGAGTTTGTGGTTATGTCGCTTGATTGACCAATGCCCCACCAAGCTCTCATGGACATGATGGATAGGGTGTTCAAATCATTTTTGGACAAATCACATCGTGTTCATTGACGATATTCTGATTTATTCGAGGTCTAAAGAAGACCATGCAGAGCATTTGAGACGAGTATTGGCACTTTGAGGGAAAACCACTTTTTATGCGAAGTTTTCCAAATGTGATTTCTCGGATGGAGCAGTGGCCTTCCTAGGCCACGTGGTTTCGAGAGATGGTATAGCCGTGGACCCCGCGAAGATTGAGGCCGTGAGTTCATGGGCCAAGCCGACTTCAGCTGCCGAGATTCGCAGCTTCTGGTTTGGCAGTGTTACTACCGCTTGGTTCACAAGGACTTTTCTCGCTTTAGCTCTCGCCTCACTCGTCCGACGAGGAAGGGTGTCGAGTTTGTTTGGGACAAAGCAGGTGTGATGAGAGCTTTGCTGTGCCTGCCGTAGTTTGACTTCAAAGACTGTTGGGCAAATTCCGAGGGGACAGTGGTTTCGTGGTCTACAAAGTGATGCTTCCAAGTTTGGATTAGGTTGTGTGTTGATGCAAAGACGGGAAGGTCATTGCCTATGCTTCCGCCACCAAGCCGTATGAGCAGTAACTACCCGACTCATGATATGGAGTTGGCAAAGCAGTGGTGTTTGCAATCAAGATTTGGAGGCATTACCTGTATGGTGAGCTGATTCGTGATGTTTACCGATCACCGTGAGCCTCAAGTATCTCGCTTACTCGTAAGGAGTTGAATATGAGGCAGAGGAGATGGTTAGAGTTGGTAAAGGATTATGATCGCGTAGATTTTGTACCATCCGGTAAAGCCAATGTAGTGGCCGATGCTTTGAGCAGAAAAGAGACGCCGACTCAAGCGCGTTGTTGAGTTCCTCACCACTTGCAGAGAGTTCGAGCGGCCGAGGTTGCAGTGTTGTTGGGAGAGGTTACCGCCAGTGGTAGCTCGGGCTTGATCTGCTCACCGCCGATTCGGCAATGGATTATAGATGCACCGCTTGGGTGACCCCGCACTTAAGAGATTGGTTGACAGAGTTAGTGCCGACGGTGACTTTGACTTTGTATATTCACCGCATAAGCTGGGTTGACTTATAGAGGCCTGCCAGTGTGTTCCGGACATTGCAGTTTTCATGAGCAGAGTTGCTCTCTGAGGCCCATCGTTTCTTTTTGCTTGGCACCCCTGGGTACCAAGATGTATCAGACCTTAAGCAGACTTTCCGTGTGGATGGGAATGAAGAGAGATGTGGCAGAGTTTGTCACCCTGTCTCACTTGTCGCCAAGTGAAGGCACCCAGCAGAGGCCACTGTTTGTTGCAAATGCACGAGAGTGTACCCCAAAGCTGGAAATGGGAAGAGATCTCCATGGACTTCATCTCTGTTTGCCAAGGACTCCGAGGAAGTTCTCTCAGATTTGGGTGATAGTCGACCGCTTGATCAAGAGCGCACACTTCATTCCCAGAGAGACACTTATACCGTGGAACAAAGGGGCGCAGCTTGTTTTTGGAGCAGATCATCCGTTATCATGGTGTGCCGGTGAGGATTGTGTCCGATCGTGACTCGCGGTTCACTTCTCGCTTCGAGAGCGCCTGTATGGGTTTGGGCACAGAGTGCGCCAAAGATGCCTTTTCACCCTCGCACGGATGGTCGATCGAGAGAGTGAATCGATTCTCGAGGATATGTTGAGGGCTTGTGTGTTGGATTTCCCAGCAGCTTGGGACCAAAGATTCAGATTTCTGATGGAGTTTGCCTATAACAACAGCTACTACCGATTTATCTGCATGGCTCCATTCGAGGCATTGTATGGTAAGCGCTGTCGGCCCCCCGTGGTTCGGGAAGAGGCCTGATAGACAGTTTTGGGTCCCGAGTTACCGCAGCTTGACCAATGGTGCAAAGGCGTAAGATTAGAGCTCGTATGTTGACAAACTTTCGCAGCAGCAGAGAGTTACGCCGATGTTCGCGCCGAGATTTGGAGTTTGAGGTTGGTCAAGATGTGTTCCTTAAGGTTGCTCCGATGCGCAGGTGTTCCGAGGTTTGCAAGCGTGGGAAGTTGAGTCCCCGATTTGTTGGTCCGCTTGAGATCCTAGAGAGGATTGGCAGAGTTGCTTACCTGCTTAGCCCTACCTCCGCTACTATCGGCGGTGCATAGTGTTTTTCATGTATCGATGTTGAGGCAAGATGTGCCTGACCCGCCGCACATTGTGGACTTTGAGCCTTTGCACCGAATGAGGATTTGAACTTCGAGGAAAAGCCGCTGAGGATCCTTGCCTTTGAGACCAAGACGCTATGCGAATCGCGAGATTCGCTTGGTAAAGGTTCAGCTGGAGGAGTCGGGATTCGAGGAGGCCACTTGGGAGCGGGAAGACGAGATGAGGTTGCATTACCCTGAGCTGTTTGTTTTGGCGACTTTCGAGGACGAAAGTCATAAAAAGGAGGGAATATTGTAACGACCTGTGTTTTTTTCCCGGTCTTCCGTATGCCCTAGGGGTAATTTGGTAATTTGGTCGGGCCGCCAGTGGTCGCTTTGTGTCTTTTTCCAAAGCACTAAAATTATTGGATGGTTTTTGTAGGTTTTTGGAGGGGTTTGTGGTTTGGTTTGAGCAAGGTTTGTTGCAAAAGTAAAAATAAAGGGATTTGTGCCATAAATGGGTTTGAACCCTGTCTCCCGGGAAGCTTGTAGAGAGGTGTGCCATTTGAGCCATTAGGTGCTCTTGTTACTCTTTCTCATCACATCTTAGTTAACCTTGGATTTTTGGAGTTTTGGTGCATTTGGTTAAATGAAATAGAAATAGGTTATTTCATCTCCTTCTCCAAAACATCTCTTGGCCGCCAAGCTCTCCATCTCCATAGCCTTGCCGAGTTCTTCATCCTTGCATCTCCTTGGGTCTGATCATCATCATTCCGGTAAGTCTTCGCTTTCTTCATCTTCTCATTTGGGTGTTTGTTGGCCGAATGTAAGAAAAAGGGTTGTGTGTGTGTGTGTGTGTGCAGCACCAAATGAGAGGAGCAAACATCATCCTCACCACCAGACGCTCAGATCGGCCGAGCCACTGTCACGACGCCAGACGCCTGCGAGCTGACTGCCGCCAGACGCCTGCACTGCTCCGAGCACTCTCGCTGCTCGCTTCCAAAGAAGATCGCCCGACGCCGCGACGCCAGAGGCTCTCGCGCAACACAAGACGCCCAAACCGATCGCCGACACCCTCGCCGTGGTCCGCTTGCCGAGCCGCCGCCTGCTACTTTCGGCTGACGCTTCGCTCGCCCGCGCTGGCCGCTGCAGCTACTGCCACTTTTCGCTGCTGTCGTTCGCTCGCCACATTGGCTCAGACGCGCTCGCTACACAGGCAGCTCCCCTCGCTGTTGCAGCAATACAGCAGCAAACACATGTCCGTCCTGCGCGCCAACACAAGAACCAAATACAGAACCTCGCTGCACAACACAAGCAACAAGGCCCACTTTGCCGAGCCAGCTTTGCCGAGCAGAAATTTCAAGCTCGTGGTCGTCGCGCCGCGTGAGTTCCCTTTGAGCCGAGCTTGTCGCTCTATTGTTGTTTAGATATTTTAGATACCGATTATTGTTGGTTTGCTAGGTTCCCGCCGCTAGCTCCTGGATTGTTCCAGCAATTTAGGATTTGTGTGTAAAAGTCTTCCCACCAAGGTAAGGATTTCTTACCGGGTTGTGTGGACTTCGCGATATTTGTGATTGTTGTTTTGTATGCCCGTGTATGATTACTAGCATGTTTATCTCTAGGTGCTCGCTCAATTCTCGATCGCATGATCTCTTGTATTGTTTCTCATGTTAGCCCATGCTAGGTTGTTCTGCTTCTAGCATGTTCGATATCTGCTTCTTGCTTCGTAGTATCATGCTAGGTTCTTTGTATCCGATGAGCACGTATTGGACCGCATTGATTGAATCGTTATTATTGTTAAGGTTAGAATTCGTAGATAGCATCATCCGCCCGATGCATAAAGTATCTTGCATCTATGGCAAGGACGATTGAGACAGCTTCTCCGCCCTGGACCCGTGGAGGGATTAGCTATCCCAACCTGTAGGGCCCCGCAATCTTGGGTGAGGGTGGTAGTCTAAGCGATGCCCCAATGGTCGGGATGATGACTTGGCAATGCCTAGTCCCCGCAGCCAAAGACGCCCTCGGCCAGAGCCCGGCAAGAGTTCTTGATTGCCACCGATAAGGTAAGGACGGCTTCTCGTGTGTAAGCCTACCATGACCCGCCTTTAGCCTCAAAAGTGTGGTACAGCCGACATAGTTCACGTGTCCAGTCTCACACCCCTATGTCGCTGACACCGATCCGTAGATTTAGTTAGGCGTGGTATCCTGATATGGGCAACTTGCCACTAGACCCGGCACTTCATAGTCTCTGTAGAAGCACGCGCATCCTTACGCCATTACAAACACGATCGAGAGCTCCTCGATCTTGAGCCAAAGGCACCTTTCGTGACGATGAGATAGCCGAGGCCGACTTGTTCCCGTGATAGTGCGCTTAGTGTGTTGTGGTATTTTCCTGACTAAGACCCCGAGATGGCATCCGAGGTCCAAGTGTGGACTTAGCTATGTGCTCCGCCTCCGTGTTTGTTCTCATAGCTTGCATACATTCTTCTAGATGATCATGTATATCGTATTGTACCCCTGCTGGGGATTCTTACTGGTAATTCGCATACTCACCCTTATTCTCGTGGTTTTCCACAGTAATCAAGGCGAGACAGGATGGTCAAGGAGGAGCTATGATCATGGAACTCGCCATCACCTCCGATTGTTTTATTTTAATTATCATGACTCTTCACTTTTTGTTATTTCCAATGCATGTAGACGCACAGAGCCCCGTGATGTTTTCTTACGCTTTATGGATTCCAAAGATATTGGTACTTGTGGATTGTTTTAATGGTTTAAATAAATCTCGATCGTGAGTGTGCTTTTAGAAATGTATGTTTTGGTTGTTGAATGTTTCTGCTTTTACTTGGAATTAAATGTATTTTTCATAATGTCTTTTATTTTCATCACATGCATTGGGGTAAAGGCCCATTTAGAGCCCCTTTGGGTCTGGTCTTTACACAGTTTTGAGAGTATTTCTTAATTCCAAAGAGCTAGCAATTTATCTTTGCCCTTTGTTGCAGTGTGTGTTTTCCGCGGGTTGGAAATCTTGGTAGACTATTTCACTAGAGCGAAGGAAGGTTTTTTGTAGAAAATCGAGGAAGTTGGATAATTATCAAGGAGACTTGTATGACTTTGTTTATCTTTGTAAGTATGCAAAAGAGTCATTCGATCCGCAATATGAACCATGAGACTTCAACTTCTAGCGAAACCAAAGTTTGAAGGGCAAAACTTTATGATGTCGCACTTCGCCCAAGCTTAACCTTTCATGGGGAGAATCAAACGCTGAATTCACTTGGCAAGAGAAGAATTTTTCAACCTTTACCCCAATGAGCTTTGAAAGCCATGAATTCAGTGGAGACAACCACATTTGCGAGAATGGCCCTGGCAATCGTGACTTAAACACGCATGAAGAGATCACGAGAAATATTATGCAACAAAGCGAACATGACTATGCTTGTGAAAGCATGAACTATCCATTTGATTGCGGCATTCAGAATGAACAAATTTATGAACCATATAATGCAAGTCTCGACCACTGATTTAGAGAATGTTGATTCGTAGTTTCAAGCTTAATCATCATTTCGCCTCCCATTGAAGAAACACCCTTGGAAAGCTTTATTAGAGAAGCATTAGCCGAGAAGGCATCCCTATTTCAAACTCAGCAAAATATAGATTCTGAGTTCGCCAATTTTGATTTCTCTTCCGCAGAGGTACCCGTGAATTGTCCATTAGAGGAGCAACCTTTATTTCAACATAATGCAGATATTTTGCTGGAAGAGTTGCTGTAACGACCGCTTTTCTATTCGGTTTTTCTGTGTGCTTTCGTTCAAGATTTGGTTGTTCGGTTGGGCCGTTAAAGCTATTTTAACCCCTAGGGTGTTTTGGTCTTTTGCTCCCGGCAGATTTGTGGGTGTTCGTGGATTCCGTGTCACCTCGCTTTGTCGAGGCTTGATTGTTGTTGGTTGCAAGACCCAAGATGTTTGGGCTAGTCGTTTGGAAGTTTGGAAGAGGTTTGGGTTTTTGGCAAATTATTGTTGTTTGAGTGCTTCCTTTGGGATTTGAGCCCTTGCCCTTAATGTTGATTTGGGAGTTTGATTTAAGTGAGTTTTATTTATTGGAAAAGATTGCTTCAATGGTCTCGATAGAGGAAGCTTTGGAAGGGATTTTAGACCCATTTAAATTAGGAAAAGGAAAGAAAATCAAGAAAATCCCATTCCCTTGTTTTGCAAGTCTCTCTCTCTCTCCTTGCCGAGCCCACCAAACCCTAGCCGCTTCCATGCCCGGCCGCTCAAGCACCAAAGATCACCGCCTAGGGCGCCACTCGGCAACCCCTCGTCACGCCAGATGCCCCACGCCGCCTCGCACCGCTGCTGCGTTGACCCCGCCGCAGCCTCGGCAAGCCCTTGTCTCTGTCGCCGCTGCTCGCAGCCTCAGACGCTGTTGTCCGCTGCCGCCTGCCTCTTCAAACGCATTTTCCGCGCCTCCGTCTCCGCAGCCTCAGCCTCGCCTCACCGCGCTTCGCTTCCAAATACTGGCTCGCCCCGCTCGAGCTGCAAGGCCCAGTGTCCCCTGCTGCGCTCGTGCTGCGCCCGGTGCTGGGCGCCTCGCGACTAGTGCCGAGCTCGCTTCCTCATCGCTGGCACCGCTGCGCTGTGTTGGTGTGGCCCAACCTTGTGGCTTCTCGGATGGTAGTTCCCAAGTCTTTTCTCCCTTGGGTCCTAAGTCGCTGGTTGTTGTTTATTTAATAAGGTTGTTTTTATGAAATGCTTAGGTTGATCGGGTTCGCTTGGTTGATTTTTGATGACTATTTCGCTTGTTTCCAGTAAAGATTCCTTACCGTGGTTGTGTGGACTCTCGCGATATTATCATGATGTGCCTTGTATGCTTGTTGGATCAAGCAGAGCATGATAGTGATAGGGCAAACTTATGATTGATCTCTTGCTAGCATGTTTGTCTCGATTTTACATGTTAGTGCCATGCTAGGTTTGTTCTTCCAAAGATGCTTATGATTCCTGCTTTAAGTTTGTAGTATCATGCTAGGTTAAGTGTGATTGATGTGGATTATTGTTTGTTAGCCAGAATCATTTACTCAGACTCTTAGCTAGTATAGTAGGGTTTGTCATCATCCGTGAGGCCGAGAGCGGACATAACGTATTTTGTCCCCACCTGCCGGGAGTAGAGCGAAGCATAACGCACCTTGCTTCCCCTCGACAAACCTAGCTGTGGATTTAGCTACCACATCGGCATAAGCCTAGTTTGTAGCTCCGCTAGAGCGTAACCCCGCCAACTGCAAGCAAGCTCGCTTTGGCCGGTTCTTAGCTTCAGTCGGTGGTACAGGCCGCACAGATGAGTGCCGAGGGCCTCGTGACTACTATGTTCAAAGTGACACCGCCTCCGAGTCTTTAGGCATGCGTACCGCCCGCGTAGTTTGTACTTAGGCCCCTACATTTACTCCGGTTGTAAAGAAGATGTCTGCGCCAAGACACGCACGCGTTAGTCACCGGGCTTGGAGAGCTCCCGGTTAATGTTCGTGAGTACACCGCCTTCCAGCTTTAGAGCTGACTTCGGGTACTCTCCCGATAGTCCGTGATTTATTAGCGAGGGTAAGAGAACCTTGAGGACACCGTTGGGATTGGTTTTGAGCCGATCAATTCGTTGAGGGAGAAAGCCCTCGTGGATGTCTCGGATTGGTTATGAGGACTAGCCATTAGGCCGAAGTAGGAGACTCCGAGGATTCCTGATCTTGCCTTGTAAGCTCGTTGTGCTATGATCCGTGTTGGTAATCGCTTGCATGTATACTAGGGTGCTAGATGACTCGATGTATCGTGATCGCACTACCTGCTTGATTCTTACCGAGTATGTTTATACTCACCCTTATTTCTGTGGTTTTTCCACCAAGGTAACTTGTGACAAGACCGGACTCGCTAGCTAGGGGGAGCCGATTGATCATGGAGCCGCCGGCACTCACTCATTTATTATTTTCATTATTTGTTTAGCATGTAGATGGACAGTAAGTCCTAAGTGAATGTTGTTTAAAAGTTGTTTAAACTGCTTTTGAGTGTTCTTTTTATAAATACCGCCAGGGCTTGTTTTTACTCTACTTGATATGCTTAATGAAAATTGTTGGTTATGTTTTAAGTGTTCCTGCTCTCAAATATTTTGTAAAGTTTTAAAATATGAGCACTAAACCGCTTGTTAACATATTTAACTTGCATCTCGAGTGAGAACCTGTGTTTAGGACCGTGTTTTGGGTCGGGTTCTTACAGCTTGCTTCGTTGTAGTATTGATAGATTGGACCCAGCTTTGTGAAAACCAAATAACCTCTACAATCAGCCCGAAGTAGAAGCGACTCAACTAGACGCCGATGTGAGCTAAACCATATCAACGAATATTTTTTAAGATGTGCAAGCAAAGGATGAGTTGAAATGGAGCAAGTTCATGCTATGCCTTGCCAATTGATGAAGGTTTGAGCCCGAAGAAGAGATATCCAAGGTTGAACAGATATTGATAAAATATCTCGTTGGAGCAAATATGATCGAAAAGATATGTGAGCTAAATCTCGAGGATAAGCCTCCAAGGAAGAATCCTTCGCTAGGATTTTGATAGATGATGAGTATTTAAGCAAAGTTGAAAGAACAGTAAGAGTCAAATGTGGTCATGTCGCCAAAGAGAATTTCGATCAAGAACTCATGGAGAAGAAAAAGAAACCATTGTTGGAAATCCAACTCAAAGGCCTCAATTTGACGTAAGGACCCAAGGAGAAATTTGCTGCTTGAAATTCCTCCATCTCCATGCCCTCAAAGATCGAATGTTTAGAGGAATGATGGAGCGAGCAATGATAATGTTATGGTGGAGCAATACCAAGCGAATGGCGAAATTCAAGCAAAAGCCTTGATGATCAAAGAAGGCAATATGGTTCCTTGTGCAACTCTCGAAAGTTTGTTCATGGTCACTACTATTATTAAAGGCGC